>CM024763.1:62299034-62409498 GCA_014218235.1 Colocasia esculenta | reverse complement strand
CGTTGTTTAAGTGAACTGAAATCGTTGTGTTGATCAAATTGTTGTTCGATGAAAATCATTGTTTTACTTATGAAATCTTCGATGGAAATCGTTGTTTTACATATGAAATCGTTGTTCGATGGAAATCATTGTTTTACTTATGAAATCATTGTAGCGATAGAAATCGTTGTTTTACATCGTTGTTTTACTTATGAAATTGTTGTGGCGATAGAAGTCATTATTTTACTTATGAAATCGTTGAAGCGATGGAAATCGTTGTTTCATTAAGGGAGTCAATGTGCACTTAGAAGAAATGCATGCTCTGAACTTTAAATAACAGTGTGTGAGGATAACTTATAGATTTTGCTTGGCCTATTTTCTGTGGATAAACTTCAGAGAAAGTTGTTAGGAAATATTTATTGAGGTTTTGTTAATCACAAAAAATTGCATATAATAAATAAAATTGTATAGAGATGGACTGATCCTCAATCTCCCCCTTTTTGGTGATGACAAAGCATAAAGATATACATGTGTAAGAAATGCTGAAATAAATCTGTAATTTTTTTTTTTAAGAATGTATTTCAGAATATGTTCTCCCCCTTTTTGTCATTAAGCAAAAAGGAACAAAGGATTCAAAGAAAGAAGATAGAGGACAAAGAGAAATGGGAGCTAAAAGAGCATATTGTATTATTGATGGGAGTTAGACATGTAGAAGGCAGGAGACAAAAGTGAGGCATGGTGAGTGATGATTGGCCATGCCTGGATTTTCTGCTCTTCAAAGACATTCTTAAATGCACCCCAACTGATAGTGTAGGAAGGCCCCATATCAAGAAGCATCCTTTGGATGTGGAGCTGCCTCTGAGCTTCAATGAAGTTGGCATACTTGTGATGGCCCTGGATATTATTGGCCATTAGGCTCCATATCCAGATCCGCCTCCCGTGAACGGACCTAAGTCTCGCAAGGGATAGCTCACACAACTGTCCAGTAAGAATATAAAAGACAACTACACAGTATAAGACACAAGAAAGTACATGTGCACATATCTGCATATAACAATTTACAACTGTCCCATTACATTAATACATGTCCAATTAAAAAGTACAACTACCTGGGGCATACCCCGAGGGAGCACAAGCTCACACAACACTAACTACTACACAACTGCTGGTGGTACAAGTCTGACACAACGCCGCTGCAAGTCAAACACTTGGCGAACCCTGAAAAGAACTGTAGGGGAGTGAGCCTCAACAAGTCACAGGCTCAGTAGGGGCTACCCAAAACAATACCGTAACCACGGACACCTCAACCCCAATGGGTCTCACTGGCAGTACTAATAGCCAAACCATTTCATGCTCACAACATTTATATTTAAATAACAGCTTAAACAGTAATTGATAAACAAATGCATATTCCTTATAAAGAAAGAGGAACCACAGGCTAGTCCTCTCAACAACTGAAATGCCTAGGCCGCAAGCCTCACAGGCACATTATTCCAACGACTGGTCGCCTAAGCTATAAGCCACATAGGCAAACTACTGCCTAGGCTATAAGCTTCACAGACAAATCTCAAGTACGTGGGTAACAGGACTGCTAACCAAAAGTTGGCCCTTTATACCCAAACCACAATATGTCGGAAATCACACACACCAAGTAACATGATCGGCTACAGTGGGCCAATCCATCACACATGAAAACCATATACGGTAGCTTACCCGAAGGAGGGTGAAGCACATTGTGTGGAAGGTCACACCACACGACCTCCACGAAACACAGTTCCACGTCAACACCAGAAAGACTGGTATATGACATACCACCATAAACATTACCCACACGGGGTACAGGGACCTATTACCACAAGGTACCAGCACGGAAACCACAAGTAAACCAGTGCCGTAACAGGGCACACCATAGCAAGCTAAACCACATTTGGTGAGTCAACATTCACCAACCATAACCAAAACTGTGCGACCGCTCGTGCACACCACAAACCACAACTGCAGTCACAATCGTGCCAACACCAGGGCACACCTCAAACGAGTCAAACCTCGACTATGAGTCACTAACTCACAAACCACAACGAGTAGCAAAGCACGAGTCGGAAAGGAACGACGCCACCACACGGGAATGGACTACTGGCTGATCAGGCCAGTATCCAACCCGGACAACACAACACAAGAACAACCTCTCAGTCTCACAGTCACGGACGAAAGGTCCAACTGCCGCTCCACGAGAACAAGTCAAACAACTGTGGAGACCAACCAACACCACACCTGCAGACACACAACTGCAGGTCCATGCCTGGAACCTCTAGGGTCTCTGGCCGGAGCACCTTAAAGTGAGGCACTGGAAAACAGGACTAGCTGGGGACCAGTGTCGACTACTGGTGTCCGTACCCCCAACTACGAGCGCGCTACAAGCGACTGCACACCCACCAATACAAGCCGCTGCCCTACTGTCGTCTTTCCCTCAACCGGACGTACAACTCAAACACAGGAGTGAGGGTGTCCAGGAAGACGACACAGACCTCAACGGTACAACACAAGTACCGGGACAAACCCCGAGCACAACAAACACACGTGCCTGGCTCACAAAGAACCCAGGGTACCCGACTAGAGAGGCATTCCGGAATAGGCGCCGGACCACCACACTCGGCAATACACAAAACACATCACTTACACATTTATTACAAATCACGATACACGTGTGAGGGGTAGCTTGTCCTGGTCACTCGTGACCTACAAGCTAGCCTACACAAACACATATATGAATCATATTAAAAAATAATGTCACGACCTGTCATGGTCACATAGTGACCTTTATTGCCATACTAGACACAATACACAATTACACACATACTTTATTACTTATCCATTTAGGATGTTTGCAAGAGATCCTAAAGGATCAAGGCTAGGTTCCAATGTGAACCTCATTGCCACAACACCACGGATTAATCATAATAATTAAGACATAATAAACACAATGTTACACGATATGCCATGCACATACAAACTACATGCACGACATCTAAACCACGTAGACCCCACATGTATAATACACCATGACTGGTGTACTACACATCATCCATGTAAACAATATATCCAACACATGGACAACATGCACACATATATATTACACATTAACCACGTAAAGCATACCCATCTCGTGAGCAACATGCTCTATGAGCGTAACAAGTGTACTGGCTCTCATCTGTCATTGCCATGCACACACAACCACGTGATATGTACAACAAGATGAACCTCGTGAATCACACTGCGCTAATACCTGCATAGGTTGGCGGCAGCATCGATTTCCGTCCATTGATTATAGACGGCAGCATCCCCTGCCGTTAATACTAAGTAAACTCGATATTAACAGCTAGACATCTGGCCGTTAATCTCCAACTGAAGAACCGACGTCAATCGATGTTGACGCTAAAATCTTCAGCTCCCAGCCTATACAAAACACACAGACCGGCCCGAGGCCAATCATACGGACAACTTAGCCCTATAAACAATAAGAAAACAAGGGGAAACACTTCCCCTTACATCTGAATACTATGATTAAACTGAAGAAACAAGATCCAACGCTTGGATCGATCAAACCACCCAATTTCCCGGCATGGAGAATCCTTTCCCAAAAACTCAATTAACATACGATCTATGCAACAAAGCATGGCAAATCAACCAGGAGAGATCAAAGGGTCCAGTCCCTACCTCAGATACGCAATTAAACTCCTGAAAAACTTCGAATCGCTCCAAAACCCCAGGAGCTTCCCGCGAATACCGCCCTCCAATCCACCATTCCCTGCCTGATCTGCCGCTGCTGCGCGTATCACGGCCTTCCCACGTGCTCCGTCGACCGCCGGAAGTAGTGAAGAGGTACAAGGGTGAAGGTGGGGGAAGAGGAGAGGAGAAAGTGGGGAAAGAAGAAGGCTCGGGTTACCCCTAAAAACATAGGCACTTCAGGTTAACGTTAACGTCTGCGCCGCTAACCAAACCGTCACAACTAGGCGTCCACAACACTCACCGCCAAGTTCAACGGTAGACATCTACATCGATGGACGCCAAGAACATGTTAACGGCAACACCATTGCCGCCAACACACAGTAGACGTCACACACCTGGACGCCAACCCACTGTTGATGTCTAGCGCACTGAACACCAACACAGATCCATAACCAACTCCGGTAAGGATCCAATAAGAAACACACAACACAAGTCGCACTGGTCAAGGTGTGACCACCCCATACGCTAAACCGAGGATCACGAAGATCCGAAAAACGCGCGACGTTACAATACTCCTCCTTCTCAAGAGATGCTCGGTAATAGCTGGTGGTTCTAAAACTGGCATGCTGTAGGAATTGATCAATGGATAAGGGGTAGAAAATGTTGTGCTGCTTCAGTGCCTTCTTCAAGGGTATATAGACTTTGTACCTTTCAACCCAAATGGCAAAAGATCTTGAACAAGGTGAATGGAGTTCAGATCCAAGAACTCTTCAGCAGATAGAGTGGGTTTGCCTGAGCTGGCCAAGGAAAGATTGGTTTGGACCAACTGCTGAGCAGAGTGATGATAGTGCTTCTCCCAATCAGAAGGAAAGTGCCTTTCACATTGAGACAGGAGGGGAGCAAGCACATCTGATTGGATATATCCCCTGTGGTACTCCCAAAATAGAAATCTATGGAATGCAAGAGGGGCTCTCTGTTGGATTGTGATCCGGCCCATAACTCTAGCAAATCTTTCAAAAATGATGGGACCAACTGCGGAATCCATGACCAAGGAGTGATGCTTAGAAAGGAATACAATGTTGGGCATCTCCAGGGTAGCAAAATCCACTTGGAGTGCAGTGTTGACTGGATTTTCGGTCCTGAGTTGGTCAATGGCTGCCCTGAACTGACCAAGCTGAACTTCTCGTAGTCTGTGGAGAAATCAATAGTCATTGTACATTTGAAACTTCCAGATGAGCATGATTTCCTTCTGGATGAAAGGACTGAAAGATGTACAGAATTGCCTATTATGGTAATCTAGAAGGGGGGTTGAATAGATTACTGTCAATTGAAAACACTATGACCTTCTTTTTGATGGAGATACAGACTTATCAAAATCTCAAACAGATTTAAAATCTAACCAAGATGTGTGTTAATTGTAAGTAGAAGGAACAACAATTTATCTAGCATGTGAAAGACCAACGTGCCTACCAATCATCTAACGTAAAACATTCAAAGCACAAACACGATGATTTAAGGTGGTTCAGAGTACACAACTTGTGTATCCTACATCCACCGTCCACACACACATGCAGAAACAACTGCTTATGAGCGAGTTCCACACTACAACTCACACACACACGTTGTCTGATGTGAACACACTATCAGAACAACATAATCCATGTGAACCAAGCACAAGGAATGCTTGAATCACAACCACACACATAGAAGTATGAGAAATAGGAAAAGCCCGGAGTTCTGAGATGAAAGAACAAATCCAGATGAAGAACTCTGTCGTTGGTCATCCAGAAGAACTCCAAGCTTTGTTTGAGTGTAGTTCAGTTGATGGAGAAGCTTGAGTCGTGGACAGACCGGCTTCAAGTTAGCTCGCAAGATGGTTCTTCTTCGCTCTGTACGGAGGCTTGAAGTAGAGCAGCATGGAGAAGCTTTCTCTCTTGAGTTTTGCTTAGGGTTTTGGTATTGTGGCTTCTTGCTGCGAAATTAGCTCTATATGATCTATATATATGGGTGTCCAAACATGGAGAGTCGTGCTTAAAAGAATCACCCAAATATGGATCATATCCTGACCATCGGATCTTTCCAAAACTATGTCTGTCGATAGGCCCTTCATAGCTGTCGACAGCTATTGGTGATTTCTGGTTTCCAGAACACTTCAAGTTGCTGGAAGACTGGATCTGTCGACAGCCGACTTTCTGCTGTCAACAGCTACTATCCCAATTGTTGTTCCAGTGGCTTTGATGCTTCTGGATGGTCCATCTGTTGACAGGAGCTTGCCTGGCTGTCGACAGGTGCTAACTTTAAGCCTTTTTCAAGATCTTTTGAGGTTGACTTTGGGTACTTGTTTTGTATACATCCACACCTACATAAGAAAACATTCTAAATGAGATATATTGAATACATATGTGATCATGTTTTGTATTTGGTTATGTCATTCATGTCTTTAACAAATATGGCATTGTACAAACATCAATTACAACATTCATTGAATTCACATCATCAAAAACATTTAATCTCACGTTAACCCAACAAGGAGCCCAAGTATTTTTGTGATGAATGACAAACCACTCAGAGAGAGTAAGTGGGTGATCTCTGGGTGGGAATCTATCATACCTGGCGAGCCCAAACTTCCTGTAGAGAGACTGATGGCCCCGAGCCCACTGGTCTTCAATTTTAGACTCAGCTAGAGAGAAGATTTTGGACTGATCAGCTTTGGAGACGGGGGAGAGAGGAAGTACAAGAGTGAGATGTTCTGTGAGGTTGAGGTGAGGGAGACCAAAAATGTGACGGCCCTCATTATACCGGTACGGTCATACCGACCCACGTCGATATAGCGAGTGCTGCCACAGTGGGACATTTACCCAACACTATCACATGATTGAGATATACACAAATATAGATACAGAGTCGCGGAAGTAAAGGACTACAGTCATCACATTCCATCATCCACATTATCATACATGATCCATATAGCAAAATAAAAGACTAAACTTTCATAATTGAAATTAACCAAGCTACATTGTCCACAAAATTAAAGTTCTACATTTCATACATAGTTGTCCGCAATTACATAATGATAATCCTAATACAAGTTACAATTCACATACTAGGAAACAAAAGGGACACTACGTCAGCTCCACCAGCTAATCTCCACGCTCGGAGTCGCTCTCCACTGTCTCCTCCAAAGGTGTGTCACCAACTACACCTGTACGCCGAAGCAAGGAGTGAGTCTAAGGACTCAGCAAGTAGCTCCATACACATCATTCATGCATACATCATAGTAGGGTCTACCATTTCAATTTAAAGGCAACATATAGCATGCTTGAACATTTATGAGAGACAACCTATCATGGTAATTCTACAAAATCAAAACACATGGTACATGGTTTAAAATGTTCAATATCACTTCCTATCACATGCTTCTACTCATTTAATCACATGAAGACTACACTTCCGATTTGACTCTAACATGATAGCAATTTATATGGGATTAGAAATATCATAGCATGAATTAGCGTATCATATTCTAACACATTTACTTCACATGGTTACACATTCCCATATTTCACATGGTTCCTTTTCAAGCATTTCACATGCACAATGTTCACATTCTAACATAAAGGGTTCACATGGTTTCTTATTTCACATTTGCATGTTCCCATATACACAATTTACACATGTTCACATATACACATTTCACAATTTATTGCCGTGACACATAGTCCAAACCACCACTAGAAGGACACATCACATACACATAACACATAGCACATCACCTAGGCAATACAGTGATGACTCTTGGCACTGCGCAGACCGGGAGAACACGTCTCCACCCTAACCAGTGGTACTTGTCCACCTCCAGGATTTCATCCTAATGCCCTTAGGATATCTTAACACATTGAACATTCTCATGGGGACTTTTCCATGATACGGTTCCACAGCCCTCTATGGAAGCAGTGTCACACACGGCACATTTTACACATTACACATTACACATTCCGATTAACACACGTTTCACATGTGATTTTCACACTTTCTTGTTTATGCACATGGTTCAGTTCATCCCTATCATGATGCTACTAATAACAGAAATCAAGCATTTAGTAGCTCTCATGGATTAATTGGAACACACATCATTTAACCTTAATCATGGTACATGCATTCATACTCATTTTCACATGAAAATCTCATAATGTAGGCTACTGTTATCAAATTATCCTGAAAATTTTACCACATGCTGTTTTCGGGTATAGTAACACACATACAAATTTTCACATTTTTCTGAATTACATGCATTTATAGAAATTAAAACACTCAGCTTCATGCCATTCTTAAACTAAGTCAACATAGAACATGACATGGAAATTCAGATTTGATCATGCACAGTCATGAACCACACATACATATTGGCACAGAAATTTTCCCAAATTTATTTTCCCAACACATGATTTACTAAAATTTTCACAAGGTCTACACATGCTTTCTATTTCTCATAGTAGAAATTATAAGAATTCACATGGCGATGGGAAATTCCCAAATTTGCAGGGCATGGACTGATACATACAAACATGGTTCATAAAATTCTACAGCATTTGCTCCTCCGAAATCATGGGAACAAGATTAACCAAGCATAACCTCTTTCCTACACATGTTTTCATAATTCTAATAAATTATGCCATCTACAGAAAAATACAGGAAATTCCACACATATCACATTACCTATTTTACATAACATATAAAATTTACATTATATCCTCATGCGTAGAATCCGGAAATAAAGATATAAGGCAGAACAGTTCACTGTTCTGTCAAGAAGAACTAAACGGCATACTGTGGCGTTTACAAGAGTTGGCGGCCACATCGTTGGCCGCTGACTCAAGATCTCAACGTCCATGGGGCTTGCCGTCAAGTTCGGACCTGTGTAAAAACACAGTCCGAGCTCTGAAAAATGGTGAATGTGGGGGATCCAGGACACGAGGAAAATCTGTAAAAATGGTAAAAGCCTCCTAGACACATACATGGACAATGTGGAAGGGGTACTTGCCTTTGGAAAAACTCCTAAAGGGATCAAATCAGTCGGAGAAGCTCTCCTTGGGCAGTCCCAAGAAGCCTCCAAGACGCCTCCACTCCGGCTTCTGTGGTGCTCCCCTCTGAAATCCAGGGCCGGGGATGTGTAGCCGGTTATGCTGTCCTCCTCCTTGTCGAAGTAGATCTTCAAAAGAAGCCTTGGATCGCCGGATCAAGGCCTTCAAACTTTAGGTTTTCTCACAGGGGCTCTAGGGCTTTCTCTCCTCTTTCTCCTCTTGCAAAAGTGAAAGTGGGAAGTGGGAAGAGGCCAACTCGGGTTCAGGAAGTAGGGAAGGCTCTCACCCACTCACCATGCCCATCTGACAGATTTGGAGCCGTTGGGACATCCACCCAATGGCTACCATACCTTGCTTCAGAAGATAGCAGCTCTGCTGCGCATGCAGGTCAGAGAGTTGGCGTCCAGATCGCTGGACGCCGGAATTAGGGTTGGCATCCAGGGCTGGACGCTAACACCACCTCAACGGCCTGGGGATTGACGCCAATAGGGCCTTCGGCCAGAACCCTAATTATGCAGAAAACCACGCATACCGCACATATATACATGCAATGTACGTATAGATCGTATCCACACTACCACCATGCAATAAGTACATTATTTACGTTAATATAAGCACATGCACACGTAATATACTATTTTAGTACCTACGTAAATACGTACATACATACACAAGCACAATACACAACATAAGTACGAAAGAAAACTACGGAAATTCGAGGGCCTTACAAAAAATAACAACAAATGTTCACTTTTGGAGGAATTCACAATAGAGGGATCTCCCTTTATTTTTAACAGAAAGAGAAAACCAAAGAGGGGGAAATCTAGGTTCAGAAGAGATAGCAAGTTTTTGAGAAAATTTTCTCTTCTTGGGGGCAGGACTGGAAGAACTAGGCCTATGAACATGAGTGCCAATAGTTGGACTGATCAAAGAATTGTTTCTTCAAATTCATCTTTAATGTCCTGGATGGTATGACCTTGAACACTAGCACCCTCTAGAATGATGGTTATGAAGGAGGGAGGAGTGGGTGGATGAAGAAAAGAGAAAGAAGTAGGAGGAGGTGGTGCAGATGGTTCAACAGATCATGGACCAGCAGATGAGGGACCAGCTGAGGATGATGCGGGAGGATCCTCAAAAATGGGAGGAGGAGGAATAGCAGTAGAGTAGATAGGGGAAGAAGTGGAGGTAGAAGGAAAGGGTGTAGGAGAGGAAATGTGTTTGGAACGGCTTTTTGGAAGGTTCAGGTGCTGGTGGGGCAGAGAAGGATGGAGGAGGAGAAAAAGGAGCTGGAGTCTGAAAGCTAGAAGGGACAGGTGGCTCCGGGGGCACAACAACTTCTTCTACAGATTCTTGAATTCTGACTTGCTCTGCCTCTGACTCCAGTGGCCCTGATAGCCCTGACTCTCCAGCTAATGGCCCTGTCGGCCCAGACTCTACCATAGATGGCCCTGGAGGCCCTGATTCCTTAACTGCTGGCCCTGGTGGCCCTGATTCCTCTTCAACGAATGGCCCTGATGGCCCTGATTCCTTAACAACTGTAGGTTCTGCTTGTACTGAATGAGTGGGAGCAGGAGGGGCAGGGAGGACATGTGCACCCTCATAAAATTTGAAAGTTCTGTCACTAGCTTCTTCAAGCTCCCCAACTCACCTTTCATCCCTTGGAGCTCAACTTTGACTGCTCCAATCTCCTTAACTCCAGTGCTCTGACTAATGAAGATAGAAAAAATATCAGATTGCACAGAGCATAGAATCTCCCTATGTGCATTTAATCTTTCAATAACTGGCTTTAGGTGCACACGAATCTTCTTCTTCTTGGATCTTCGGTGTGCCTTTCTGGTAAGTAATGGAATTTTAGTTGCAACACCTTTCCCTTTCTTTCCTGAGCTGACAACTAGCTCAATATCAACATCATCACTTGCTTCTTTAAATTTATCAGTAGCAACACTTGCTGTGGGCTCCTCCTGAAGATCATGCTCCCCCTGAGCTGGAGCTTCTTCCATTTGAACATCTTCTGTGTGGCCTATTGCCACCACTTCTGGAATCGCTTCTTCCTGACCAACTTCCACATTAACATCTACAGCAGGAAAAGTGGGAATGTCTTCCATGATAGTTTCTTCCTGCTCCCTCAACATGAGCAATAGTCTCTAATGATATGATTCTTCAAATACTGGAGCAGGGACTGTAGAGGGGATCTCCATTTCAGTTGATGGCTCAATGGGCACAATATGTGCTGGTTCAATATCCTCAATCCTCCTAGTAGGAGGTTCTTCAACTCTGACAACTGCTTCTACCTCTTCCTCCTAAATAGGTGAGCTTCAGGAGCTTCACCAATTATTGCTTCTTCTTCGGCCATTGAAGTCTTTGTCCAAACGCTTCCTACTAGAGAGAAGCTACTTTTCTTCAGATTCCTGACCGAATAGGCTGACCCATCTTCTCCATCACTTCTCCCTTCAAATCAATGCCATACTCCTTGAAAATTCTTGTTAGAAAATGGACATAAGGAAGTGATACAACCAATTTGTTCTTCTTGTCCCATATAATCTCTGCAGCAAACCTCATCCTTTCAATTATAACTTGAGCCATATTGATGTCCTGATTCTGGATGGCCCAAAACATCATGTCTGAATCTCCTTTGGGATAGGTGAGAATGTGGCGCTCCTTGGCACTAAAATTTAGCAGACTATAAAGTGAAGAATCCTGTTGAATGCGTTCAGCTGGTTGATATCAATCTTTCCATCTTTCAATATGTACTATATTCCAATGATTCCTAACCCCTTTGCATGAATATCAACAGTGTCTACCCCACTGCGACCGACGATAGATACACCAAATAGCCTATCCAGTAGATCATAAGTAATATGAATGGGTGTACTTTAACTGGGGAGGAAAGGGACCCATCTTCATCAGTCTTCAAGCAGGTGTAGAAAGCCTTGGCTAGGTCTGGGTAGCTTGCTTCAGAGACAGTGACCATTTTCATACACTTCATCTTTCTATGGTTCTACGATACTGTGCATTCCATGCTTCTCTAAATCTACAATGTCACTGCCTTGTTACCATAGAGCTTGATCCTGACAGCTGCAAAACATTCCTGCTGCTCCGCCGTGAGGAAGGCAACGTTGTAACCACCTATGCTGCCGGAGCTCCCAGAGGCGGCCATGAAATTGAACATGAAAAGTTTCTGGAGGATCGCGGGAAGGAGAGAACCAGAAGCCCTCAAGAAATTTGAGTGGGAACAGAGAGATCTTTCGAAGCTTTACAGAGGGGATTCTTGAATCGATAAGGGTTTTCGCTCCAGGCAAGTCGAAAGATATAATGGCGAGAGAGAGAGAGAAAATCGATGCGGCATGGATTACGGATTTAAAGGTAGGTAATAAAGTCGCTTTTTGAAATGACAGAGCAATAAATGCGGGTAACAACAAAAGAGGAGAAGATAACGCAAATATTAAAGAATTAAACTGAAGCGCCCTAGCAATTTATGATGCAAGCAATAACTGATTTACTTAATTTCAACGGGAAGGATAAACATTATTCTAAAATTTTGTTATTTCAGTTACGTACAGATATATCTATTGCAAATTACACATGCTTAATTCCCTTCTAAGAGACGTAAATCTCTCTTCAGGTAAGGCTTTTATAAAGATATCTGCTAACTGATTTGAGGTATCTATGAATGAGATATTAATGTTATCATTAGCTACGTGATCTCTAATAAAATGATATGTAACCTCTATATGTTTCGTCCTGGAGTGCTGAACTGGATTTTTTGTGAGATTTGTCGCACTTGTGTTGTCGCACAACAATGGGATGGTCTTGATGTGCAGTCCTAGTCGTCTTCAAGCTGTTGTTTTATCCATAGGAGTGAGTGCAACAGCTCCCAGCAGCTACGTATTCAGCTTCAGCTGTTGACAGTGCTACTGAATTTTGCTTCTTTGAAGACCATGAAATCAAGCATCCTGCAAGAAATTGACAACCAACCACTGGCGCTTTTTTTTGTCTACCTTGCATCCAGCATAGTTTGCATCAGAATATCTAACTAAACTAGTTTCACATGATTTTGGATACCATAATCCTAGGTCATGAATTTTAGCTAAATATCTGAAAATTCTTTTAACAGATATTAGGTGAGATTCCTTAGGATCAGATTGATATCTTGCATACATGCATACACTAAATAAAATATCAGGTCTACTAGCTGTTAAATAAAGCAATGATCCTATCATACCTCTATAAGTTTTGATCAACTTTCTTACCTTCCTTATCACTGTCTAACCTGGTAGATGTGCTCATTGGAGTGGACAGTGATTAGCATTGTCGAATGCAAATTTCTTCAGCAATTCTTTGATGTATTTTGCTTGACAAATATGTGTACCTTCTTTACCTTGCTTGATTTATAATCCAAGAAAGTAGTGAGCTCTCCCATCATGCTCATCTCAAATTCTCCTTGCATAAGCTTTTCAAAATACTTGCACAAAGATTCATCAGTAGATCCAAATATAATATCATCTACATAAATTTGCACAAGTAATATATTTTTGACTTTTGACTTGATAAATAGTGTGTTATCTACCTGTCCTCTAGTAAAACCATGATTCAATAAGAATGCACTAAGTCTTTCATACCATGCTCTAGGTGCTTGTTTTAAACCATAATGCTTTATGTAGTTTTAAAACATGATTTGGATACTCTAAATCATCAAAACTAGGAGGTTGTTCCACATAAACTTCCTCCTTTATATAACCACTAAAAATGCAGTTTTACATCCATTTGAAAGAGTTTTAAATCCAGTGCACATGCATATGCAAGTAAAATTCGAATAGCTCTAGTCTAGCCACTGGTGCATAGGTTTCATCGAAATCTATGCCTTCCTCTTGGGAATAGCCTTGAGCAACCAATCTAGCCTTGTTTCTAGTGATAACACCAGATTCATCCAATTTGTTCATGAACCCCCATTTGGTGCCAATCATAGGATGGTCTGATGGTCTCGAAACAAGGGACCAAACTTGATTTTTCCTGAACTGATTAAGTTCATCTTGCATGGCTAAAATCCAAGATTCATCAGATAGTGCTTCATTTACTATCTTCGGCTCGATTTGAGACACAAATGCTAAATAATCACAAGGAATAACATTACCTCTAGTTCTTACCCCAATCGATGGATCTCCAATGATGTTGCAATATCCGTTGAGGTATCCATTGTCTCACAGTCTTCATACACGTTAGAGAGACTGGTCCGAAGCATGGAGTAGGTGAGCCTGTAGCCATTAATGCTTGGATTGACCCTTACATCTTCAAGGAAAGATTGTCTGAATCTTTTGTGCTCTTGTCAGGTTGGTAGGTTCCTCTTTGACGTGCGATTCTAGAAAAGTCCTGCACACAATAAATGCTAACACATAGACAACTCCTTTTTGTCTAAACTGTCAGTCAACATTAGTAGTTGTGTAGTAGAAAGATAAATAGAAATGAAATGTTATTCTGACATCATATAAAGCAAGACTTTATGTAATACAAGTGAGACAAGCAAGGATATATCGTATAAGATACTCAAGATCATAAGATATTGTGTAGTGCGCGGGAAGGTATTTGAAATTCACATAGATTTGTATTCATATAATTTATTATCAAGAAGGATGAATACATTCAAGGTTATATGAGACAATAATGATAGTGTTTGACAGTTTATTTAAACCATAATCGATGTGGAGAGAGTTGATGTAATCTTGAAATCGATGTCATAAGCATAATTCAAGTATAAATGAAATCTATGTTGAAATGAAATCGATGTGATCAAAATTCATGTGGAATCGATGTTCTAGTGAGGTCAATATTTAAATTTTTGTGTAATAGAAGTGAAATCAATGTATTAGCGAAATCGTTGTTCCACTTAAGAAATCGTTGTTTCATTTATGACATCGTTGTTTAAGTAAAGACAAATCGTTGTTGCGATCAAATCATTGTTTAAGTAAAGATAAATTGTTGTTGTAATCAAATCGTTGTTTAAGTAAAGGCAAATCGTTGTTGTGATCAAATCGTTGTATAAGTAAAGGCAAATCGTTGTTGCAATCAATCGTTGTTTAAGTAAGGCAAATCGTTGTTGCGATCAAATCGTTGTTTAAGTAAAGGCAAATCGTTGTTGCGATCAAATCGTTGTTTAAATAAAGGAAAATCGTTGTTTCGATCAAATCGTTGTTTAAGTGAACTAAAATCGTTGTTTCGATCAAATCATTGTTTAAGTGAACTGAAATCATTGTGTTGATCAAATCATTATTTTACTTATGAAATCGTTGTTCGATGGAAATCATTGTTTTGCTTATTAAATCGTTGTTCGATGGGAATTGTTGTTTTACTTATGAAATCGTTGTTCAATGGAAATCATTGTTTTTCTTATGAAATCGTTGTAGCGATAGAAATCGTTGTTTTACTTATGAAATCTTTGTAGCGATAGAAATCGTTGTTTTACTTATGAAATCGTTGTAGCGATGGAAATCGTTGTTTCATTAAGGGAGTCGATGTGTACTTAGAAGAAATACATGCTCTGAACTTTAATAACAGTGTGCGAGGATAACTTATAGATTTTGCTTGACCTATTTTCTGTGGATAAACTTCAGAGAAAGTTGTTAGGAAATATTTATTGAGGTTTTGTTAATCACAAAAAATTACATATAATAAATAAAATTATATGGAGATGGACTGATCATCATGAAGACAGTACAGTAACCTATGGGGATAATGGAAGGGTCAGTAATTGGTTGTGAATCCATTGGAAGTCAAGAAAGAATTCTTATAGAAGATGTTCTATGCGTCAAAGGACTCATGCACAATCTAATCAACATTAGTTTGTTGTGTGACAAGGGTCACCCGATCAAGTTTTAGGAATCTAAGTGTTTGATTATCAAGGATGGTGCAACTGTCTTCGAAGCTAGCAGAGAAAAGAATCTGTATGTACTGCAGCTAGAAGAATTGAAAGATGAAGACATTTGTCTAGCAACGAGTAAAGATCAGAATGCTGAGTTATGGCACAGAAGGTTAGGTCACTGCAGCTTGGATGGAATAAGAAAACTTATCAAACATAATCTAGTGGAAGGTTTGCCGAAGATAAACCCAAGACTAGAGAGCATTTGTGAACCATGTGCAAAAGGGAAGCATGCAAAATCCTCCTTCAAATGAAAGACAGTAGTCACTACATTCAAACCACTAGAACTACTACATATTGATCTGTTTGGACTAATGAGAACTACCAGCCTGGGAGGAAAAAACTTTGGATTTGTCATAGTTGATGATTATTTAAGATTTACATGGGTATCATTTTTGGAGCATAAATATGACACATTTGAAAGTTTTGTGAAGTTTAGTAAAGTAGTTCAAAAAAAATAAGAAGTTCAGCATCATCAGTATTCGTTCAGATCATGGAGGAGAATTCCAAAACGACAGATTTGCAGAATTTTGTAATGATCAGGGCATAGAACACAATTTCTCAGCATCTAGAACACCACAGCAAAATGGAGAAGCTAAGAGGAAGAATAGAACCTTGTTGGATATGGCTAGGACTATGTTATCAGAATATAACCTTCCAGGATATTTCTGGGCAGAAGCTATAAATACAGCATGTTATATTATAAATAGAGTTATGATCAGGCCAATCTTGAAGAAAACGACATATGAGCTGTACAAGCGAAGGAAGCCCAAGATCAGCCATCTCAGAATGTTTGGATATCCATGCTTCATTCACAACAATGTTAAGAGAGACATAGGTAAGCTGGATCCCAATTCGATGAAGGAATCTTTATGGGGTACACTTATAAACCTAAAGGCTATAGAGTTTTTAATAAAATAAGTTTATTAATTGAACAAACTATTCATATTATTTTTGATGAGTCTAACCCTTCCTTGAGAAAGGAAGTCGATAGCGATGATGAAAATGTAGAAAATCTCTCCAAGAAACTGAAGGAAACAACTATCAAAGATGGTGAAGATCCACCCTTGGTAGAACTACAACAGAAAGAAATTATTCATGATGATCTTCCAAAGGAATGGAGACACAAAAAGATCACCCTATTGATAACATCATTGGAGATCCATCAGTTGGGGTAAGAATAAGAGGTATATAATTCCTTGTGATTATTTAGCATTTGTATCTCAAATTGAGCCGAAGATAGTCAATGAAGCACTGTCTGATGAATCTTGGATTTTAGCCTTGCAAGATGAACTTAATCAATTCAGGAGAAATCAAGTTTGGTCCCTTGTTCCGAGATCATCAAATCATCCTGTGATTGGCACAAAATGGGTGTTCAAGAACAAATTGGATGAAACTGGTGTTATCACTAGAAACAAGGCTAGACTGGTTGCTCAAGGCTATTCCCAAGAGGAAGGCATAGATTTCGATGAAACTTATGCACCAGTGGCTAGGCTAGAGGCTATTCGAATTTTACTTGCTTATGCATGTGATTGGATTTAAAACTTTTTCAAATGGATGTAAAATCTACATTTTTAATGGTTATAAAAAGGAGGAAGTCTATGTAGAACAACCTCCTAGTTTTGATGATTTAGATTTTCCAAATCATGTTTTCAAATTGCATAAAACATTATATGGTTTTAAACAAGCACCTAGAGCATGGTATGAAAGACTCAGTGCATTTTTATTATATCATGATTTTATTAGAGGACAGGTAGATAGCACACTGTTATTAAATCAAAAGTCAAAAATATATTACTTGTGCAAATTTATGTAGATGACATTATATTTGGATATACTGATGAATCCCTGTGCAAGTATTTTGAGAAGCTCATGCTATTGGGTTATGACATGTGATTAAATGTTTTTGATGATGAATAACGTAATTGATGTTGTGTGAATGGTTGAAACATGATGATAATGACAAAGACATGAAAGATACAATCATGTGATAACATGTTTTTTTGATCACCTATGCATTCATTGTATCTCACTTAGAATGTTTCTCAATGTAGGTGTGAATGCATACAAGCCAAGCAACAAGATCCAAGTGAAAAAGAACAAGAAATAAACTTCATGTGACTACCTGTCGACAACCAGGAATGTACCTGTCAACAGATAGACCTGTCCAGAACATACATGCTACTGGAAGCTCAATTGGAGCAGTAGTTGTCGACAGATGCAATGTACTTGTCGACAGATACATGCCGCCTGTCGATAGCCAGAAATCACCTATCGACAGCTAAGGACTTCCAGCAATACCATGGTTCTGGAAAGCAGAAGCCTGCAGTAGCTGTCGACAGCTGTGATGTATTTGTCGACAGCCAAAGTTTAAGTCAGATCTAATGGTCAGGATATGATCTATATTTGGGTGATCCCCTTAAGCATGACTCTCCATGTTTGGATACCCATATATATAGATCATATGAAGGTATTTTCGCAGCAAGAAGCCACCATACCAAAACCCTAAGCAAAACCCAAGAGAAAGCTTCTCCATGCTGCTCTGCTTCACCCTCCGTCCTGTTCGTGGAAGATCCATCTCACGAGCGGAGTTAAAGTCGGTTCGCCCACGGTTCAAGCTTCTCCACCATCTGATAATCATCAAGACGAAGCTTGAAGTTTCTCTGGACGACCACTACAAAGAGTTCTACATCAGGATTTGTTTCTACATCTCTGAACTCTTCTTTTCTTTCCACCCTTCACTAATTTGTGTGTGTGGTAGTGGTTCAAGCGTTCCTTGTGCTTGATCCACATGTGGATTGTTGTTCTGATTGCGTGTTTGCATCAGACATATGGGTGTGTGTGTTGTAGAGTTGAACTTGCTCATAAGCAGTCGTTCTGTACATGTGTGTGGACGGTGGACATAGGATACACAAGTTGTGTACTCCGAACCACCTTAAATCTTCGTGTCCTGTGGTTTGAACGTTTCACGATAGATGTTTGGTAGGCACGTTGATTACTCACACGCTAGATAGGTTGTTGTTCGTTCTACTCACAATAAGCACACACATCATAGTTCTAATTCTATACATATTTGTTTAAGTTTTCGATAAGTCAGTGTTGAATCAAAAGAAGGTCATAGTGCTTTTAATTGGTAGTAATCTATTCAACCCCCTTCTAGATTGCTGTCTTAGATAGTTCCTCATATCTTTCAAATGGTATCAGAGCGAGGTTTCTCCGATTTACTGCTTTAATAGATTGATCTCATGATCAGGAGAAAATCGATCTCATGGAAACTAACAAGGGGTTTATGGCTGAAGGACACTCAGTGTCCAGGCCACCCTTCTTTGATGACACTGACTATCCGTATTGGAAAATCGTATGCAGGTTTTTCTGAGAGCTCAAGATTACGAGATATGGCAAATCGTCAGCAAGGGAGCATATGAGTTACCCGCTGATGAAGATACCTGGACTCGAGAACAGATTCGAAAAGGTACCTTGAATTGGAGAGCATTGAACATGATGTAGTGCGCCGTGCATCCCAAGGAGTTTTTCAGGAGTCTCCACATGTAACTCAGCAAAAGAAATGTGGGACAAGCTTGAGCTCATTTACGAAGGTACGTCTGATGTAAGGGAACCAAAGCAAGCATGCTAGTATCTGAATATGAGATGTTTAAAATGAAAAATGAAGAAACCATTTCAGATATGTTTGCTAGATTCATGCTAATAATAATGTGTTGAAAGTTCTTAAAAAGGAGTACTCAGAAAGTGACTTAGTTAGGAAGATACTTCGGTCTCTTCCATCCTCTTGGCATACTAAGGCCACTGTCATTGAGGATTCTAAGGACCTTTCCACAATGAAATTGGATGAACTAATTGGATCCCTGATGACGTATGAAATAAATCTGAAAAGAAAAGAAACTGAGGTAAATCCTAGGAAATCCATTGCTTTAAAAGCCTCTAACAAAAGTTCTTGAAGTTCTAAGAAAAAGGCACAATAGGAAGTGATGAATCTGAATCGTCTAGTGATAGTGAGAATTGTGAGATGACCATGCTCGCTAGACAGTTCAAAAAATTCCTCAGGTTGAAAAAGAAAGGCTCAGATAACTCCAAAACTTTTCCTAAGAAAGATTTTACAAATAAGCTTGAGTCTAACAAGAAATCTAACATGATTGTATGCTATGAGTGCAAGAAACCAGGAAACATGAGAGGTGAATGCCCAGAGCTCAAGAAGAAGCTGAAAAATGACAAATTCACCTTCAAGAAAGCTAAGGCAATGATGGCGACTTGGTGTGATGAAGATGAAGACGACAATGCTCAAGGAAGCTCTGGAGATGAAGAAATTCAATGTTTAATGGCAAAGAGTGAAGACTCAAATGAGGTAAACTCTTCCTCTGAAAACTATATAGTTGATGAATGGGAAGAGGCATACACTTTGCTCTTTGAAAAATTTTGTGAATTTAAGTCTAAAAATAAAGCACTGAAAAAGAAACTCACTAATCTTGTGTCTAGCACAAACACTGATGAACAACTTGCAATCATGTCTAAAGAAATTGAATTGCTGAAAATTGAACAGGAAGGTCACTATGAAGAAATGGATTGCATGAAATAAAAATTGCAAGAAAATGAAAAGGAAAAACAAAGTCTAATCAATTCTCTTGAAAAACTTCAACATGAAAATTAAGAGATTCAGAAAAAGTTGGTACAAGCTGAAAGGAATTAAAAGGAAAATCTGAAGATCTTTCAAGATTTGTAAAAGGAAAGCAAAATCTTGATGCTGTTTTAGGTGTTAAAAGAAATGTAACTAGGCATGGGCTTGGATTTCAACCAGAAAAACAAAAGAAGCTAGGAGAGAAATTGATTACATCTTTTGTTGATTGTAGTCCAAGTTCAAGTAAACAAGTTCCACCCAAGAGCAAGAATGCTCAGGCTAAAGGTAAATAATCTCAAAACAATCAAAATACCTCTTCTGTTCAACAAGCCTGGAAGTACACTCAAAAAGGAAAACCATCTAGGCAACAAAAAGGAAAAATGCAAACACAAGTTCAACATATCAGCAAAAGAAATGTTTTGAGTAAAACACATCATGCAATGTCTGTAAAAAACTTGGCCACACTGAAAAACAATGCTGGAATAATTTGAACAAACTGAAATGCAAACAAGTTTGGATTCCAAAATATTTACTTTTTGGCATGAATAAAACATTGGGACCCAAAGTAATTTGGGTACCAAAACCTCTTGTCTGATCTATTTATGCAGGAATGCCTAGCAGCCCAAAATCAAAACAAATGGTACTTGGATAGCGGCTGCTCGAGGCACATGATGGGCGACAAAGAAAAATTATGTTTGCTGGTTGAAAAAAACGGAGGACAAGTTGTCTTTGGAGGTAACAATAAGGGCCAAATCATTGACACAGGTAAGGTTGGTAAGTATGCCTCTAACTCTATAGACAATGTGTTACTAGTTGATGGTCTTAACCACAATCTTCTTAGCATTAGCCAATTGTGTGATAAAGGCCATAAAGTCATCTTTGAATCAAATGCATGTCAAATTGTCGATAAAGAAACATGAAGTCTCAAGTTTTTTGGAAAAAGAGTGAAAAACATCTATCTAGTTGATTTAGATGAACTAGAAAACAACAATTTGTGTCTTGTTGCAAATAAATAGGATGAATTGACCTTGTGGCATTGTAGGCTAGGTCATGCAAGCTACAATGTTTTGGACTAGATCATGAGGATGAAACAGGTAAGTGGACTTCCTGAAATTCAGTTCAATAAAAATGAAAGTTTTTGTGATGCATGTGCATAAGAAAAACAAACCAGAAAATCTTTCAAATCAAATGCTCCTATTATCACTTCAAGACCTTATGAATTGTTGCACATGGACCTATTTGGACCTACATGAACACTCAGTCTCAATGGCAAATGTTTTGGGTTTGTCATTGTAGATGATTTCTCTAGGTTCACTTGGGTTAAATTTCTGGCTCACAAAAATAAAGCATTTAATATCTTTGCGGAGTTCTTCAATAAGGTTGAGCATGGAAACACACACAAAATATGCTCAATCCGCACTGATCATGGGGGAGAGTTTGACAATAATTCATTCTCTGAATTTTGCAAGAACCAAGGAATTGATCACAAGTTTTCTTCTCCAAGGACTCCGGAATAAAATGGAGTTGTGGAGAGAAAGAATAGAACCTTGGTGGAAATGGCTCGTACTCTTTTGGTTGAAAGCCAACTCACAAGGAGCTTTTGGGCAGAAGCAGTGAATACTTCATGCTACATCCTCAATCGAGCCATGGTAAGACCTGTAATGAAGAAAACCCCATATGAGCTCTTGAAAGGTAAGAACCCAACATTGGGTACTTCAGGATCTTTGGCTCCAAAGTTTTTATTCATAATAATGATAAAGTGAATTTAGATAAATTTGAAGCCAAAAGTGATCCAGGTATTTTTCTAGGTATTCTGAACACTCTAGAGCTTATAGAGTGTTTAATGACAAAAACAGAACTGTGGAAGAAACTCCACTTGTTATTTTTGATGAGTCAAAGGCAAAAACTAACAGTGCAACTGCTCGCAGGTTTGATGATGAAAATGAAGGAGTAATCCTTGAAAAAGCAAGATGACAAGCTCCTATCGATAGACCCAGAAGAGACTGTCGATAAATCTGAAGAAGATCCTCAAGAACTCCCTCCCCAAGATGAAATTCCTCAAGAGCAAGATCAACCGGGTCCTTCAACAATCAGGAATGTCAGATACCCAAAGGATCACCCACTTGAGAATGTAATTGGAAATGTAAATGAAAGAGTTCTAACTAGGTCTCATCTAAGACACATTGTAGAACAAGATCATTTAGCATTTGTCTCTCAAGTGGAACCTAAAAATGTCGAAGAGGCTCTAAAAGAAAATTCATGGATTGATGCTATGCATGAGGAACTTGGGCAATTTGAAAGAAATAATGTTTGGAGCTTAGTTCCTAAGACCCCTGAAATTTCTGTAATTGGAACAAGATGGGTATTTAGGAATAAGCTAAATGAAGAGGGTAAAGTGGTGAGAAACAAAGCTAGATTGGTAGAAAAAGGATATAATCAAGAATTTTGGATAGACTTTGAAGAATCCTTTGCACCTGTAGCCAGGCTTGAAGCAGTTAGAATTTTGTTAGCCTATGCATGTTCAAACAAGTTCAAACTTTTTCAAATGGATGTTAAAACTGCCTTCTTCAATTGTTACATCAAAGAGAAAGTCTATGTTTCTCAACCACCTGGATTTAAGGATAATGAAAAGCCTAACCATGTTTATAAATTTCACAAAGCTCTCTATGGTTTGAAACAGGCACCCCAAGCTTGGTATGACAGACTGAGCAACTTTTTGGTGAGTAAAAATTACTCAAGAGGTAAAGTGGACCAAACCCTTTTTACTAAAAGAGTTCAAAATCATATAATTGTTGTTTAAGTCTATGTGGACGACATCATATTTGGTTCAACTAACCCCTCACTGTGTGAAGAATTCTCAAAATATATGCACAGTGAATTTGAGATGAGTCTAATGAGGGAGCTTCAATTTTTTCTTGGCTTGTAGGTAAAACAATCCGAAGATGGCTTCTTCATCAGTCAAGAAAAATACGTCAAGGAGCTACTAAAAAGATTTCAGTTTGAGCAAGCCAAGCCAGCCTCAACGCCAATGAGCACAAGCATAAAACTGGAAAAAGATGAGAAAGGTAAAATGGTAGATGCAAAGCAATTCCGAAGTATGATTGGCTCACTTCTTTACCTTACTGCAAGTAGGCCGGATATACAATTCAGTGTTTGCCTTTGTGCTAGATACGAATCTAGTCCAAAGGAAAGCCATTTGGTTGCAGTTAAAAGGATTTTCAGATATCTCTCAGGTACGTATGATTTGGGCTTATGGTATCCGGCAGGTAGTAGCTTTAACTGGTTTCATATTCTGATGCCGACTATGCTGGGTGTAAAATTGACAGAAAATGTACCAGTGGGTATTGCCAATTTCTTGGTGGTTGCATGGTTTCGTGGGCATCCAAGAAGCAACACTCGATTGCACTCTCCACTGTAGAGGCAGAATATGTTGCTGCAAGGAGTTGTGCGGCTCATGTGTTGTGGATTAAAAGTCAGTTGTGTGACTACAACATTGACATTGGATGCACACCTATCTTATGTGACAATACTAGTACTATCAATCTTTCCAAAAACCCAATTCAACACTCACAGACCAAACACATTGAAATAAGGCATCACTTTTTGAGAGATGAGGTAGCCAACAAAACCTTGGAGCTTAGCTTCATTCCTACTGAAAAACAACTAGCTGATATCTTCACAAAACCACTGTCTGAGGATAGGTTCACAACACTGAGAAGAGAATTGGGATTATGTAAAATTCAATGATCTCTATGGGCTGTGACTATGTGGTATATCAAATGGTGAATTGTGGAAGAACAAGTCCGGCTTGTTCAGAAACTATCATTATGCGTGAGGAAAATCCTCCGCCAAGTATCCATAGTCATTATGCACATAGAGGACATCAACTCTAATTGGCAAATAAATCACTGAAATCCAATGACACTTTGGTGCTCACATGCTTATGGATAACATTGCTTGAATTGTTAGAATTGCTTGAAAGTGTTTTTCACACATGCACACACTATGGGGGAGTAAGTCTAGGTAGGTTGAGTGAAATTCATGAGAAATACTCTTCATACCCATTGTTCAAATATTTCTCAAAATCTTGGTCTTCATGTCACTCGATTCAATGCCTCAAACCTAATTTTCCAACTACCTGTCGACAGCCAGAACATCAGCTGTCGACAGAAGGGCTCTTCCAGAACCCCAGTTCTTCTGGTTCTCAGTAGCTGTCGGTAGCCCCATTCTTGCTATCGACAGATGCCCTTCACTTGTGCAATCTTCAACAATTCTTAGCAATTCTTAATGAGTATGTTCACTATCTTTGTACAAGGAGAGAATTTGGTCTTAATGCTTATTACAACCTTTCATACTCACGTAGTATCCAAGACATTAATTTAATCACAATGATTTTGAAATAATATTTTGTGCTTGAGTCTAGGTTGTGTCATTTAGAAAACATTGAACAACTCAAGTGATTTTAACCTAACTCACTTGAATAACTCCCTTGTGGATGATCATGTCCCTAAATGGATTGACAAGTAAGAAGGTCATTGAACTCAATGTTTATACATTGGCCTTTGACCTTAAATAACCTTTTGAACTTGATTTTCACATTAAAAAAAAAAGAGGAGAAAAGCTACCTATTTCTAACCTCAAAAGTTCAAACAAAACTTATATGAAACGGGATACAGGCAGAGCAATGATGAACATCACTGAGTAACCAGAGACATGTGCATCACAAATGTCTATCTTCGCGTAAAAAAGTCCTTTCATTATCTCTGCACAATGGTATAATGGTCACTAACATTGAGTAACTGGAGGTACGGGCATCACAAATGCCTACCTTCATGTCAAAAGGTGAAAATGATCCTAATTACCACTTTTCCAACTATATATTGATAAAAGAAATTGCACAATACTAGAAATAGAGTGTAGCCTCCATGATTTTAAGTCAAGGGCAATGGGTTGTTTATTGTCAATTGATCATGTAGACATTGCCTTCATTTTCCAACTGAACATCACCCACTAAGGTACATGATTTTCTTCAATGGTTTTATTCAAAGGGGTTTTTTAGTTTCATCTATTTTTGAACAGTGTATTCTAAATGCCATAACTTGAGATTCCCGAAGTATTATCTCTTAACCATTGTAGAATTTTGATATGTCTCCATACTAGTGCTTATGACACTTTGTAATAGGTAAAAACACTTTCTCAGCCTTAAAATTCAAGGTGCATACTCATTTCACACTCAAATCCTTTTAAAATTCAGTTTTGGGTCAAAACTGCTCAGCAGCTGTCGACAACTGCCTGGCTATCGACAGCCGCTTTTCTGGGCGTTTAGAAGCCCAACCGGTGCCTCTTTTGGCCGGAGTTGTGGGTCCCCTTTCATTCAAACTCTATTAAACACTTCCAACGGGGGAAACACATCTTCCATTCTTTTATATTCCCCAAAAAGATCTTTCCTCCCTCTCTCAACCCTAACCTCCTCTATCCAGAGCGCTAGAACCCAGACTCTGGTTCTTCCCATCACTTCTTCCTCTGGTCCTTCTCCTCTTCAAGGATCTTCTCTACCCCGTTCATCTCCTTCTTCATGGCTCCCAAGGGCAAACGCCTCGTCTCTCGTCGGTGTCCCCTCTCGCCCGAAATCGGCAAAGGTTCCGGGGCTCCTGCAGAGCGTCGAAGCAAGCACCGGGATGACCGTCTGCCGGAGCTCATTGTCCCTCCCAATCTGCAAACCTCTAAGGTCCGGGGCTCCTTCACCAAGTTTGTTCAGCCACGGTATGTGGACTTTGAGTCCCTGGAGGACATGTTCCCAGGCCTCCAACCCATGTTTGACACCCATGGTTGGACGATTTTTCTGTACTCCCACAAGCGATACTCTCCAGTCGTTGTGACGGAGTTCTATAACAACCTATAGTTGACGGTTGAGGGTGCAGAGCTGTACACCACGGTAAAGGGAACTACTTTTCAGATAACCCCAAATCTCTTTATCCGTGCTTTTCAGATTCCTAACTCTGGGGCAAACATCCTTGTCAATCCTCCTTCTGCCTCTGAGTACTACACCCTCATAACCCACCAGCTTTATCATCCCAACATGGATCATATGAAGCTTAATGCCAATTCCTTCCCTCCCCTGAACCATCTCATCCATCACATCTTCACCACTCTTGTGGTTCCCAAAGATAGAAGCGGGGAACTTGTCACGACAGTCCATAAATCCCTCTTCTATTTTTTTTTCTTAAGACTCAACAAATCAACCTTCCTCTACTCATAGTTGACCTCATTAAACAATGCTTTACAAATTCTAAGAGGTCTATGCCATATGCCTTCCCTATAACATCCCTCCTATCCTTCATTGGAATTCCCATCTTTGACTCTGAATGCAAAACTCTCAAGTCCCGAATGTGACGGCCCTGGATATTTATGCCCATTAAGGCTCCATATCCAGATCCGCCTCCCGCGAACGGACCAAAGTCTCGCAAGTGATAGCTCACACAAGTGTCCAGTAAGAATATAAAAGACAAACCACAACAGTATAAGACACAAGAAAGTACATGTGCTCATACCTGCATATAACAATTTACAACTGTCCATTACATTAATACATGTCCAATTAAAAGTACAACTACCTGGGGCATACCCCGAGAGAGCACAAGCCCACATAACACTAACTACTACACAACTACTGGTGGTACAAGTCTGACACCGCCGCTGCAAGCCAAACACTCGGCAAGCCGTGAAAAGAACTGTAGAGGAGTGAGCCTCAACAAGTCACAAGCTCAGTAGGGGCTACCCAAAACAACACCATAACCACGGACACCTCAACCCCAATGGGTCTCACTGGCAACACCAAAAGCCAAACCATTTCATGCTCACAACATTTATATTTAAATAACAGCTTAAACAGTAATTGATAAACAAATGCATATTCCTTATAAAGAAAGAGGAACCACAGGCTAGTCCGCCCAACAACTGAAATGCCTAGGCCGCAGGCCTCACAGGCACATCACAGTCACAACCAATTGCTTAAACTATAAGCTTTACAGGCGAGTCTTAAATACATGGGTAACAGGACTACTAACCAAAAGCTGGCCCTTTATACCCAAACCACAATATGTCGGAAATCAGACACACCAAGTAACATGATTGGCTACAGCGGGCCAATCCATCACACATGAAAACCATATACGGTAGCTTAACCGAGGGAGGGTGAAGCACATTGAGTGGAAGGTCACACCATACGACCTCCACGAAACACAGTTCCACGTCAACACCAGAAAGACTGGTATATGACGTACCACCATAAACCATTACCCACACGGGGTACAGGGACCTATTACCACAAGGTACCAGCACAGAAACCACAAGTAAACCAGTGCCGTAACAGGGCACACCATAGCAAGCAAAACCACATTTGGTGAGTCAACACTCACCAACCATAACCAAAACTGTGCCACCACTCGGGCACACCACAAGCTACAATCGTAGTCACAACTGTGCCAACACCAGGGCACACCTCGAACGAGTCAAACCTTGACTATGAGTTACAAACTCACGAACCACAGCTAGTGGCAAAGCACGAGTTGAAAAGGAACGACGCCACCACACGGGAACGGACTACTGGCTGATCAGGCCAATATCTAACCCGGACAACACAACACAAGAACAACCTCTCAGTCTCACAGTCACGGACGAAAGGTCCAACTACCGCTCCACGAGAACAAGTCAAACAACTATGGAGACCAACCAACACCACACCTGCAGACACACAGCTGCAGGTCCATGCCTGGCACCTCTAGGGTCTCTGGCCGAAGCACCCTAAAGTGAGGCACTGGAAAACAGGACTAGCTGGGGACCAGCGTCGACTACTGGTGTCTGTACCCCCAACTACGAGCGCGCTACAAGCGACTGCACACCCACCAACACAAGCCGCTGCCCTATTGTCATCTTTCCCTCAGCCGGATGTACAACTCAAACACAGGAGTGAGGGTGTCAAGGAAGATGACACAGACCTCGACGGTACCACACTGTACTGGGACAAACCCCGAGCACAATAAACACACGTGCCTAGCTCACAAAGAACCTGGGGTACCCGACTAGAGAGGCATTCCTGAATAGGCGCCGGACCACCACACTCGGATATACACAAACCACATCACTTACACATTTATTACAAATCACGATACACGTGTGAGGAGTAGCTTGTCCTGGTCACTCGTGAACTACAAGCTAGCCTACACAAACACATATATGAATCATATTAAAAATAATGTCACGACCTGTCATTGGTCACATAGTGACCTTTACTGCCATACTAGGCACAATACACAATTACACACATACTTTATTACTTATCCGTTTAGGATGTTTGCAAGAGATCCTAAAGGATCAAGGCTAGGTTCCAACGTGAACCTCATTGCCACAACACCACGGATTACTCATAATAATTAAGACATAATAAACACAATGTTACACGATATGTCATGCACATACAAACTACATGCACGACATCTAAACCACGTAGACCCCACATGTATAATACACCATGACTAGTGTACTACACATCGTCCATGTAAACAATATATCCAACACATGGACAACATGCACACATATATATTACATATTAATCACATAAAGCATGCCCATCTCGTGAGCAACACGCTCTATGAGTGTAACAAGTGTACTGGCTCTCATCTGTCATGCACACACAACCACGTGATATGTATAACAAGAAAAACCTCGTGAAACACACTGCACTAATACCTGCACAGGTTGGCGGCAGCATCGATTGCCGTCCATTGGTTATAGACGGTAGCATCCCCTGCCGTTAATACTAAGTAAACTCGATATTAACAGCTAGACATCTGGTCGTTAATCTCCAACTGAAGAACCCGATGTCAATCGATGTTGACACTAAGATCTTCAGCTCCCAGCGAAACACACAGACCGGCCAAGGCCAATCATACGGACAACTTAACCCTATAAACAATAAGAAAACAAGGGGAAACACTTCCCCTTACATCTGAACACTATAATTAAACTGAAGAAGAAACAAGATCCAACGCTTGAATCGATCAAACCACCCATTTCCCGGCATGGAGAATCCTTTCCCATAAACTCAATTAACATACGATCTATGCAACAAAGCATGGCAAATCAACTAGGAGAGATCAAAGGGTCCAGTCCCTACCTCAGAAACGCATATAAACTCCTGAAGAACTTCGAATCGCGCTAAAACCCCAGGAGCTTCCCGCGAACACCGCCCTCCAATCCGCCATTCCCCGCCTGATCTGTCGCTGCTGCGCGCATCACGGCCTTCCCACGTGCTCCCGTCGACCGCCGGAAGTAGTGAAGAAGCACAAAGGTGAAGGTGGGGGAAGAGGATAGGAGAAAGTGGGGAAAGAAGAAGGCTCGGATTACCCCTAAAAACACAGACACTTCAAGTTAACGTCAACCTCTGCGCCGCTAACCAAACCGTCACAACTAGGCGTCCACAACACTCGCCGCCAAGTTCAACGGTAGACGTCTACATCGATGGACGTAAGAACATGTTAACGGCAACACCATTGCCGCCAACACATAGTAGACGTCACATACCTGGACGCCAACCCACTGTTGATGTCCAGCGCACTGAACACCAACACAGATCCATATCCGCGCACACCCAACACGAGTCGCACTGGTCACAGCTTGACCATCCCACACGCTAAACATAAGATCCACGAAGATCTAAAAAACACGCGACGTTACATTACTATCACCTAAAAAGAAATGTCGTCCTCGACATATAAAATAAATTACAACAAATCGGATTATTACCTAAAAAGAAATAAAATCGTATATAGAACAAGAAGGATACTTTTTCTTTGCATCAGCCTTTCAATTCATCTACGCTAACTGACTCATTTGTCCATTTCCATCCTTGCTTTGTTCTTTTCTTTTCTTTTAATCCATTTCACAATTACTCTGTTCTGTCGATTCCATTACCTTTCCTTACCTTTCAATTTATTTCACACTGCTAGTCTCATTCTATTCCATTCTGCACTTGTCCTGCTTCTCCTTTCTCTTTCTTTCATTTCATAACTACTTTATTTCACGGATTCCATCTATTAGTCATTATCTTTCTGTCATAGGCAATTCTACCTTGCCAATGGCGCTTTATCTCCTTGGACTGAACCTACTTTCACATTTTCTGGGCTGTGTTTGCAACATTTCTTTCTAGACCATTTCTTTCTGCTCAAATCCTTTCATTTTATTCCACTACCTTTGGATGTTCTTTCATGCTAAACCTTGCTTAATTTCTCGAATTTCTTAATGCCATTCCATTACTCACTTTGTCATTGCTAGCCACTATCCTGCTTATCATTATTAACTACTACCTTATTTTATCCATTCTCATATTTTTAGTTTTCTGATCTGTGGGTTGTAGACCCACCACTCTTCTGCTGCGCTACTCTCATCCTGCTGAATATCTGACAGAATATTTTATACATTCAGCTTCTACTATTATTCACAATTGCTGCACACTTTCATAATTGCTTTGATTCTGGCTATATTCATTACAGATTGTTTTACTTGCTCAATCAATATTGGAAAACAATATCAAAATTTCCAAACTACTTTTTCCAATACTTCAATTCTAATTGTACCACACCTTTAAAAAAATCTGAATTCTACCATACCATTACATTACTAACATACTTTATTTTTCATATTCCTTTTTAACTTCAATTTACATTCTCTAGCTGACTAACCACATTATTTCCATCATTTCTCAAAACATCTGCTTTCATTACTGTAACACTTTCTTTTTAGGGAAGAATTAAACTGCTCAGCTAACTTTACATGCATTAAACTTTATTTCAATCGGGTGCCATCTGAATGTTTAACTGATTACATTCTCTCTGTTTTGTACTTGACACTTTCAATTTCTATTTAGCCATGCAAACTCTTATTGATCACTTTCTCGATCTTTCAGTTATATCTGTTTCACAATCTATCATACTCTTTCTTTTTTTTTTTTCCAGATTAATAATCTGCCAACTGTATTAAACATAATATCTTCTCTGTAAACATTCTTCTCAATTATTGTGCTGCCTAGCTGTTCATCCTGTACCACTCTTATCGCTATTGCTGTTGTCACACAAGTATTCTTTATTCACAACTACCAAGGCCATAGTCTGGAGTCAATCTTGTTAAATGCAATAACCTACTCCGCCTGATTCTCTATTTCACTTAACTGGAACCACTTAATTGTTTCTTAATTAATCCGCTTCTTTCTATTCTGATTCACATAATTCTTATTTTATTCCGTACAACCTCAATCTCTTTTAAACACAAACTTCACCTCTTTTCTTCTCAAATTATACTCAGTTATTAAACAACAGTAACCTTATCTATAACACTGCATCCGACTCTATATAATTTTCATAAACTGCCACTTGCTAGGCCGATATTTTTCTTGTGCTCCGAAAAGTCTAACTATACAGTGATCTTTCTTTACCCTTTGTTTACTTAACTAACCACCTCTGCTCAACTCTCTAATTGTCAAGACACCCTTATCCTTATCGGACTGTCACAATTCTCTATTCCTCTATGTACCCGTACTTCATCTGAAACCAGCCTACCTCATTTAATCATTCTCAAGTTGCCAAAGCTCTAATCACATTATTACTCAAGCCACTTCCCAAATCCTATTAACACACATCTCAAACACAACAATACCTCTGCCAAGGTCCTCTTCTGCAACTTATCACACACACACACTAACTATTCTTTGCTGGTAACATTCTGTTGATCTATCACACTGACACCTCATATTATACCTGTCTCTATTAACCTTATTCTTTACTAGAGCACCATTTGCAAATATCTTTCTGAAATTGCCTTTTACTTTTGCTAACCAACATAACTAACTCCACTGATTCCTTTAATATCTGCCACTGGAAACTTTTAAACAAAAAATTTCAACTGCGCCCTGGCACACTGATGCAACGACACAATTTATACCACTAACCACTCTATGGCTCAACAACTGCTCACAACTGCTAATTTAACAAACAGAAACACACGGTTTGCGTGCCAAAGCTCACATAAAAATCACCTTATAACACATAAAACCACAGACTTACTACCAGCAGTGGACATTAATCCATGTATTGGGACATTGTAACTTCAATGTCTTTTCATATTCTAACTGGACCATGCTCTGATACCAACTGTGACGGCCCTGGATATTTATGCCCATTAAGACTCCATATCCAGATCCGCCTCCCACGAGCGGACCGAAGTCTTGCAAGGGATAGCTCACACAAGTGTCCAGTAAGAATATAAAAGACAAACCACAACAGTATAAGACACAAGAAAGTACATGTGCTCATACCTGCATATAACAATTTACAACTGTCCCATTACATTAATACATGTCCAATTAAAAGTACAACTACATGGGGAATACCCCGAGGGAGCACAAGCCCACATAACACTAACTACTACACAACTGCTGGTGGTACAAGTTGACACAACGCCGCTGCAAGCCAAACACTCGGCAAGCTGTGAAAAGAACTGTAGGGGAGTGAGCCTCAACAAGTCACAGGCTCAGTAGGGGCTACCCAAAACAACACCGTAACCACGGACACCTCAACCCCAATGGGTCTCACTGGCAGCACCAAAAGCCAAACCATTTCATGCTCACAACATTTATATTTAAATAACAGCTTAAACAGTAATTGATAAACAAATGCATATTCCTTATAAAGAAAGAGGAACCACAGGCTAGTCCGCTCAACAACTGAAATGCCTAGGCCGCAGGCCTCACAGGCACATCACAGTCACAACCAATTGCTTAAACTATAAGCTTTATAGGCGAGTCTTAAATACATGGGTAACAGGACTACTAACCAAAAGCTGGCCCTTTAATTTATACCCAAACCACAGTATGTTGGAAATCACACACACCAAGTAACATGATCGGCTACAACGGGCCAATCCATCACATATGAAAACCATATACGGTAGCTTACCCGAGGGAGGGTGAAGCACATTGAGTAGAAGGTCACACCACACGACCTCCATGAAACACAGTTCCACGTCAACACCAGAAAGACTGGTATATGACGTACCACCACAAACCATTACCACACGGGGTACATGGACCTATTACCACAAGGTACCAGCATGGAAACCACAAGTAAACCAGTGCCGTAACAGGGCACACCATAGCAAGCAAAACCACATTTGGTGAGTCAACACTCACCAACCATAACCAAAACTGTGCCACCACTCGGGCACACCACAAGCTACAACCGTAGTCACAACTGTGCCAACACCAGGGCACACCTCGAACGAGTCAAACCTTGACTATGAGTTACAAACTCACGAACCACAGCTAGTGGCAAAGCACGAGTCGAAAAGGAACGACGCCACCACACGGGAACGGACTACTGGCTGATCAGGCCAGTATCCAACCCGGACAACACAACACAAGAACAACCTCTCAGTCTCGCAGTCACGGACGAAAGGTCCAACTGCCGCTCCACGAGAACAAGTCAAACAACTGTGGAGACCAACCAACACCACACCTGCAGACACATAGCTGCAGGTCCATGCCTGGCACCTCTAGGGTCTCTGGCCGGAGCACCCTAAAGTGAGGCACTGGAAAACAGGACTAGCTGGGGACCAGTGTCGACTACTGGTGTCCGTACCCCCAACTACGAGCGCGCTACAAGCGACTGCACACCCACCAACACAAGCCGCTGCCCTACTGTCGTCTTTCCCTCAACCGGACGTACAACTCAAACACAGGAGTGAGGGTGTCCAGGAAGACGACACAGACCTCGACGGTACCACACTGTACCGGGACAAACCCCGAGCACAACAAACACACGTGCCTGGCTCACAAAGAACCTGGGGTACCCGACTAAAGAGGCATTCCGGAATAGGCGCCAGACCACAACACTCGGCAATACACAAACCACATCACTTACACATTTATTACAAATCACGATACACGTGTGAGGAGTAGCTTGTCCTAGTCACTCGTGACCTACAAGCTAGCCTACACAAACACATATATGAATCATATTAAAAATAATGTCACGACTTGTCATTGGTCACATAGTGACCTTTACTGCCATACTAGGCACAATACACAATTACACACATACTTTATTACTTATCCGTATAGGATGTTTGCAAGAGATCCTAAAGGATCAAGGCTAGGTTCCAACGTGAACCACACTGCCACAACACCACGGATTACTCATAATAATTAAAGCATAATAAACACAATGTTACATGATATGCCATGCACATACAAACTACATGCACGACATCTAAACCACGCAGACCCCACATGTATAATACACCATGACTGGTGTACTACACATCGTCCATGTAAATAATATATCCAACACATGGACAACATACACACATATATATTACATATTAATCAGATAAAACATGCCCATCTCGTGAGCAACACGCTCTATGAGCGTAACAAGTGTACTGGCTCTCATCTGTCATTGCCATGCACACACAACCACGTGATATGTATAACAAGAAAAACCTCGTGAAACACACTGCGCTAATACCTGCACAAGTTGGCGGCAGCATCGATTGCCGTCCATTGGTTATAGACGGCAACATCCCCTGCCGTTAATACTAAGTAAACTCGATATTAACGGCTAGACATCTGGCCGTTAATCTCCAACTGAAGAACCCGACGTCAATCGATGTTGACACTAAGATCTTCAGCTCCCAGCGAAACACACAGACCGTCCCAAGGCCAATCATACGGACAACTTAGCCCTATAAACAATAAGAAAACAAGGGGAAACACTTCCCCTTACATCTGAACACTATAATTAAACTGAAGAAACAAGATCCAACGCTTGAATCGATCAAACCACCCAATTTCCCGGCATGGAGAATCCTTTCCCATAAACTCAATTAACATACGATCTATGCAACAAAGCATGGCAAATCAACCAGGAGAGATCAAAGGGTCCAGTCCCTACCTCAGAAACGCATATAAACTCCTGAAGAACTTCGAATCGCGCCAAAACCCCAGGAGCTTCCCGCGAACACCGCCCTCCAATCCGTCATTCCCCGCCTGATCTGCCGCTGCTGCGCGCATCACGGCCTTCCCACGTGCTCCCGTCGACCGCCGGAAGTAGTGAAGAAGCACAAAGGTGAAGGTGGGGGAAGAGGATAGGAGAAAGTGGGGAAAGAAGAAGGCTCGGGTTACCCCTAAAAACACAGGCACTTCAGGTTAACGTCAACCTCTACGCCGCTAACCAAACCGTCAAAACTAGGCGTCCACAACACTCGCCGCCAAGTTCAACGGTAGACGTCTACATCGATGGACGCCAAGAACATGTTAACGGCAACACCATTGCCGCCAACACATAGTAGACGTCACACACCTGGACACCAACCCACTGTTGATGTCCAGCGCACTGAACACCAACACAGATCCATAGCCGCGCACACCCAACACGAGTCTCAGTGGTCACAGCTTGACCATCCCACACGCTAAACAGAGGATCCACGAAGATCCAAAAAACGCGCGACGTTACACCGTAGTTCCTTTGATCTCATTGCGGTACATAGAATGGGTTACAAGCTTGTGGATGGGAGAGTCATAAGGACTCTCAAGGGTCAGGTGCAAGGTGCTGAAGTAGAATCCGATGATGGTGATGATGAAGACTCCCAAGCAGAGCTAATGGATGCTCAGGGAGGTGATGAAGATGTTCATGAAGAGCAAGCTCCACAGGATCCAACACCATCACTTCGGGACTTCATAGCTGGTCAAATGACTCAAATGCAGCAACAAATCACTTCTGGATTTGATCAGCTAAATGCCCATTTTGATGAGCTAAATGTGCAAGTGAACACCATGATGGATGCACTTGCTGACTCCCATGCGCAAATTCAGCATTGACTCAATCGTCTCTCTATGGAGTTTCATGAGTTTCGTCATCCCACTACTCCTGGGAATGACGATGTTTAGAGAGTCTAGGATTTAGTTTGGGTCCTATGGTTTTTTCATTTTTACTAGGCTTGGGTCTTGAGTCAGTAAGTTGTGTCAGTCATGTAATTTCCCTTCTTTTGCTTTTATTTATTTCATGTACTGGATGTCCTTTTGTAACTGTGTGTGCTTATTGCTCAATGAATGAAACCACAGTTTCTTGCTTTATTCTTGTCCATGTGTGCATGAAATGTCTTTTTGGATGTTGTCAAAAGGGGGAGAAACATCAATTGTAACTCTGTTAATTTTGTCATCATCAAAAAGGGGGAGAATGTTGGGTTATGACATGTGCTTAAATGTTTTTGATGATGAGTAACGTAATTGATGTTGTGTGAATGGTTGAAACATGATGACAATGATAAAGACATGAAAGATACAATCATGTGATAACATGTTTTTATTGATCACCTATGCATTCATTGTATCTCACTTAGAATGTTTCTCAATGTAGGTGTAAATGCATACAAGCCAAGAAACAAGATCCAAGTGAAAAAGAACAAGAAATAAACTTCATGTGACTACCTGTCGACAACCAGGAATGTACCTGTCGACAGATAGACCTGTCCAGAACATACAAGCTACTGGAAGCTCAATTGGAGCAGTAGCTGTCGACAGATGTAATTTACTTGTCGACAGCCAAAAATTACCTGTCGACAGCTAAGGACTTCCAGGAACACCATGGTTCTGGAAAGCAGAAGCCTGCAGTAGCTGTCGACAGCTGTGATGTATCTGCCAACAACCAAAGTTTAAGTCAAATCTAATGGTTAGGATATGATCTATATTTGGGTGATCCCCTTAAGCACGACTCTCCATGTTTGGATGCCCATATATATAGATCATATGAAGGTATTTTCGCAGCAAGAAGCCACCATACCAAAACCCTAAGCAAAACCCAAGAGAAAGCTTCTCCCTGCTGCTCTGCTTCAACCCTCCATCCTGTTCGTGGAAGATCCATCTCATGAGCGGAGTTGAAGTCGGTTCGTCCACAGTTCAAGCTTCTCCACCATCTGATAATCATCAAGACGAAGCTTGAAGTTTCTCTGGATGACCACTACGAAGAGTTCTACATTAGGATTTGTTTCTACATCTTTGAACTCTTCTTTTCTTTCCACCCTTCACTAATTTGTGTGTGTGGTAGTGGTTCAAGCGTTCCTTGTGCTTGATTCACGTGTGGATTGTTGTTCTGATTGCGTGTTTGCATCAGACAATATGGGTGTGTGTGTTGTAGAGTTGAACTCGCTCATAAGAAGTCGTTCTGCATGTGTGTGTGTGGACGGTGGACGTAGGATACACAAGTTGTGTACTTCGAACCACCTTAAATCTTCGTGTTATGTGATTTGAATGTTTCACGATAGATGTTTGGTCGGCACGTTGATTACTCACACGCTAGATAGGTTGTTGTTCGTTCTACTCACAATAAGCACACACATCATAGTTCGAATTCTATACATATTTGTTTAAGTTTTCGATAAGTCAGTGTTGAATCAAAAGAAGGTCATAGTGCTTTTAATTGGTAGTAATCTATTCAACCCCCATTCTAGATTATTGTCTTAGATAGTTCCGCATATCTTTCACATGCAGGGAGAATTTGAGATGAGTATGATGGGAGAGCTCAACTATTTCATTGGATTACAAATCAAGCAAAGCAAAGAAGGTACACACATTTGTCAAAATACATAAAGGAATTATTAAAGAAATTCAGATTTGATAATGCTAAACCACTGTCCACTCCAATGAGCACATCCACTAGGTTAGACAGTGATAAAGAAGGTAAGAAAGTTGATCAAAAACTCTATAGAGGTATGATAGGATCATTGCTTTACTTGACATCTAGTAGACTAGATATTTTATTTAGTGTATGCATGCGTGCAAGATTCTCATTTAATTTCTGTTAAAAGAATTTTTAGATATTTAGCTAAAACTCATGATCTAGGACTATGGTATCCTAAATCTTGTGAACCTAGTTTAGTTGTATATTCTGATGGACTATGCTGGATGCAAAATAGATAGAAAAAGCACCAGTGGTGGTTGTCAATTTTTTGCAGGATGCTTGATTTCGTGGTCTTCAAAGAAGCAAAATTCAGTAGCACTATCAACAGCTGAAGCTGAATATGTAGTTGCTGGGAGCTGTGCACTTAACTCCTATGGATTAAACAACAACTTGAAGACTATGGATTGCACATCAAGACCATCCCATTGCTGTGTGACAACGCAAGTGCAATAAATCTCACAAAAAATCCAGTACAACACTCCAGGACGATGAAAGATATGCAGAATTATCTATTATGGTAATCTAGAAGGGGGGGGGGTTGAATATATTACTTCCAATTAAACCACTATGACCTTCTTTTCGAAGGAAACACAGACTTATCAAAATCTCAAACAGATTTGATTTGAATTCGAACCAAGATGTATGTGTGATTAAGAGAAAAACAAATAACAACCTATCTAGCGTGTGAGAAACCAACGTGCCTACCAAGCATCTAACGTAAAACGTTCAAACCACAGACACGATGATTTAAGGTGGTTCGGAGTACACAACTTGTGTATCCTATGTCCACCGTCCACACACACACGCAGAAAGACTGCTTATGAGCGAGTTCGACTCTTACAACACACACACTCAAGTTGTCTGAAGCAAACACGCATTCAGAACAACTAGCCACACGTGAATCAAACACAAGGGACACTTGAATCACAACCACACACATAGATGTATGAGAGATATGAAAAGACAAGAGTTCTGAGGTGAAAGAACAAATCCCAATGAAGAACTCGTCGCTGGTCGTCCAGAAGAACTCCAGCTTCACTTTGATGATCCTCAGATGACGTAGAAGCTTGAACCACAGATAACCAAGTTCAACTCCACTTAGAAGATGGATCTTCTTCGCTCTGGACGGAGGTTTAAAGTAGAGCAGTAGGGAGAAGCTTTCTCTCTTGGGTTTTTCTTAGGGTTTGGTATGGTGGCTTCTTGCTGCGAAAATACCTCAATATGTTCTATATATATGGTGTCCAAGTTTGGAGAGACGTGGTAAAAGGAAACACCCAAATATAAAACATATCCAATCTCGTAACTGAGTTTTCTCTTCGTCTGTCGACAACCAATAATGTGTCTGTCGACAGGTGCTGATAGATTTCCAATTTCCAGAACAATGGTCTTCCGGGAAGGACTTTTCTGTGTGTGGCTGTCGACAGGCGATTTGTGGCTGTCGACAGGCACACTTCACTTGTGTTTCCAGAAACTTGTCTGTCTTCCCTGTGCTTAGCTGTCGACAGGTACCTTTAGGGCTGTCGACAGGTGCTTGCTTGATGTATTGTTCTTGAGTTTTTGCTTCAATGACATTCATAGTTCTTTGCCTACTTTCTATTCATGAGTGCATGATTTGTCTTTTTGGATGTTGCCAAAAGGGAGAGAACATCAATTGTGCATCAATTGACATTGTTCATTATAAAAAACATTTAATCTCAACATCATACATGAGAACCCAACATTCTCCCCTTTTTTGATGATGACAAAAATTTCAATTTATGCATAATTGATGTTCTCCCCTTTTGACAACATCCAAAAAGACAAATCATGCACTCATGAATAGAAAGTAGGCAAAGAACTGTGAATGTCATTGAATAATCATTCAGTACACACAGTTACAAAAGATTTCCATGACATGACTTAAAGAAATGCAAAAAAAAGGGAAATGATAGGACTGACACAACAAACTAAGACATCAGTGACAAGACCCAGACCTAATGAAAAGAGAAACTGGATAACTCAAACAGACTCTCTAGACATCGTCATTCCCAGGAGCAGGGGGATGACGGAACTCATGAAACTCAGTAGAGAGCCTCGTGAGCCTGTGCTGAATTTGCACATGAGTGTCAGCCAATGCATCCATCCTTGTATCAACATGATCAAATCGAGCATTGAGCTGTGCAAATCCGATGGTCAACTATTGCTGCATTTGTGCCATTGGAGCAGAGATGAAATCTCTAAGAGATTGTTCTGGAGGCGCGGATGCTTGATCACCAGCAGCGACATCATCATCTCCTGGAGCATCTAGTGGCTCTACTTGGGAGGCTTCATCACTGGATTCTTCATCCTCAAGATCTTCTTCTTCAACTGCCTGCTCCTTGCCCTTGAGTTCCCATGTGATTGTCCCATCAATAAGCTTATAGCCCATCCTATGGGCTACAATAATAAAAGGAACTATGGGATTTGAGATCAACCATCTCCCCTTTTGGAATGTGGATGCCAATGAACAGAAGGAGAGAGGTAATGGGGCAAGCATAAGGCATCGACCTTTTGGAGTTACGGAAGCATTGCCTGAGTAGGTCGATCATGAGAATAGGTAGATTTACTTGTTGACCATTGAGGAAGGAGTAGAAAAGGGATTTGTGAACTTCGGTCACAAGTTCCTGACTGCCATCCTTTGGCATAATAATGGTGGTGAAGATGTGATGAATGAGACGATGAATAGGAGGGAAGAATTGGCATTCAACTTCATACGATCTTTGGTAGAATCGTATGGCTGCAAAGTAATGAGAGTGTAATAGTCTGATGCAGAAGGGTGATTAAGCAGAATATCAATGCCAGAGTTGGGGATTTGAAAGGTACGAGTGAGAAGATTGGGTGTGATTTGGAAGGGAGTGCCTTTCACGGTGGTGTAGAGATTACCAGAATCCGTGACCCCTAGGTTGTTGTAGAACTCCGTCACAGCGGTTGGAGAATACCGCTTGTGGGAGTAACAAAAAGTGGTCCAGCCCTAGATGTCGAATAGGGGTTGCAGATCGGGGAACATGTCTTCCAAAGAGACGAAATCCACATAACGGGGTTGGACAAACTTGGTGAAGGTGCCGAGAACTTTGATGAGTTGCAAATTTGGAGGGACGATGAGTTCTGGCAGACGGTCGTCCTGATGCTTGCTGTGGCGCTCGACAGGAACCCCGGAGCCTTCGCCAGCTTCTAGGAGAGAGGGGACGGTGATGGGAAGCAAGACGTTTTCCCTTGGGAGCCAGGAGAAAGAGGAGGTTGGAGGAGAGAAGATCTCTGAAGAGAGAAAGAGACAGGAAGATGAGAAGAGCCGGGAAATACTGAAATGTAGGTCTGGCGCCCTAGAGAGGGAAAGTTGGGGTTGTGAGAGGAAGGAGAGAGTGTTTGGAAGTGGGGAAAGGAGGAGGAGGCATGGGTTCCCTTTTAAAGAGTTTTAGAAAGAGTTTGAAAGGGAAGGGGACCCACAAAATCTGGTCAAAAAGGCGCGTGGGTTGGGCTTCTGAAATGCCCTGGCCGCCAGCTGTCGACAGGTGACTGTGCAGCTGTCGACAGGCACAAACAGGTTTTGCCATAGTTGAATTTTTGACAAAATGGGCTGGGCAATGAGCGTCCATATGGTGTTTAAGGTTGAAAATGGGTACATACACATTATAAAATGTCATACCCGCTGATATTAAGATGCGTCAAAAGTCTACAAAGGTTATGAAATAATACCCCAGTAGTCTCAAGTTATAGCATTAAGAAGACATCGTACAAACACATATGAAAATAAGATAACCCCTTTGAATAAAACCATTGCAGAAAAACATATTTCTTAGTGGGTGATGGTCAGTTGGTATATGAAAAAGATGTCTACAGGAGCAGTTAACCATAAACAACAATTTTCTGTGATTACAATCATGGAGGCTTCACTCTATTTCTACGTTGAATTATATCTTGTAGCAATTCAATGGGAAAGGTGGTAATTAGGATCACGATCACCTTTAGACGTGAGGATAGACATGTGAAGTGCCCATATCCCCAGTTACTCAGTGGGAGTGACCATCATACCATTATACAGAGATAATGAATAAACTTTTTGACGTGAAGACAGACATTTTTGATGCCTATGTCCCCGGTTACTCAGGATTACTCATCAGTGCTCTGCCGTTGCCCCATTACATTATTTTGTTGATACACTTTTTGAGTATTAGAAATAGGTAGCTTTTCTCCCCTTTTTTTATGTTTTATAAATCAGGGTCAAGGAGTATTTAAGGTTCAAAGCCCATGCAAGACATAAAGTTCAATGACCTTAGGACTTATCAAGTCACTTGAGAAAAATGATTATCCACAAGGGAGTTATTCAAGTGAGTTAGGTTAAACCCATTATATTTGTGCAATGTACTCCGAATGATACAACCTAGACTCATACAAGAATAGTATGTCAAAATCATTGTGACTACAGACAATATCTTTGGTATTATGTGGATATGAAAGATTATAACACAAGTAAGTACCCAATATTCACCTTACATTAGTTGAATGAACATGCTCATGAAGGATGTTGAGAGAAGATGCAGAATTGCATTTGAAGTGGTATCTGTCGACAGCAGATTTGAGCCTGTCGAAAGATGTAGACAGTTTGGAAATACTGGGTTCAAGCAGATCATGGCTGTCGACAGCTGGGGTGCTAGCTGTCAATAGATGCACACAGGCTTCAAAGCCTGGTGTCTGTGAAGGCATTGCTGTCGACAGAGGCAGTTGTGATTGTCGACAGGAGCTTGACAAATAGGTTTAAGGCTGAGTAATGAGAGAACTTTGAACTACATGCTTGGGAATTGAAGACACATTTAGAATGGGGAATTTTCCCGCATGAATTTCACTCACTAAACTTGAACTCACTCCCCCATAGTGTGTGCATGTGATGACTCAACATTCAAGCAAGTCCAACAAGATATTCATATGCATAGCGGGCATTTGCACACAAGAGAACATTCATAAGCATATGAGCACAGATGGTCATTTGGTTTCAAAAGTAAATGGGCCAACCTAAAAGAAACTATATACCCCATTTGAAGTAGATGACCTTTATATGCAACTTGACTATGGATACGTGGCGAAGAATATTTTCTCACGCATAATGATAGTTTTCGAACAAGCATGACTTGTTCTTCCACATGTCACCATTTGATATACCCCATAGTCATTACACACAAAGAGCATATACTCCTAAATTGGGTATGAGTTTCATTGCATTTTACACAAGCCCAATTCTCTCCTCAATGAAGTGAACCTATCTTCAGTAAGAGTTTTGTGAAGATATCAGCCAGTTGCTTTTCAGTGGGTATGAAGCTAAGCTCCAAGGATTTGTTGGCGACCTCATCTCTCAAGAAATGATGTCTAATCTCAATGTGTTTGGTCCTTGAGTGTTGAATTGGGTTTTTGGAAAGGTTGATAGCACTAGTATTGTCACATAAAATAGGTGTGCATCCGATGTCAATGTTGTAATCACACAATTGACTTTTGATCCACAACACTTGAGCTACACAACTCCTTGCAGCAACATATTCTGCCTCTGCAGTGGAGAGTGCAACTGAGTGTTGCTTCTTGGATGCCCATGAAACCATGCAACCACCAAGAAATTGACAGTACCCACTAGTGCTTTTTCTATCAATTTTACACCCAGCATAATCAGCATCAGAATATGAAATCAATTCGAAATTACTACCTGTTGGATACCATAAACCCAAATCCTTTGTACCTGAGAGATATCGAAAAATCCTTTTAACTGCAACCAAATGGCTTTCCTTTGGGCTAGATTAGTATCTAGCACAAAGGCAAACACTGAACTGTATATCTGGCCTACTTGCAGTGAGATAAAGGAGAGAGCCCATCATACCTCGGAATTACTTTGCATCTACCATTTTACCTTTCTCATCATTTTCCAGTTTAATGCTTGTGCTCATTAGTGTTGAGGCAGGCTTGGCTTGTTCGAACTGAAATCTTTTCAGTAGCTCCTTTACATATTTTTCTTGATTAATGAGAAGCCATCTTCATGTTGTTTTACCTGCAAGCCAAGAAAGAATTGAAGCTCCCCCATTAAACTCATCTCAAATTCACTGTGCATGTGTTTAGAAAATTCTTCACACAGTGAAGGGTTAGTGGAACCAATATGATGTTCGTCCACATAAACTTGAACTACAATGATATGATTGCGAACCTTCTTAGTAAAAAGGGTTTGGTCCACTTTACCTCTTGAGTAGTTTTTACTTACCAAAAAATTGCTTAGTCTGTCGTACCAAGCTCGGGGTGCCTGTTTCAAACCATAAAGAGCTTTGTGCAACTTATAAACATGGTTACACTTTTCATTATCCTCAGAACCTGGTGGTTGAGAAACATAGACTTCTTGTTTGATGTAGCCATTCAAGAAGGCAGTTTTAACATCCATTTGAAATAGTTTGAACTTGTTTGAACATGCATATGCTAACAAGATTCTAACTACTTCAAGCCGAGCTACAGGTGCAAAGGAATCTTCAAAATCTATCCCAAATTCTTGGTTATACCCTTTTGCTACTAGTCTAGCTTTGTTTCTCACCACTTTGCCCTCTTCATTTAGTTTATTCCTAAACACCCATCTTGTACCAATGATAGAAGTTTCAGGGGTTCTAGGAACTAAACTCCAGACATTATTTCTTTGAAACTGACCAAGTTCCTTATGCATGGCATCTATCCAAGAATTTTCTTTTAGAGCCTCTTCAACATTTTTAGGTTCCACTTGAGAGACAAAAGCTAAATGATATTGTTCAACTATTTGTCTAAGTTGAGACCTAGTTTGAACTTTATCATCTACATTTCCAATTACATTATCAAGCGGGTGATCTTTTGAGTACCTGACATTTGTGATTGTTGAAGGACCCGATTGATCTTGGACTTGAGGAATTTGTTCTTGGACTTGAGAAAATTGATCTTGGACTGGAGGAAGTGGATCTGAAAGATTTTCATCTTGAGTCTTGTCCTCTTGAGGATCTTCTTCACTTTCAGCATCTCATTTTCCGAAGAGTATTCCTTCATCATCATTATTGTACCTGCGAAAGTATGCATTGTTAGTTTTTGTTTCTACTTGAGGTTTTCTTTTTGTTGTCTCATTGTTCTCATGTTTCTCAATTATTGTTCCTTCATCTTCATCATCAGACCTGTGAGAATTTGCATCATTAGTCTTTGCATGATACTCATCAAAAACAACATGTGGAGTTTCTTCCACAGTTCTATTTTTATTGTTAAACACTCTATATGCTCTAGAGTGTTCTGAGTATCCTAGGAAAATACCTGGATCACTTTTGGCTTCAAATTTATCTAAGTCAGCTTTATCATTGTTATGAATGAAGACTTTGGAGCCAAAAACCCTGAAATACCCAATACTGGGTTTCTTACCTTTTAAGAGTTCATAGGGAGTTTTCTTCATTACAGTCTTACCATGGCCCTGTTGAGGATGTAGCATGAGGTGTTTACTGCTTCTGCCCAAAAGCTTCTTGTGAGTTGGCTTTCAACCAGAAGAGTGCGAGCCATTTCCACCAAGGTTTTGTTTTTTTCTTTCCATTACGCCATTTTGTTCCAGAGTTCTTGGAGAGGAAAACATGTGATCTATTCCTTGGTTCCTGCAAAAATCAGAAAAAGAGTTATTGTTAAATTCTCCCCCATGATCCGTGTAGATTGAGCATATTTTATGAACGTTCCTATGCTCAATCTTATTAAAGAACTCTTCAAAGACTTTTCGTGCTTCGTTTTTGTGAGCCAAGAATTTGACCCAAGTGAACCTAGAAAAATCATCCAGAATGACAAATCCAAAACGTTTGCCATTGAGACTCAATGTTCTAGTAGGTCCAAAAAGGTCCATGTGCAACAATTCATAGGGTTTTGAGGTGATTACCAGTGCTTTTGATTTGAAAGACTTTCTGGTTTGTTTTCCCTGTGCACATGTATCACAAAAATTTTCATTTTTATTTAAAGAAATTCAGGAAGTCCACTTACCAATTTCATCCTCATGATCTTGTGCAAAACATTGTAGCTCGCATGGCCAAGCCTACGATGCCACAAAGTCAATTCATCCTGTTTACTTGCAACAAGACACAAAATTTTGTTTTCGGGTTCATCTAAATCAACTAAATAGATGTTATTCACCCTTTTTGCAGAAAACTTGAGACTTCTTGTTTCTTTATCAACAATTTTGCGTGCATTTGATTCAAAGATTACTTTATGGCCTTTATCACACAGTTGGCTTATGCTAAGCAAATTGTGATTACGACCATCAACCAACAACACATTATCTATTGAGTTAGAGGCATACATACCTACCTTACCTGTGCCAATGATTTGGCCCTTATTGTTACCTCTAAAGACAACCTGACCTCCATCTTTCTCCACTACCAGACAGAATTTTCCTTTATCGCCCGTCATGTGCCTCGAGCAGCCACTATCCAAGTACCATTTGTTTTGATTTTCGACTGCTAGGCATTCCTGCATAGATGGATCAGACAAGAGGTTTTGGTACCCAATTACTTTGGGTCCAATTTTTCATTCAAGCCAAAAAGTAAATGCTTTGGAATCCAAACTTGTTTGCATTTTAGTTTGTTGAATTATTCCAACACTGTTTTTCAGTGTGGCCAAGTTTCTTACAAACATTGCATGATGAAGATTTCCTCAACACATTTGTTTTGCTATTTTGTTGAACATTCATTTGTATTTTACCCTTTTGTTGCCTAGATGCCTGTCCCTTGACAGTGTACTTCCAGACCTGTCGACAACATTCATTGGGTCTGTCGACAGACTTCTTAGTTTGTTGAACAACTGAAGTCTTTTGTTTAGGTTGCTGCTGCTTACCCTTTGCTTGAGTTTTCTTATTCTTGGGAGGAACTTGTTTGCTTGTGCTTGGACTACAATCAAGAAAGGATGTTCAATGTTTCACCAATTTTCTTTTGTTTTACTGGTTGATATCCAAGTCCATGCTTGTTACATTATTCTTGCACCCAAAATAGCATCAAGATTTTGTTTTCCCTTTACAAATCTTGTAAGATCTTCAGTCTTTTATTTTAACTCCTTTTCAGTTTGTTCCAACTTGTCTTGATTTCTTGATGTTCATGTTGAAGATTTTCAAGAGAATTTATTAGACTTTGTTTTTCCTTTTCACTTTCTTGCAATTTTTCTTCATGCAATCCATTTCCTCACTGTGAGCTTCCTCATCAATTTTCATCATCTCAATTTCTTATTTAGAATGGAAATTTGTTCATCATTGGATGTGCTATGAACAAATGAGTTGATTTTCTTTTTCAGTACTTTGTTTTCAGACTTGAACTCACAAAATTTCTCAAAGAGAAGTGTGTAAGCTTCTTCCAATTCATCTAAAGTATAGTTCTCAAAGGAAGAGTTTACCTCAGTGGAGTCCTCACTCATTGCCATTAAGCAGTGAATTTCTTCATCTCCTGAGCTTGCTTGTGCGTCCTCGTCTTCGTCTTCATCACTCCAAGTTGCCAACATTGCCTTGGCTTTCTTGAAGGTGAATTTTTTTTTCTTCAGTTTCTTCTTGAGCTCCGAGCATTCTCCTCTCATATGCCCTGGTTTCTTACACTCATAGCACACAATCATATTAGATTTCTTGTTAGATTCAAATTTATTTGAAAAATCTTTCTTTTGAAAAGATTTGGAGTTACCTAAGCCTTTCCTTTTGAACTTAAGGAATTTCTTGAACTGTCTAGTGAGCATAGCCATTTCATCGTGCTCACTATCACTAGATGTTTCATTGTCATCACTTTCCTGTTGAACATCCTTTTTGGAACTAGAGGAATTTTTGTTGAAAGCTTTTAGAGCAATTGATTTTCTTGGATTTTCTTCAGTTTCTTTCCTCTTTAAATTTATTTCATAGGTCATCAAGGAACCAATTAGCTCATCTAATTTCATTTTTGAAGGATCTTTAGAATCCTCAATGACGGTGGCCTTAGTATTCCAAGAGGGGGAAGAGACCGAAGTATCTTCCTAACTAAGTCACTTTCTAAGTATTCTTTCTTAAGACCTTTCAACCCGTTGATTATTAGCATGAACCTTGCAAACATATCTGATAGGTTTCACATCTTTTTCATTTTAAACATTTCATACTCATATATAAGCAGCATGCTAGCTTTGGTTTCCCTTACCTTAGACGTACCTTCATAGATGAGTTCCAGCTTGTCCACATTTCTTTTGCTGAAGAGCATGTTGAGACTCTTGAATACTCCTGGGATGCACAGCAATGCATCATTTCAATGCGCTCCAATTCAAGGTCCTTTTTTAATATGTTCATTTGTCCAAGTATCCTCATCTTCGGGCAGCACAACGCTCTGTAAGGCCCTCAATTTTGTTGTATTACTTTATTACGTGTAAATAATTCATGCTTGTGTATGCATAGAATGTACATATCTACGTACGTATTAACTAGTTATACTTATGTGTGCATGTGTATAATTAGTTGTAAATAGTGTATGAATTGCATGGTGGTAGTGTGTACATGATAGTATATATATGGCATGTATATATATGTATAAGTTAAGCATGGTTTCTGCATGTTTTAAGTTCTGGCCGAAGGGCCAAATTGGCGTCAACATGGTTGGACGTCCATGATGAGTCAGCGTCCACCTCGATGGATGCCAATACTTAAGTCAACGGCCATGGATGTGGACGTTAATATCTCTGACCTGCATGCGTAGCAGACCCCGAACTCCGGGGCAAGGAAGCCAGCCATTGGGGAGAAGTCCCCAACGGCTATCAGGCATCCCATCACACTCTCTCGGGGTTCCCCAAAACCCTCTCCTATAAACCAAACCCCCTTCTGCACCAGAAGAGTTCTCTTTGGCTCTTTGCAAGGAGAAGAGAAAACCCTAGCTTCTGTGAGAAAAACCAGACTTTGCATGCTCTGATCTGACAACTTGGAGCTCATCCAGCGATCCCTTGCAACTGGAGCCAGAGGGACCAAGGAGAAGGCTTCCCCGACCCCAGCTTGCTGTGGAGGTCGACCAAGAACACGGAGGAGTGGTGTTTTGGAGACTTCTTGGGACTGCCCAAGGAGAGCTTCAACGACACATTTGACCCCTTTGGAGGTTTTGTGAGAGGCAAGTAACCTAACCACATCGTTCATGTATGTGTCTAGGAGGTTTCTACCATTTTATGGGATTTTATCGTGTCCTGGATCCTCACATTCCTCTGTTATTTGAGCTCGGTCTGTGTTCTTGCACACACAAGAACTTGACGTCAAGTCCTCTTGCCGCCAAGATCTCCAATCAGTGCCAGCGATCTTACCGTCCATCTGCTTGAACGGCCAGACACTACCGTTAAGTTCTTCAGTGCAGAACAGTAAACTGTTCTGCCTTAATAATTTTTTTCCAGACTTTGACGCATGAGGATATAGTGTAATTTTTATATGTTATGTAAAATAGATAATGTGATGTGTGTGGAAATTTTTGTGTTTTTCTGTGGATGGCATAAATTATTAGATTTATTGAAATACATGTTGGGAAAATGGATTATGCATGTTCACCTACAGTTTACATGATTCCTGAGGAATTAAATGCCCCAAATTTTTCTATACCATGTGTACGTGAGCCAGTCATACCCTGCAAATTTGAGAATTTGTTCACGTTCATGTGATTTACTGTAATTTCTGCAATGGAAATAGAAAGCTTGAGTAGGTTATTCAAAATTACAGTAAATTGTGTTGTTCAATAAATTCGGGGAAAATTCTTGCAATAGTGTGTATGTTAGGTTCAGGTCTGTGAACTGTCAATCTAATATGCATGTTATGTTTCATGATAGATTGAATTATAAATGGCATGAAATTGAATGTTTTAATTTTTGTAAATTCCGTGTGGTTCAAAAATATGAAAGTTTGCATGTGTGATCATAAACCTGCAATTAGTGTGTGGTTAAAATTTCATGATGATTGGATAACTCTAAAGTGTATTATGAATTTTCTACGTGAAAACATGTGATAAATGCATGCTATCATGAATATGATTTGATGATGTGTTTGCCAACCTGATTAATATGAGCTACTGAATGTTTGAATTATGTCAACAGTAGTATCATGATTAGGAAAACAGAGCCATGTGTATAAGTGAGAATGTAAAGACATGTGAATATGTGTGTAAAAATCAGAATGTGTAATGTGTAAAAGTGTGTGCCAGTGTGACACTGCTTCCATAGAGGGCCGTGGAACCGTACCATGGAAAAGTCCCCATGGGAAGGTTCAATGTGTTAAGATCTAATGGCATTAGGATGAATCCTGGAGGTGGACAAGTACCACTGGTTAGGGTGGAGACTTTTCTCTCCGGTCTGCGTAGTCCAAGAGTCGTCACTGTATTGCCTAGGTGACGTCTATGTGTATGTGTTATATGATGTGTCTTCTAATGGTGGTTTGGACTATGTGTCACGGCACTAAATTGTGAAATGTGAATGTGATTATGTGTAAATTGTGCAGTGTGAATATGTGTAAATGTGCAATGTGTAAAAAGAGAACTATGTGAATGAGTGATTGTGCAAACATGTGAAACCAATAAGTTAGATTGTGAAATTGTGATCCATGATACATTAATGTGAAATTATGTTATAACAGCAACCTTTGTGTTTATAAGAATGTTTTATATGTGTAAAAATGCGTAGAATCCATGCTAGGAACAATTCTTGCTTGGTGTAAACGTTTCCATGTTTAATGCTATCATGTTGTAGATTAATCGGGAATGTAGCTCTCATGTGATAGAATGTGAATTGCTAAATCCATGTCAAAACAACAACCTTAAAGTGTATAAAATGATAATGTGCATGTGTAATAATGTAGAAACCATGATAGGAATGTTCCTTTTATGTAGGCAAGAACCCCATGTTTGGTTGCTTCCATGTTATAGCCTTATTTGAAATGTAGCTTTCATGTGATTACATGAGTAGAAGGCATGTGATAGGATGTTTATTTTGGAGTGTCTTAAACCATGTACGATGTGTTACAATTTTGTAGAATTGTCATGATAGGTTGTCTCTTATAAACGTTCAAGCATGTTATATGTTTTACTTGTAAATTGGAATGAAAAACCTACTGTGATATATGCATGTATGATGTGTGTGGTGTTAGTTTCTAAGTCTTTTAGACTCATCCCTTGCTTCGGTGTACAGGTTTAGTTGGTGATACACCTTTGGAGGAGACCGTGGAGAGCGACTCCGAGCGCGGGGAGTAGCTTGGCGGAGTTGTAGTGTGACATTTTGACTTTCATAGTATGTAACGAGGCATTGTAATAGAACTATTATGTAATTGTGGACAAACTATGTATTTGAGTTTAGTATTTCATTATGTGGACTTTAATTCTCTTAAATTTGTCATTTGAATCATGTATGTTAAATGTGGATGATGAAATGAAGACAAGTAGTTCTTTTGCTTCCGCTACTCTGTATTATATTTATGAGCATCTCAATCGTATGTTATTGTTTGGGTAAATGCCCCACTGTGATAACGTTCACTATACCGACGTGGGTTGGTATAACCGTACCGGTATAATGAGGGTCGTCACAGGGATTGGTATCAGAGCGACGGTTGAGATTGCACATGAATATATATAAGTCATCATCCCCATTTCATGCTAAGTCTACATAGGAATGTCCACATGTGTAGAATTGATTAATAATGAATGAAAAAATAGATAAGGAAATGGTTAGGAAATAAATTAACGTAGCTCTAATAGTGGCTGAAATTTATTGCAGCCATGCTTTGAGAGGTAGACGTGGTGTGTGCGGCCCGTGAGGACGAGCCGAGACGTGAGGAGCGGGCAGAGCAGCAGGCCCCGACACCGCAGGGTCCTGTAATTCCCCCACCGCCACCTGTGGATTATGGAGTGTTCATGCAAGGTCTAGTGCAAGCCATGCAGACGCAGGCCCACACCCAGGCTGCACTCCAGGCTCAGTTGGAGGCTCAGGTTAGCATAATCAATCAAAGTGTAGTCTGTTTTATTTAATTGTATGATGTTATGTTGAATGTGTATAATTGTTGTTGGATGTAGCAGCTCAAGTTCCAGCTCAGGACCATGGTGGACCTTCCATCATGGAAAGATTCAAGAGGATGCTGCCACCCTCTTTTAAGGGGAGAGCGATCCATTACTAGCTGAGAGTTGGATGAGGGAGATTGAAAAGATCTTCCGAGCTATTAGGTGCGCGGATGAGGATAAGGTTACTTTAGCCACCTATATGCTTCAGGTATGTGTTAGTTTTGTATGTTTGTATGATCTATTAAGTTAGATTTGTTTAGATGGTGCTTATGAACGGTGTACTACAGGAAAGCTGATGTATGGTGGGCTTCATTACTATGTACACGGTTTGAAGACGGCGCAGTTGATGTTGCTTGGGACGAGTTCGTGAGGCTCTTTCGGCCAAGTTCGTCCCCGAGCATATTCAAGATCGGATGGAGCAAGAGTTCCTCTCTTGACTCAAGGCTCCATGACCGTTCTAGAGCATGAGGCAAGGTTTGCAGAACTATCTAAGTATGCACCTCACGTTGTGGCTGATGAGCGCAGAAAGGTGAAGAAGTTTGTGATGGGACTCAAACCATCACTAGGATGAGGCTAGTGGCGTTCGACCATTGCACCTTGGACGAGGCCCTTAGCGCTGCCTGTAGGCAGGAGGGTGAGATGGAGCAATACCTTGAAGAGAAGAAGGCTTCGCAGAAGAGACCTGCAACTACGTTCCAGCGACAGGACAAGAAGAAAGCAGTGTTCCAGACACAGCAGCGATCAGTAGCAGTCGGCAGTACTCAGGTACCTTCTGTACGTTCCCCTAGTGTGAAGAAAGAGTGTCCCCATTGTGGGAAGACACATGGTGGTTCCGAATGTTGGATGGTTGCGGGAAAGTGCTTGAAGTGCGGAAGTAGCGACCACAAGATCAAGGATTGTCCGAGACTTCAGCAGGGAGTCCAGTGTAGGAGAGCCAGCCCCAGCAGCGGTAGCAGCAGCAGCGCCAGCTACAGGAAGACCAGGAAGGCCTCGAGCCCCAGCTCGAGTGTTTGCTTTAGCGCGCGAGGACGCCAGCAGGCGGAGCATGTCACTGAAGGTACGGTTTTACTTCTAGGTGTGCACGCTCGGGTTTTGTTTGATACGGGTGCTACTCACTTGTTCATCTCCGAGCGTTTGCTAGGCAGTTAGCCCTAGAGTCAAGCATAGAGTCTGAGGATTTAGAGGTCCCTTTGTCTGTGCACACCCCTGTGGGTACGGTATCGACTAGGAAGTGCATTCCGTCGTTACCTGTGTGCATTGAGGATAGAATCCTAGAAGGGTGTTTCTTCTTGCTAAAGATGAAGGACTATGATGCTATTCTTGGTCTGGATTGGCTAGAGGAGCACTATGCGTTAGAGATTGTCGTGGGAAGAGGATTGTTTTCCGCATTCCTGGTGAGGATGAGTTCTCTCATCCCTTGCCAAGGAACTTGGCGGGAAAGTTGGTCATCTCTGCCATGAAGGCGATGCGCATGGTAAACAAGAGTTGTGACGCTTTTCTTGCCAGTGTGGTGTTAGTACCAGAGGCTGATGATTCACCTACTCTTGCAGAGATCGAGGTAGTGCAGGATTTTCCAGACGTCTTTCCTAATGAATTGTCTAGTTTGCCACTGGATAGAGAGATAGAGTTCACCATAGAGTTACTTCCGGGCACCTCTCCTATCTCGAAGGCTCCATATCGGATGGCACCTGCGGAGTTAGCCGAGTTGAGGAGGCAGTTGCAAGAGTTGCTAGATAAGGGATTTATTCGCCCTAGTGTTTCCCCTGGGGCGCACCTGTATTATTCGTCAAAAAGAAGGACGGGTCACTTAGGTTATGCATTGACTACAGAAAGCTGAACCAAGTGACTGTGAAGAACATGTATCCCTTACCTCGTATTGATGATTTGTTTGACCAGTTGCAAGATGCATCAGTCTTTTCTAAGATTGATTTGCGATCTGGTTATCATCAGTTGAGGATTCAGAGTGAGGATGTGTCCAAGACGACATTCAGATCCCGTTATGGACATTATGAGTTTTTGGTCCTTCCTTTCGGATTGACCAACGCCCCTGCAGTGTTCATGGATCTCATGAACAGGGTGTTTAGGCCGTATCTAGATAGCTTTGTTGTAGTGTTTATTGATGATGTGCTGGTCTACTCTTCAGACGAGGCCACACACCATCAACATTTGAGGGTAGTATTAGAGGTTCTCCGTGAGCACAAGCTGTATGCTAAGTTCAGCAAGTGCGATTTCTGGTTGCGCGAGGTTCATTTCCTCGGGCATGCTATCTCCGGTGCTGGTATTGCAGTTGATCTAGCAAAGGTTCAGGCAGTTATGGATGGGAGATTCCAAGACCCCTTCGGAGATTCTTAGTTTTCTGGGTTGGCTGTTACTATCGGCGATTCATTGAGGGATTTTCATCCATCGCCGCCCCATTGACTCAGCTCACCAGAAAGGGAGTGAAGTTTGTCTGGTCTGAGAAGTGTGAGAGTAGTTTTCAATTGTTGAAGACTAAGCTCACGTCAGCTCCGGTGTTAGTCTTGCCGAGAGGGTAGAGGTTTTGCTATCTACACGGATGCATCTCGGATTGGCTTAGGCTGTGTGCTAATGCAGCAAGGAAGGGTAGTGGCTTATGCTTCTCGTCAGTTGAAGGAGCATGAGAAGAACTATCCGACTCATGATTTTGAGCTCGCAGCAGTGGTTCATGCACTAAAGATCTAGAGGCACTATCTTTATGGTGTCAGATTTGAGGTGTTTACCGACCACAAGAGCTTGAAGTATCTTTTCTTCCGAAAGGAATTAAACCTGAGGCAGAGAAGATGGATTGAGTTCTTGAAGGACTATGACTTCGACCTTCAGTATCATCCTGGGAAGGCGAATGTCGTAGCCGATGCCCTGAGTAGGAAGAGGCCATCTCTCCAGCAGGACTGGAAGATGTTGGAGGATGCGGCTTGCGCGTTGACTGAGCTAGAGCCATCGTTATGCCAGGCTTTTGTAGCTCAGTTATCCCTTAGGTCCTCGGTTTTGGATGAGGTGATCGAGCAACAGAAAGCCGACCCTAGACTCTTAGAGTTAGTGGGCAAGGCAGGCATTGCTCGTGATGAGGACGGTGTGATTAGATTCCATCACCGTGTTTGTGTCCCTGATTTGGTAGATGTCCGTGAGCATGTGTTAGCGGAGGCTCACAGGTCGAGATTCTCTATTCATCCGAGTAACACTAAGATGTACCCGGATTTGAAGAGGTCCTTTTGGTGGTCTGGCATGAAGAGGGATGTGGCAGATTATGTATCCGGTGTTTAGTGTGTCAGCAAGTGAAGGCCGAGCGACAGCGACCATCCAGCCTCATGCAAAGGATGGAGATCCCAGTGTGGAAGTGGGAAGCTGTCACTATGGACTTTGTTTCAGTTTGCCTCGATCTAGAAGGGGCAATGACTCGATTTGGGTAGTTGTAGATAGATTCTCGAAGACTGCGCATTTCTTGCCTATGAAGAAGAAGCGTCGGTTGAGAGTTTAGCTAGATTGTATGTTAGTAGTGTGGTTAGATTGCATGGTGTGCCGAAGTCGATCATTTCGGATCGAGATCCGAGATTTACTTCGAGGTTGTGGAAGGGTCTTCAGCATGCGTTAGGTTCGGAGCTGAAGCTCAGTTCGGCATTTCATCCCTAGACAGATGGACAGTCTGAGAGGACTATCCAGACGCTCGAGGATATGTTGAGAGCGTGTGTACTGGATTGGAAGGATGATTGGGAGCGTCATCTACCTCTAGTGGAGTTCGCATACAACAACAGCTTTCATGCGAGTATTGGTATGGCTCCATTTGAGGCGTTGTATGGTAGGCCTTGCAGATCTCCTTTATGTTGGGAGGAGACCGGTGATAGGCAGCTGATCGGTCCGGAGTTAGTTCAGGAGACTTCGGATAAGGTCCAGCTTATCAGGAAGAGGCTTGTTGCGGCGCAGGATAGGCAGAAGAGCTATGCCGACAACAGGAGGAAGGATTTGGAGTTCGAGGTGGGTGAACATGTCTTCTTGAAGATATCACCTACTCGTGGTGTCGTCAGATTTGGCAGGCATAGTAAGTTGAGCCCAAGATTCATTGGCCCGTATGAGATTCTCAGACGATTGGGCAGCGTGGCATATGAGCTAGCTTTACCCCCAGCTTTAGCTAGTGTTCATCCCGTTTTCCACGTTTCTATGCTCAGGAAGTATGTCCGAGATCCATCTCATGTGATTAGTCATGAGCCAGTGGAGATTCAGCCAGATTTGTCGTATGTGGAGCAACCAGTAGCTATTCTTGACCGGAAGGTTCAGCATCTCCGGAACAAGGGTATTGCGTCGGTGAAAGTTCTATGGCTGAACTTCTCGCGAGAGGAGGCTACTTGGGAGCTCGAGGATGCAATGAAGAAGAAGTATCCCCATTTGTTTGAGTAGTTTTGTTTAAACTTCGAGGACGAAGTTTCTTTAAGGGGGAGAGGGTGTAAGGCCCTCGAATTTTGTTGTATTACTTTATTACGTGTAAATAATTCATGCTTGTGTATGCATAGAATGTACATATCTACGTACGTATTAACTAGTTATACTTATGTGTGCATGTGTATAATTAGTTGTAAATAGTGTATGAATTGCATGGTGGTAGTGTGTACATGATAGTATATATATGGCATGTATATATGTATAAGTTAAGCATGGTTTCTGCATGTTTTAAGTTCTGGCCGAAGGGCCAAATTGGCATCAACATGGATGGACGTCCATGATGATCAGCGTCCACCTCGATGGACGCCAATACTTAAGTCAACGGCCATGGATGGACGTTAATATCTCTGACCTGCATGCGCAGCAGACCCCGAAACTCCAGGGGCAAGCAAGCCCAGCCATTGGGGAGAAGTCCCCAACGGCTATCAGGCATCCCATCACACTCTCCGGGTTCCCCAAACCCCTCTCCTATAAACCAAACCCCCTTCTGCACCAGAAGAGTTCTCTTTTGCTCTTTGCAAGGAGAAGAGAGAACCCTAGCTTCTGTGAGAAAAACCAGACTTTGCATGCTCTGATTCGACAACTTGGAGCTTCATCCGGCGATCCCTTGCAACTGGAGGTCAAAGTGGACCAAGGAGAAGGCTTCCCCGACCCCAGCTTGTTGTGGAGGTCGACCAAGAACCCGGAGGAGTGGTGTTTTGGAGACTTCTTGGGACTGCCAAGGAGAGCTTCACGACACATTTGACCCCTTTGGAGGTTTTGTGAGAGGCAAGTAACCTACCCACTTCGTCCATGTATGTGTCTAGGAGGTTTCTACCATTTTTATGGGATTTTATCGTGTCCTGGATCCTCACATTCCTCTGTTATTTGGAGCTCGGTCTGTGTTCTTGCACAGACAGGAACTTGACGTCAAGTCCTCTTGCCGCCAAGATCTCCAGTCAGTGGCCAACGATCTTGCCGTCCATCTGCTTGAACGGCCAGACACTGCCGTTAAGTTCTTCAGTGCAGAACAGTAAACTGTTCTGCCTTAAATAATTATTTTTCCAGACTTTGACGCATGAGGATATAGTGTAATTTTTATATGTTATGTAAAATAGATAATGTGATGTGTGGGAAATTTCTGTGTTTTTTCTGTGGATGGCATAAATTATTAGATTTATTGAAATACATGTTGGGAAAATGGATTATGCATGTTCACCTACTGTCTACATGATTCCTGAGGAATTAAATGCCCAAATTTTTCTATACCATGTGTACGTGAGCCAGTCCATACCCTGCAAATTTGAGAATTTGTTCATGTTCATGTGATTTACTTTAATTTCTGCAATGGAAATAGAAAGCATGAGTAGGTTATTCAAAATTTACAGTAAATTGTGTGTTGTGCAATAAATTCGGGGAAAATTCTTGCAATAGTGTGTATGTTAGGTTCAGGTCTGTGAACTGTCAAATCTGATATGCATGTTATGTTTCATGATAGATTGAATTATAAATGGCATGAAATTGAATGTTTTAATTTCTGTAAATTCCGTGTGGCTCAGAAAAATATGAAGTTTGCATGTGTGATCATAAACCTGCAATTAGTGTGTGGTTAAAATTTCATGATGATTGGATAACAGTAAAGTGTATTATGAAATTTCTACGTGAAAACATGTGATAATGCATGCTATCATGAATATGATTTGATGATGTGTTTGCCAACCTGATTAATGTGAGCTACTGAATGTTTGAATTCTGTCAACAGTAGTATCATGATTAGGAAAGTAGAGCCATGTGTATAAGTGAGAGAATGTAAAACATGTGAAATATGTGTGTAAAAATCAGAATGTGTAATGTGTAAAAGTGTGTGCCATGTGTGACACTGCTTCCATAGAGGGCCGTGGAACCGTACCATGGAAAATCCCCATGGAAGGTTCAATGTGTTAAGATCTTAATGGCATTAGGATGAAGTCCTGGAGGTGGACAAGTACCACTGGTTAGGGTGGAGACTTGTTCTCTCGGTCTGCGCAGTCCAAGAGTCGTCACTGTATTGCCTAGGTGAAGTCTATGTGTATGTGTTATGTGATGTGTCCTTCTAATGGTGGTTTGGACTATGTGTCACGGCACTAAATTGTGAAATGTGAATGTGATTATGTGTAAATTGTGTAGTGTGAATATGTGTAAATGTGCAATGTGTAAAAAGAGAACTATGTGAATGAGTGATTGTGCAAACATGTGAAACCAATAAGTTAGATTGTGAAATTGTGATCCATGATACATTAATGTGAAATTATGTTATAACAGCAACCTAATTGTTTATAAGAATGTTTTATATGTGTAAAAATGCGTAGAATCTATGCTAGGAACATTCTTGCTTAGGTGTAAACGTTTCCATGTTTAAGTGCTATCATGTTGTAGATTAATCGGGAATGTAGCTCTCATGTGATAGAATGTGAATTGCTAAATCCATGTCAAAACAGCAACCTTAAAGTGTATAAACTGATAATGTGCATGTGTAATAATGTGTAGAAACCATGATAGGAATGTTTCCTTTTATGTAGGCAAGAACCCCATGTTTGGTTGCTTCCATGTTATAGCCTTATTTGAAATGTAGCTTTCATGTGATTACATGAGTAGAAGGCATGTGATAGGATGTTTATTTTGGAATGTCTTAAACCATGTACGATGTGTTACATTTTGTAGAATTGTCATGATAGGTTGTCTCTTATAAACGTTCAAGCATGTTATATGTTTTACTTGTAAATTGGAATGAAAAACCTACTGTGATATATGCATGTATGATGTGTGTGGTGTTAGTTGCTGAGTCTTTTAGACTCATCCTTTGCTTCGGCGTACAGGTTTAGTAGGTGATACACCTTTGGAGGAGACCGTGGAGAGCGACTCCGAGCTCGGGGAGTAGCTTGGCGGAGTTGTAGTGTGACATTTGACTTTCATAGTATGTAACGAGGCATTGTAATAGAACTATTATGTAATTGTGGACAAACTATGTATTTGAGTTTAGTATTTCATTATGTAGACTTTAATTCTCTTAATTTGTCATTTGAATCATGTATGTTAAATGTGGATGATGAAATGAAGACAAGTAGTTCTTTTGCTTCCGCTACTCTGTATTTATATTTATGAGCATCTCAATCGTATGTTATTGTTTGGGTAAATGCCCCACTGTGATAACGTTCACTATACCGACGTGGGTTGGTATAACCGTACCAGTATAATGAGGGTCGTCACACGCTCCTTTGCTGACGATCTTCCATAGCTCAAAGTCTTGAGCTCTCAGAAAGACCTGCATACGAATTTTCCAATATGGATAATCAGTGCCATCAAAGAAAGGTGGCCTGGACATTGAATGTCCCTCAGCCATAAACCCTTATTAGATTCCATGAGATCGAGAATTTCCTGATCGTAAGATCAAGCTACAAAAGTAGTAAATCGGAGAACCTTGCTCTGATACCAATTGAAAGATGTGCAGAATTATCTATTATGGTAATCTAGAAGGAGGGGGGGGGGGGTTGAATATATTACTTCCAATTAACCACTATGACCTTCTTTTCGATGGAAACACACTTATCAAAATCACAACAGATTTGATTAAAATTCGAACCAAGATGTATGTGTTGATTAAGAGCAAAACAAATAACACCTATCTAGCGTGTGAGAAACCAACGTGCCTACCAAGCATCTAACGTAAAACGTTCAAACCATAGACACGATGATTTAAGGTGGTTAGGAGTACACAACTTGTGTATCCTACGTCCCCGTCCACACACACACGCAAAAAGACTGCTTATGAGCGAGTTCGACTCTTACAACAAACACACTCAAGTTGTCTGAAGCAAACGCGCATTCAGAACAACTAGCCACACGTGAATCAAGCACAAGGGACGCTTGAATCACAACCACACACACAGATGTATGAGAGATATGAAAAGACAAGAGTTCTGAGGTGAAAGAACAAATCCCAATGAAGAACTCGTCGCTGGTCGTCCAGAAGAACTCCAAGCTTCACTTTGATGATCCTCAGATGATGTAGAAGCTTGAACCATAGACGAACCAATTTCAACTCTGCTCGAAGATGGATCTTCTTCGCTCTGGATGGAGGGTTGAAGCAGAGCAGCAGGGAGAAGCTTTCTCTCTTGGGTTTTGCTTAGCTTAGGTTTTGGTATGGTGGCTTCTTGCTGCGAAAATACCTCAATATGTTCTATATATATGGGTGTCCAAGTTTGAAGAGATGTGGTAAAAGGAAACACCCAATATAAAACATATCAAAATCTCGTAACTGAGTTTTCTCTTCGTCTGTCGACAGCCAGTAATGTGTCTGTCAACAGGTGCTGACAGATTTCCAATTTCCAGAACAATGGTCTTCCGGGAAGGACTTTTCTGTGTGTGGCTGTTGATAGGCAATTTGTGGCTGTCGACAAGCACACTTCACTTGTGTTTCCAGAAACTTGTCTGTCTTCCCTGTGCTTAGCTATCGACAGGTACCTTTAGGGCTATCGACAGGTGCTTGCTTGATGTCTTGTTTTTGAGTCTTTGCTCTTGTATTTTGATACATGTCTTGCCTACATTCACACCTACATTGAAGGACATTCTAAGTAAGATATAATGAATGTATAGATGATTAATAGAAGCATATTCTTTCATGATTATAACTTGCTTGACTTTGTCACTGTCATCATGTTTTAAATATTCACACAACATCAATTGACATTGTTCATCATCAAAAACATTTAATCTCAACATCATACATGAGAACCCAACAGACGAAACATATAGAGGTCAGATATCATTTTATTAGAGATCATGTAGCTAATGGTAATATTAATATTCCTTCATAGATATTTTAAATCAGTTAGCAGATATCTTTACAAAAGCCTTACTTGAAGAGAGATTCACGTCTCTTAGAAGGGAATTAGGCATGTGTAATTTGTAACAGATATGTCTGTATGTAACTAAAATAATAAATTTCAGAATAATACTTATCCTTCCCACTGGATTTAAGTAAATCCTTATTGCTTGCGCCATAAATTGCCATGGCGTTTCAGATTAATTCTTTATTGTTTGCGTTATCCTCTCCTCTTTTCGTTATCCGCCTTTATTGCTCTGACGTTTCAAAAGTTACTTTTTATGTCTTGCGTTAAATCCAAAACCCTTGCCTCATCGATTTGCTCTCTCTCTTATATCTTTCGACTTGCTTGCCTACGAAACCCTCATCGACTCTAGAATCCCCTCTGTGTGTTTTCGAAGGATTTGTCTGTTCCCGCTTAAATTTCTTGAGGATCTTGTTCCTCTCTTTCCCACGATCCTCTAGAACGCTTCCTTGCTCGATTCCATGGTCGCTTCTGGAGTTTCGGCAGCGTGGGTGGTTACAACGTCGCCTTCCTCATGGTGGAGCAACAGGAGCGGTTTGCTGTTGTAAGGATCAAGCTATGTGGAAACAAGGCAGTGGATCTAGAAGACCTAGAGAAGCATGGTATGCACAGCGTAGTGGAAGCTATTCAGAGGATGAAGTGGACAAAGATGTGTACTATTTCTGAACTGAGTTATCCAAACCTCGCGAAAGCTTTCTACACCTGCCCGAAAATAGAAGAAGATGAGTATCTCTCTTCCACAATCAAAGGTACACACATTCACATCACTCATGATCTTTTGGAAAGATTATTTAGAGTTTCTACAGTTGGACACAGTTTGGTAGACTCTGTGGACATTCATGCCAAGGGGCTAGGGATCATTGGGATAGAGTACAAACTGAAGGATGGGAAGATCGACATCAACTAGTTCAATGCTTTTAACAGAATATTGCATTTAGATTTTAGTGCCGAGGAGTGCTACTTTTTCAACATGCCCAAAGGGAGATGCTGATATGATGTTCTGGGCCATCCAAAATCAAGATATCAACATGGCTCAGGTTATAATAGAGAGGATGAAGTCTGCTGCAGAATTGATTTGGGATAAGAAGAATAAGTTGGCAGTATCCCTACCATATGCCCAGCTGCTTACCCGAATTTTCAATCACTATGAAATTGATCTGAAGGGAGAATTGATGGAAAAGATGGGTTAGTCCATTCGGTCCAGAAACTTGAAGAAGAGTGTTTTTTCTCTTGGGAAAATGTTTGGACAAAGACGTCGGTGGCAGAAGGGAGGCCATCATTGGTGAAGCTCCTGAAATACAACCAGTCCAAGAGGCAGAGGTAGATGTCAAAATTGAAGAACCTCCTGCATCTGTAAGGAGGATTGAGGAAATAGCACCTAAGCACATTAAGCCGTTGGGCAATCATCTGAAGTTGTGATCCCCTCTATAGTCCCTGCACCTGCTATTGAAGAATCTGCTGCTTTAGAGACTGTTGCTCACACTGAGGGGGAGCAGGAAGATACTCACATGGAAGACATCCCTAGTGTTCCTACTGCAGATGATTGTATGGAAGATAGTTTGGCAGAAGTCATTCTGGAAGTTGTGGCACTAGGCCACATTGAAGACACTTAGATGGAAGATGCTCCAGCTCAGGGGGAGCTAGAGATTCAGGAGGAGCCTACTGCTAGTGCTTCTGCAGACCAGTTCCAGGAAGGTATTGTTGAAGACACTTCAGATGAGGATGTTGAACCCACTATCAACTATATGGTGGAAAGAGTAAGGGTGTTTCCCTAATAATTCCTTTACTCACTAGGAAGGCACACCTCAGATCCAAGAAGAAGATTCATGTGCACATGAAGCCAGTCATTATAGACTGAATGCACATGGGGAGATTTTGTGCTATTTGCAATCCAAAGTAACATCCATCTTCATTAGTCAGAGGACTGAAGCCAAGGAGATAGGAGCAGTTAAAACTGAGCTCAGGAGATGAGAAGTGAGTTGGGTAGCTTGAAGCAGCTAGTATCAGATCTTTCAGATTGTGAGGGTGCAATTATCTATTTCTGCCCCTCCTGTTCCCACTCAACCTGTACCAGTAGTTAACACAGGGCCTTCTACTAAACCAGAAGAACCAGTAGTTGGGTCATCAGAGCCAATTGTTGAAGAATCAGGGCCCCAAGCCATCAGCTGGAGAGTCAGGACCATCAGGGCATGTGTAGTTGAAGATATTGGTACTGGGCCATCAGGGCCAATTGTTGAAGATCAAGGCCACTAGGCCATCAGCTGGAGAGTCAAGGCCATCAGGGCCATGTGAAGTTGAAGATGTTGGTGCTGGGCCATCAGGGCCAGTGGAGTCAGTGGCAGAGCCAACTGGTCTCAAGTATCTATAGAAGTTGCTGCTGTGCCCCCAGAGCCTTCTGTCCCTTCTAATCTTCAAACTCCAACCACTTCTTCTCCCCCTACACCCTTCACTGCTCCACCTGCACCTGAACCCTTCAAGAAACCACTTCCAAAACATATCTCTTCTCCTACACCTTTTCTTGCTACTCCTCTTCTTCACCTATTTTTCTACTGCCATTCCTCCTCCAACATTTCAGGAACCTCCCATCATCCTCTACTGGTCCCTCATCTGCTGGACCATCTGCACCACCACCTCCTTCTTCTTTCACCTCTCTTCATCCACCCACTCTACCATCCTTCATCACTATTATTCTGGAGAGTGCTAGTGTTCAAGGCCATGTCATTTAGGACATTACAGATGAGTTTGAGAAGCAATTCTTCGCTCAGTCCTGTCTGTTTCAACTCTTGTTCTCAGGATAGATTCTCCCAGTCCTGCCTCCAAAAAAAGAAAAGTTTCTAAGGAACTTGCTCTCTCCTCTGAACCTCGATTCCCTCCTCTTTGGTTCTCTCTTTCTATTGGAAATAGAAGGAGACTTCTCTATTGTGAATACTTATAAAAATGCACATTTGCTACACTTTTGGCCTCACTTACCTCAATCTCTCAGAACATCTCAATATTATTCTTCCTGTCTCTTTCTTATCCAAATCTGATCAGTCCAAAATATTCTCCTCAACTGAGTTTATGACTGACGACCATGGGCTCGGGGTAATACAACTCTCTATAGAAAGTTTGTGCTTGCAGATCTGACAGGTTCCCACCCTCAGACCACCCTCTCACACTGATTGAGTGGTTTGTCCTCCACCACAGAAATACTTGGGGTCCCTTCATCCAGACAGAAATCAAGTGATCCAACACTTTAAAATGTTCAATGATTATCGTTTTGTCAATAAACTTCCAGAAGTGCAGCTTGGTCAATTTAGGCAGCCATTGCTCAGCTCAGAACTGAAAATCCTGTCAATACTTCTCTTCAAGTGGATTTTGCTACTCTGAAGATGACAGACATTGTTTTTCTCCCTAAGCTACATTCCTTGTTCATGGACTCTACTGTGGGCTCTAGTATCTTTGAAAGATTTGCTAGATTCAAGGCCAGAATTACTGTTCAGCAGGGAGCTCCTCTTGCTTTCCACAGATTTTTGTTCAAAGAATATCACAGGGGTTTTATCAAGTCAGATGTCTTAGCTCCTCTTTTGTCTGAGTGCTTGTCGACAGGAAGGAGAGATGGAGCAGTATCTTGAGGAGAAGAAGGCTTCGCAGAAGAGGCCTGCAGCTCCATTCCAGAGGCAGGAGAAGAAGAAGGCGGCGTATCAGTCACCGCAGCATCCCGTAGTATCGGGAAGTCGTCAGGTATCTTCTCAGCATTCCCCTAGTGGCAAGAAGGAGTGTCCTCATTGCGGGAGGGCACATGGTGGTACGGAGTGTTAGAAGATGGCGGGGAAGTGCTTGAAGTGTGGGAGCAGTGAGCATAAGATCAAGGATTGTCCTAGACTTCAGCAGGGAGTCCAGTGCGGACCAGCTCCAGCAACGACAGCAACATCAGCGCCAGCGACCGGAAGACCAGGAAGGCCTCGACCAAGCTCGAGTGTTTACGTTAGCTCGTGAGGACACCAAGCAGGCAGAGCATGTTACGAAAGTACGGTTCTTTTCATGAGTGTGTACACTCGAGTTTTATTTGATACGGGTGCCACTCACTCGTTCATTTCCGAGCATTTTGCTAGGCAGTTAGCTTTAAAGTTAGGATTAGAGTATGAGGAGTTAGAAGTCCCCTTGTCTGTGCACACACCTGCGGGAATGGTATCGACTAGGAAGTGTATTCTGTCTTTACCGGTGTGCATTGAGGATAGAGTTCTGGAAGGGTGTTTCTTCTTGCTAAGATGAAGGACTATGATGCAATTCTTGGTCTGGATTGGCTAGAGGAGCACTATGTGTGGTAGATTGTCGTGGAAAGAAGTTTGTCTTCCGCATTCCTGGTGAGGATGAATTCTCACATCCCTTGCCAAGGAACTTAGCAGGAAAGTTTGTCATCTCTGCCATGAAGGCAATGAGAATGGTGATCAAGGGTTGTGACGCTTTTCTTGTCAGCGTGATATTAGTACCAAAGGCTGATGAGTCACCTACTCTTGAGGTAGTGCAGTATTTTCTAGATGTCTTTCCCGATGATTTATCTGGATTGCCACCGGCTAGAGAGATAGAGTTTACTCTAGAGTTGCTTCCAAGCACCTCTCCTATCTCAAAGGCCCCTTATCGGATGGCACCTGTGGAGTTAGCATAGCTAAGGAAGCAGTTACAAGATTTGTTAGATAAGGGATTTATTCGCCCTAGTTTTCTCCTTGGGGCGCACCTATATTGTTCGTAAAGAAGAAGGATGGGTCACTTAGGTTATGCATCGATTATAGAAGTTAAACCAAGTGAATGTGAAGAACAGGTATCCCTTACCTCGGATTGATGATCTGTTGACCAGCTGCAAAATGCATCAGTCTTTTCTAAGATTGATTTGGGGTCTGGTTATCATCAGTTGAGGATTAGGATAAGGATGTGTCCAAGACGGCATTTAGAACCCGTTTGGACATTATGAGTTTTTGGTCCTTCCGTTTGATCTGACCAACGCCCCTGCAGTGTTCATGGATCTCATGAACAGGGTGTTAGACCTTATCTAGATAGTTTTGTTATAGTTTTCATCGATGATGTGTTGGTCTATTCTCCGGATGAGGCCACACACCGTCAGCATTTGAGGATAGTGTTGGAAGTTCTCCGAGAACACAAACTGTATGCAAAGTTCAGCAAGTGCGATTTCTGGATGCGTGAGGTTCATTTCCTTGGGCATGTTATCTCCGGTGCTGGTGTAGCAGTAGATCCAGTAAAGGTCTAGGCTGTATTGGATTGGGAGATTCCTAGGACCCCTTCGGAGATTCGTAGTTTCCTTGGTTTGGTGGGTTATTATCGGCGATTTATTGAGGGATTTTCATCTCTCGCCGCCCCATTGACCAAGCTAACTAGGAAGGGCGAGAAGTTTGTTTGGTCCGAGGAATGTGAGAGTAGCTTTCAATTATTGAAGGCTAAGCTTACTTCCGCTCCGGTATTGGTATTACCTAGTGGTGATGAAGGTTTTGCCATTTATACGGATGCATCTCGGATTGGCCTTGGCTATGTATTGATGCAGTAAGGAAGGGTAGTAGCGTATGCTTCTCGACAATTGAAGGAGCATGAGCGTAACTATCCAACTCATGATTTGGAGCTTGCGGCAGTGGTTCATGCACTGAAGACCTGGAGGCACTATCTTTATGGTGTCAGATTGAGGTGTTCACTGACCACAAGAGCTTGAGGTATCTTTTCTCCCAAAAGGAATTAAACTTGAGGTAGAGAAGATGGATTAAGTTTCTGAAGGATTATGACTTCGATCTCCAGTATCATCCTGGAAGGGCGAATGTCGTAGCAAATGCCCTTAGTAGGAAGAGGTCTTCTGTTCAGCATGATTGGAAGATGTTGGAGGATGCAGCATGTGCGATGACTGAGTTAGAGCCATCATTGTGCCAGGATTTTATAGCTCAGTTGTCCATTAGGTCTTCGGTGTTGGATGAGGTGATCGAGCAACAGAAAGTCGACCCTAGACTCCAAGAGTTGGTGGGCAAGGCAGGCATTGCTCGTGATGAGGATGGTGCGATTAGATTCCATCACCGTGTTTGTGTTCCGACATTGTAGATGTCCGTGAGCATGTTTTAGCAGAAGCTCATAGGTCGAGATTCTCTATTCATCCGGGTAACACCAAAATGTACAAGGATTTGAAGAGATCTTTTTGGTGGTCTGGCATGAAGAAGGATGTAGCAGAATATGTATCTAGATGTCTTGTATGCCAGCAAGTGAAGGCCGAGCGGCAGCGACCATCTGGTCTTATGCAGAAGATGGAGATCCCAGTATGGAAGTGGGAAGCTGTCACTATGGATTTTGTTTCGGGTTTGCCTCGATCTAGACGGGGTAATGACTCGATTTGGGTAGTAGTAGATAGATTCTCGAAGACTGCGCATTTCTTGCCCATGAAGAAGAAGCAGTCGGTTGAGAGCTTATCTAGATTGTATATTAGCAGTATTATTAGATTGCATGGTGTGCCGAAGTCGATCATTTCGGATCGAGATCTGAGATTTACTTCGAGGCTGTGGAAGGGTCTTCAGGATGCGTTAGGTTCGGAGCTAAAGCTCATTTCGGCGTTCCATCCCCAGACCGATGGACAGTCTGAGAGGACTATCCAGACGCTTGAGGATATGTTGAGGGCGTGTGTTCTGGATTGGAAGGATGATTGGAGCGCCATTTACCTCTTGTGGAGTTCGCATACAACAACAGTTTCCATGCAAGTATTGGTATGGCTCCATTTGAGGTGTTGTATAGTAGCCTTGTAGATATCGTTTATGTTGGGAGGAGACCAATGATAGGCAGTTGATCGGTCCGGAGTTAGTTCAGGAAACTTCGGATAAGGTCCAGCTTATCAGAAAGAGACTTGTTGCGGCACAGGATAGGCAGAAGAGCTATGCCGACAACAGGAGGAAGGATTTAGAGTTTGAGGTTGGTGAGCATGTCTTCTTGAAGATTTCGCCTACTCGTGGTGTAGTTAGATTTGGAAGGCATGGTAAGTTAAGTCCTAGATTCATTGGCCCGTATGAGATTCTTAGACGATTGGGCAACGTGGCATATGAGCTAGCTTTACCCCCAGTGTTAGCTAGTGTTCATCCTGTTTTCCACGTATCTATGCTCAGGAGATATGTCAGAGATCCATCTCATGTTATTAGTCACGAGCCAGTGGAGATACAGTCAAATCTTTCTTATGTGGAGCAACCAGTAGCTACTCTTGACCGGAAGGTTCAGCATCTCCGGAACAAGAGCATTGCGTCGGTGAAGGTGCTATGGCGCAACTTCTCGCGAGAGGAGGCTACTTAGGAGCTTGAGGATGCAATGAAGAAGAAGTATCCTCAGTTGTTCAGTAGTCGTATCTAACTTCGAGGACGAAGTTTCTTTAAGGGGGAGAGGGTGTAAGGCCCTAGGATTTCACTCTCTTATATAGGAGTTTGATTGTGTGAGAAATGGATGTTGTTTGTGTAGATATATGTATGTGTATATAAATAAACTATTTGATGTATTGTTGTAAATATATATATATATATATATGTATATCTATTGTATATATATTATTCATTTACATTGCATGAATGGTATTCATTTTCTAATGTATACATTGTATATTCCATGTATATGCATTGAGTAAGTGTAGTTTCTACAGTTTTTAAGTTCTGGCCAGGCGACCCATTGGCGTCAACATGTGTGGACACCAACCCAAAGTCAGCGGCCACATCGATGGACGCCAACTCCATATTGGCGGCCAGTGATGTTAACGTTAGCCTCCCAGATCTGTTGCGTCTTCAGATCCAGAAACGTCCGCCAAAATCTCGCCTCTGTTTAGGAAACCATTCTCAACGGTCACCTAGCCTTACCTAAATGCATACCCTTAGCCCTATAAAAATACCCATCTCCGGAGATCTGACCCTTTTAACTCTCTTGAGAAAACCCTAAACTCTTGTGCGAAAACCTGACTTTGGTGGATTCGATCGTGCATTCTGGTGTGATTTCGGGCGAGCGATTGCATCTAGTGGATGCTTGGAGCGTCAAAGTTCATCTTCCCAGCCCCGGAGTACTTCAAAGAACATCACAGAAGCCAGATCGGGGGAGATTGGGGACTCTTTGGCTCAGGCCGAGGAGGGCTTCTCTGACTTAAATCTTCGATTTTGGATTTTTCTGAAGGCAAGTAAATCCTCCACACTACTCATACATATGTCTAGTAGGTCCTAGGCTATTTTTCGAAATTTTGTTCGAGTCCTGACTCTTCATTCGACTTTTGGGTTCAGTCTGTGTTTTGCACAGATAGGAACATAACGGCACCTTTTGCTGCCGTTAAGATCCGAGGTTAATGGCCACCTATGTTACCGTCAACCAGGTAAGCGGCACACCCTTGCCGCTGAGTTCTTCAAGCAAGAACAGTGAGATGTTTGCCCCTTTATAATTTTTTTTGGATTTCTGCACATGAGGATATACTGTAAATTTTATATGCTATGTAATACTTCGAGTGGATGATGTTGTGAAATTTTGTGGAATTTTCATTGGAAATTCTATTTATTAAAATTCCTGAAATGTATGTCAGATAGGTTTTCCAACCTTGAAAGTTACTGATTGTGTGATCCATGTGGAATTTGGATGTTAGAGAATTTCTGCACAATGTTTATGGGTATCAGTTCATGCCATGAGAGTTTGGAAATTTTCTAATATCTGTGTAAATAGTTATATTTTTTTAAAACTGTAAATCAGTTAGCATACATTATCGATTTTAAATCTCTAATAAATTGTATGATGTAAAATAAAGTCTCAAAAATTGCATATAATATCATGACTGTTGGTCACAGATTTTAGAATAGATAAATATGTATATGGTACTGTGAACCATGCTTAATTGATGACTTCATAAATTAGGCAGAATGCATTTTTTATTTATCATAAATTGTGTATGACTCCGAAAAATATGAAAATTGGTATGCATGATGCTTGATCTATAAACAGTATGTGGTTAAACTTTCATGTAATTGGATGACAGTAGGTATTGAATTGAGTATTGCATGATGATGAGACTAGTTAAAGCATGCTTAAAGTGATTAGAAACTAATTAGATGATTTCAGTATGATTTAGATTAAATTGTAATTATTTAACTCTGTAAACAGTAGTACCATGTTAGGTAACCTGAATCATGTGCAAGCATGTGAATATAAATAATGTGTTAAATGGTATGCAAATAGTGTATGTTTAAAAATGGAAAAATGTGTAAATGTGCCATGGGTGACACTGCTACCTTAGAGGGCTGAGGAACTGTACCGTAGTAAAGTCCCTATGGGAAGGTTCATATGAGTATGAGATCCCATGGACATTTGGATAAAATCCTGGAGGTGGACAAGTACTACTGGTTAGGGTGGAGAGTGCTTCTCCCGGTTCTGCGTAGTAACTAAGATCTATCACTATATTGCCTAGGTGATAGGTATATGTGTGAATGAGAGAAGTGTGTGTCCTTCTAGAGGTGGTTTGGACTATGTGTCACGGCATATAATGTGAATAATGTGATTTTTGCATATATGTGAAATGTGCATGTGTAAAATGTGTAAATGATCATGCGAAAATGTGAACTAATGTGATAATATATGAAATTGTGAACCAAGTTATAAATGTGTTTTATCCATGTCAAAACAGCAAGCTATCAATGTTTATAATTATGTTATGAATGTGAGAATGTGCATAGAATCCATGCTAGGAATACCTCTTCCAATATGTGCAATACTATGCTTAACTTATTTTGCAATGTAGCATGAATGGAACAAGTGTTGACTTAAAATAGCATGTTAAAGAATGTGTAGAAAGCATGTGATAGGTTTATTTCATTGTGAAAGAAACATAAGGATGTACCATGTGTGATAAACTTGTAGAAGTATCATGTTTAGGCTTTCTTTTAAAGGTTGTCCAATCCATGTTATACGCATTAGTTGTTTTGTTTAGAAGGTAAAATGTCCATGTGATGCATGTATGCTTAATGTGAATGGAATTACTTGCTGAGTCTTTTAGACTCACTCTTTCTTCGGCATACAGGTGCAGATATTCCTACTTCTTCCGAGGAGATAGTCAAGAGTGACTCGGAGCGTGAGTAGGAGACCTTCGTGGAGAATGTATTTTTGTACTTTTTCATAAGTATGTAATAAAGGGAGACATGCAATTAAGTTGTGGACAATGTATTTGATTTAAATTTTAGTTATGGAACTTTAGTTCTTTCTTGTACTATATAGACTGTGGATAAATGTAGATGATGGAATAATAAATTTACTTTCAGTTCTTTTATTTCGTTGTTATGTGTTCATATTTGTGTACATCTCAGCCTATTGAATGTGTTGGGTAAATGTCCCACTGTGGCAACACTCTCTATATCGATGTGGGTTGGTATAACCGTATCGGTATAAGAAGAGTCTGATGATCAGTCTGTCTCCATACAATTTTAATTAATTACATATTTTTTTGGTGATTAACAAAACCCTATCGAAATTTCTAACATATTTTTCATAAGTCTTAAGTACAGAAAATATACCAAGGTCAACAAGCCAATATTGGTAAGTATCATATTTCTGAAGCATTAATTATTTCAAGATTATATTTCTCTAAGTCCACATCGACTTCTGTTGAAAGTCACAACAATTCTTTAGTCATCGTAACGATTTGCTCATCTCAATGATTTCTTTAGTCATCGTAACGATTGCTCATCGCAACGATTTCTTTGTCATCGTAACGATTTGCTCATCTCAACGATTTCTTTAGTCATCGTAACGATTTGCTCATCGCAACGATTTCTTTAGTCATCGTAACATTTGCTCATCGCAACGATTTCTTCAGTCATCGTAACGATTTGCTCATCGCAACGATTTCTTCAGTCATCGTAACGATTTACTCATCGCAACGATTTCTTTAGTCATCGTAACGATTTGATCATTGCAACGATTTCTTTAGCGCTCATAAATGATTTCCTTTGCCCTCATAACGATTTCTTTAGCGCTCATAACAATTTCTTTAGCGCTCATAACGATTTCCTTTGCGCTCATAACGATTTCTTTAGCGCTCATAACGATTTCTTTAGCGCTCATAACGATTTCTTCAGCGCTCATAACGATTTCATTTGGCTCATAACGATTTCTTTAGCGCTCATAACGATTTCCTTAGCCTCATAACGATTTCCTTTAGCGCTCATAACATTTCCTTGGCACTCATAACGATTTCTTTAGCGCTCATAACGATTTCTTTAGCGCTCATAACGATTCCTTCAGCGCTCATAACGATTTCCTTAGCGCTCATAACGATTTCTTTAACACCCACAAATGACTTACTTTCTATAACGATTTTTTAAGTGTTCATAACGATTTCTTCAGCGCTCATAACGATTTCCTTTGGTGCTCATAACGATTTCTTTAGCGCTCATAACGATTTCCTTTAGCCCTCATAACGATTTCCTTTAGCGCTCATAACGATTTCCTTTGGCGCTCATAACGATTTCTTTAGCGCTCATAACGATTTCTTTAGCGCTCATAACGATTTCCTCAGCGCTCATAACGATTTCCTTAGCGCTCATAACGATTTCTTTAACCCACAAATGACTTGCTTTCTATAACGATTTTTTAAGTGTTCACGATTTCTTCATTGAACATAACGATTTGCTTCTTATAACAACTTAGTTAAACTGACTTGATCATAACGATTTCATAAGTCATATAGTCATCGATTTTATGTCTTACATCGACTTAATATTATCTTATCCTGAAAGTTGAAAAGTCAAAGTCAAGCATATCCTCTGACATCTGTTCATTTATGAGGACTAACGTATCTCTGCATGCATGCAGATGATCACGTCTACCATTATGCTTACTCTGTGGTATCTTTTAGAACAAGCTATTTGGCATTACTATTTTGGTGAATATTCACATCAACGTTTACTGACAACAAGAGACAGCCTAGCTGTCTACTGTTCTAGCATTTAATATATGCAGGGTCCTAAAGACATTCTGTCATACAACGTGGACCATATAGACGCCAGAAGATCTATCTCTTTGCGTGCTCAATGGATAAAAGATTGTTGACTAGAAGCTTCCAAGTGTCAAGCAGTCTAACGTCTACCAAACTAAGAGACAACGGTTACTTCAACGACTACATTTCAAATTGGAGATATAAATTCAAGATATCAGCTCCAGAAAAAAAGAAGAGAGAGACCTACGATTGAGAAAACAAGCTTTCCAGATCTTCTGAAAGAATCCAAGAGCCAAGAATTCAATTCTAGTGTGTCTTTAGCTCTTTGCTCTCTGTGCTGTAATAGAGATCCTAAGAGAGCCAGTGTAGTTCTGAGAGAGTGCCTTGTTTAGATTATTTGCTCTCAGTGCTAGTAGTCTCAGATCTTGTCTTGCTAAAGCTTGATCTAGGGGCTTGAATTCTGTTTATTCTTCTTGTGTTGTTGTTCCCTTCTGTTGTGAAGGAAGACCTGGTGGGGAGCCAGGGTGTTGTGTTCCCTTCTGTTGTGAAGGAAGACCTGGTGAGGGATCCAGGGTGTTGTAGTTTCCTTCTTGTGAAGGAAGACCAGCTGAGCTGGGTGTTGTATTGTCCGTAGGGGGACTGTACCCTAGTTAGTGGAATCCTGAGTTGTTGCTCAGGGACTGGACGTAGGACTCCTAAGGAGAGGAGGTCTGAACCAGGATAATTCCTTGTGTTGTGTGATTGCTTATTGTGTGTTGTCTTTTATACTAACCTTCTCTAACCTTCATCGAAGAGCATCTTTGTATGAATGTTTTAAGTACAGGTACTAATCAAATAAATTTTTAAAAGACCCATTCACCCCCCCTCTGGACTCGTCAACTGGGAAACAAGTGGTATCAGAGCGAGTCTCTTCGACAAAGAAGAAAGATCCAATGATCTGAAGAGTAAAGATCCATGGCAGCCCAAGGTAACATTGAAGGTCAGTCTGTCAACCGACCCCCTCCTTTGATGGTGAAGATTATGCTTATTGGAAGACCAGAATGGAGTACTTTCTTCAAGGTCACGACTATCAGATATGGTCAATAGTAGAAGAAGGTGATCTCCTGGTCACAAATGAGAAGCTCATGGACAGATGATGATAGGAAAAAGATCTCCTTGAACTGTAAGGCTAAGAGTATTCTGTGCTGTGCACTAAGCAAAAAGGAATTCAACAGAGTTTCAGCCTGCAAATCCGCAATGGAGATGTGGGGAAAGCTTAGAATTACCTATGAAGGCACAGACAAGGTGAAGGAGACAAGAATTGATATTCTTGTTACTCAATATGAAATATTTCAGATGCAATCAGGTGAGTCCATAACTCAAATGTTCAGTCGATTCACAGATATTACAAATGGATTGGCTGGACTTGGGAAAACCTATGAGATTGGAGACATGGTGAGGAAAATTCTTAGATCCTTACCATCCTCGTGGACCCCAAAGGTCACAGCTATTGAGGAAGCTAATGATCTGAAAAGGATGTCTTTGGAAAAGCTCATTGGGTCCCTTATGGCCCATGAGATCAATATGGAAAGGCTAGGAGAGTCTTCAAGTAGAAAGAAGCACTCCAATGCTTTAAAAGCTGAAGAAGACTCATCAGAAGCAAGCTCAGATGAAAATGAAAGTATTGAGGACAGTGAAAATGAAGAAACAATGCTATCAAGAAGACTGCAACGGATTTTAGCCAAGAAAAAGAAAATTCAATCTGGCAGAAGATTCTTAAGAAAAACAAAGAGTTTAAGAAGTCAGAAGGAAATGATCTGAAGAAAGGAGAACCAATATGCTATGAGTGCAAGAAACCTGGACATATCAAAGCTGAATGTCCAAAGCTCAAGAAGCCTGAATTCAGAAAAAGAGAGAGCTCCAAGAAATTCAGGAAATATAAGAAAAAAGCAATGGCAGCCGCTTGGGAAAACAACAGTGACTCAGACAGTGAGTCAAGCTCGAGCAGTGATAAAGAAGAAGCCAAACTGGCGTTCATGGCAAATACAGATGATAAGGTAACATCTGACTCCTCGTTGATTCCTGCAATAATTCTGATCGGATAATTTAGAGGAAGCATTCAATGAACTATACAATAAATATAGAGAAGTAACCAAACTATTAAAAGTAAGTAAGAAAAATAATGCTTGTCTAGAAAACACAAACTCAGATCTAAAATCAGAAAATGAACAGCTAGAAAACAGTTAACTGAACTTAAAAGAAGAAATGACTTATTATGTGAAGATCTAAAGGTTAAGAATGAACAAATAATTAAATTTTAAAAACAAGCAAGCTCGGATGAACTAAAAACAGAAATAAACTCATTAATAGAAGAAAATATACAGCTATCTAGCACATTAGAAAAATTCACTAATGGTAAAAACTCTCTAATATTAAAAGGTGCTAGAAGACCAGGAAAGAAGAAAATAGATTAGGATATACACCCCCAGATAATGAAGAAACTATAGTTATCCTAAAATATATCCAACACCAAAATTTGTACCTGAACAAGACATTGCATACAAGGCAGATTTCAAATATATAGATAAAGTAACCAAATTGTCCTGCTGCAGTCACTATAACAAATTAGGACATATTATAACTACATGTCCAACTAAACATAGAAATGGATAATAAAAAGGGAAACCAGTGATACTAACCAATCAAGACCCAAAAAACTTGGGTACCTAAAACTTAATGTTTTCATTTCAGGGTAACTCTCGAGCATCCAAATGGTATATGGACAGTGGGTGCTCAAGGCACATGTCAGGTAATCGAAAGATATTCTCTCATCTTCAAAATGAAGAAGGAACTGTTACATATGGAGATAACGGAAAAGGAACAGTGATAGGCAGTGGTTCTGTGAACAACAAAGGAAAGACAGTTATTGAAGATGTATTGTTGTCAAAGGGCTAAAACATAATCTTATTAGCATCAGCCAACTTTGTGACAGAGGTCATCAGATCCAGTTTCAAGAGTCAAAGTGCAGCATATAAAGGATGGAGCAGTAATTTTCGAGGCAAATAGAGAAAAGAACTTATATGTGCTCTATCTTGAAGAACTCAAGGATCAAAATGTCTGTTTAGCAGCAAATAAAGATCAATCAACTGAATTGTGGCACAGAAGACTGGGTCATTGTAGTCTGGATGGCATGAACAAGCTTATAAAGAGAGGTCTTGTAGAAGGTCTGCCAAAGGTCAGCACTAAAATGAATGGCATCTGCAGACCTTGTGCAAAAGGGAAGCACACCAAGAGTCCTTCAAGTCAAAGACTATGGTAACCACCTCTAAACCTTAGAACTCATTCACATGGATTTATTTGGCCAATGAGAACCACTAGTCTAGGAGGAAAGAATTTGGGTTTGTTATTGTCGATGACTACTCCAGATACACATGGGTGTCATTCCTAGAACATAAAGATGATACATTTGAAAGCTTTATCAGTTTTAGAAAGAAGGTTCAGAAAGACAAGAAATTCAGTATTATTAGTATTCGATCAGATCATGGAGGTGAATTTCAGATGAGAAATTTGCAAAGTTCTGTGAAAACGAAGGGATTGAACACAATTCTCAGCACCAAGGACACCACAGCAAAATGGAGTTGCTGAGAGGAAGAATAGAACCTTATTGGATATGGCTAGGACAATGTTGTAAGAATATAACTTACCAAGTTTTTTTGGGCTGAAGCAGTAAACACAGCAAGCTACATCATTAATAGAGTAATGATCAGACCAATATTGAAGAAAACCTCTTATGAGTTGTTCAAAGGAAAGAAACCAAAGATCAGTCACTTCAGAACTTTTGGATGTCCATGCTTCATCCACAACAACGGCAAAAGAGACATTGGTAAGTTGGATGCCAAATCAGATGAAGGACATCTTCACGGGGTATGCTTCTAAACCCAAAGGTTATAGAATATTTAACAAACGTACCTTATTGATTGAACAGTCTGTGCATATTATTTTTGATGAGACTAACCCTCCTTGAGAAAGGAAGAAGAAAGTGACAATGATGATGCAGACGAACTGTCCAAGAAACTAAAGGATACCTCAATTGAAGACAGGGATGATCCACCTCTGGAAGACTTGCAACAACAAGACATTACACATGAAAATCTTCCAAAGGAGTGGAGATACAAGAAAGATCACCCACCTGAGAACATTATTGGTGATCCATCTGTAGGGGTAAGAACAAGAGGTAATGTAATACCTTGTGATTATCTAGCATTTGTCTCTCAAATAGAGCCAAGACAGTCAATGAAGCTCTCACTGATGAATCCTGGATTATAGCCATGCAAGATGAACTTAATCAGTTCAAGAGAAACCAAGTATGGTCACTTGTTCCCAGACCATCAGACCATCCAGTTATTGGCACCAAGTGGGTGTTCAGAAACAAATTGGATGAGGCTGGTGTGATTTTAAGAAACAGGGCCAGGCTAGTAGCTCAAGGCTATTCCCAAGAGGAAGGCATTGATTTCGATGAAACCTATGCTCCTGTAGCTAGACTTGAGGCTATTAGGATTTTACTTGCATATGCATCTGCTCTAGATTTAAAGTTATTTCAAATGGATGTTAAATCTGCATTTTAAATGGTTTTATTAAGGAGGAAGTGTATGTTGAACAGCCTCCAGGTTTTGATGATACAGAATTTCCTAATCATGTTTTTAAACTTCATAAGGCATTATATGGTTTAAAGCAAGCACCAAGAGCCTGGTATGAAAGGCTTAGCTCTTTTTTATTAAACCATGGTTCACTAGAGGACAGGTAGATAGCACTCTATTTGTAAAATCGAAAGTTAAAAGCATATTACTTGTACAGATTTATGTAGATGACATTATCTTTGGATCTACTGATGAATCCCTTTGCAAGTATTTTGAAAAGTTGATGCGGGAGAGTTTGAAATGAGCATGATGGGGAACTCAATTATTTCCTTGGACTACAAATCAAGCAAGGAAAAGATGGGACCACATCTATCAAGCAAAATACACCAAGGAACTTCTGAAGAAATTGGATTCGACAATGCCAAGCACTGTCAACACCTATGAGCACATCAACAAGGATGGACGTGACAAGAATGTAAGAAAGTAGATCAAAAGAACTACAGAGGTATGATAGGTTCATACTTTATCTAACTCTAGCAGACCTGATATTTTATTTAGTGTATGTATGTGTGCTAGATATCAAGCAGATCCTAGAGAATCTCATTGATCAATGTCAAAAGAATTTTCAGATATTTAGCTAGAACTCATGACTTAGGTCTGTGGTATCCGAAGTCATGTGAAGTTAATTTGATAGGATATTCTGATGCTGACTATGCTGGATGCAAATTAGATAGAAAAAGCACCAGTGGTTGTTGTCAATTCCTTGCAGGGTGTTGATATCCTGGTCCTCCAAGAAGCAGAATTCAGTAGCACTCTCAACAACTGAAGCTGAGTACGTGGCTGCTGGAAGTTGCTGTACACAACTCCTATGGATAAAGCAACAACTTGAGGACTATGGCGTGCACATCAAGTCTATCCCACTATTATGTGACAACACAAGTGCTAAAATCTCACCAAAAATCCAGTACAACATTCAGGACCAAGCACATTGAGGTTAGATATCACTTCATTCGAGATCATGTAGCTAATGGTAATTTAGACATATCATTTATTGATACAAATGGTTAGTTAGCAGATATCTTCACAAAAGCCTTACCGAAGAGAAGTTCACATCTCTTAGAAGGGAATTGGGCATGTGTAATTTGTGAAGAGACTTCTGTTTAAAACTGATAAATAAATTTTCAGAATTTTAATAAACTTTCTCTCAATGGCTTTAAGCAAAAGGAAGTTAATTTATCTCTCCCGGCCGCTCTCTTTCTAAAGTATTGAGTTGGTCAACCTGTTTGTCATTTTCTGCCACCTTTTGGCGCTTCGCTTTTCGGTAAAAACTTTATTTAACCCCAAAATCGATGTGAAAAGATTCATCTCCTACCTTACACCTTTTTCCCTCTTTTGTCTTGTTGCCTGAGCCGATGCCCTAACGACTCCGACATCGACTTTCTGCTAATTTGAATCTCCTCTCTTCTTCTCGCGAAGAATTCTTGAGGGTTTTCTCTCCTCTTTCCACATCAACCCCCCAGAAAATCTTCCTCACCCAAAGTTATGGCATCGTCCATTATCTCCACAGTTTGGGTGGCTACAGTGCTGAGTTTCTATCGGCAGAGCAGCAGGAAAGGTTTACTTTCGTGAAGACCAAACTTTGCGGGATAAGGCGGTAGATGTGCGGATCTTGAGAAGAATGGTATGATCAGTGTAGTAGCCACTATGAGAAGGATGCAGTGGATGGAATCACCACCTTCTCTGAGGTAAGCTATCTGGACCTCGTGAAGGCATTTTATGTGTGTTTGAGAACATAGGCAGACGGGTCCTTGATTTCATCTGTCAGGGAACCCAAATCAAGATTGATCATGAAGTTTTGAAGACCCTGTTTGATGTGAGCACGTCTGGTCATAGTGGAATCCACTCAGTGGACACCCAGGCAAAGGGTCTAGGTATTGTTGGTTCAGAATTTAGACTGAAAGATGGCAAATGGATATCAATCAGTTGAATGCCTTCAATCGCCTTCTGCACTTCGTAGTCTGTCAAATTCTTGTTCCTAGAAGTGCTACTTTCTCGACATGCACCAAGGCAGACTCTGATATGATGTTTTGGGCCGTTCAGAACCAAGAAATCAACATGGCCGAAGTGATGATGGAAGAATGAAGTTTGCCCGTGATCAAATCTGGGATACCAAGAGTAAGCTTAATGTATCCCTGCCTTATGCTCATTTGCTCACCAAAGATTTTCAGCACTTTGGAGTAGATGTTTCTGGCGCCGTTGTAGAGAAGATGGGCCAAGCAATTAGGTCCCAAATCTAAGGAAAAGTGGTTTTTCTGTGGTCAACGGAGTATGGACCAAGACCTCAGTGGCTGAGGGTGAACCCATCCTAGGGGAAGCCCAAGTCGTTCAGCTTGAAGCAGTAGCAGTAGAGTCAGAGGGTCCATCAGCAGTTGCAGAACCAGCAGCAGAAGAGGCCGCAGTACCTAGAGCTTCACTGGAAGTAGCTGCCAACAGAGAAGTTGCAATGGAGACTTCGGTAGCTCAAGAAATTGTAGCAGTGGCAGATTCTGTCAGAAGTTCAGAGGATCCTCTTCCCACCTCCACTATGGCATCTGTACTCCGTCAAGTATTAGATTCCATTCACTCCTCCCCAGTGATTCAAAACACTGGTGGGCGTTTGGTTGAACAGTTTGTGGCATCTGGCCACATTGAAGATTCTGTATTAATAGATGTTCTATTCAGGGGGAGCAAGAAAGAATTGTGGAGGAGGCTCCTGTTCAGGGGGAGCAAGATATTGAGAAGGAAGCAGCATCTCAAGGGGCACATACTGAAGATGCTCCTGTGAGTGAAGGACATATTGAAGCTCAAATAGAGGTCGAGGAGCAAATGGAAAGGAGCAGCAAAAACAAGAAAAATGCTCACAGAAGGCAGAAGAAAATTTTAAAGAAGATGCTCTTAAAGCCCATCTTGAAGAGATTGGATGATCAAGGTGCAGTCTTGGACTCAGTGAAGTCAGCTATGAGTTCTGTCATCGTGCGCCAGGAATCCATGTCAAATGACATTTCTCAAATAAATAATGCCATGAAGTGGTTCAATAAGGAACTGACCTCTATGAAGGTGATGGTGTCTGAGGTTTTGAAGGCAGTAGGGCCCAAGATTACTCCTCAAGAGCGTGAGCCTTCAGGGCCAAGTGAAGATAATGCAGGGCCATCCGGGCAAATGGTGTTGATCTTGTGGAGCTGCCATCAGGGGCGTTCAGTTGATGCTCCAGCAGGGCCATCAGGGCCAAGTATTGTAGTTCAGCCTTCTGAAATTTTGCCTATTGAAGATTTTGATTTGTGTCAGGGGTCTGGGCCGGAGAAGGAGACACTTAATCCAGTGGAACCGGTAGCTGAAAGAGCAGACCAGGCTGTAGCTCCTGAGTCCCCTGCCTCTTCTACTCTTCCCACTCTAGCTGCTCCCTCTCCACCATCCTCTTCCACCGCACCTCCAGCTCCAACCACCTTTAAACAACCCCGTCCAAGATCTGTTTCCTCTCCCCAACCATTTCCCTCTCAACTTGCCCATCTCCTATTTCTTCCACCATTGTTCCTTCTCCACCATCCTCTCCTCAGCTTCCACCAGCATCCTCTTCAGCTGGGCCATCTTCTTCTGGTCCTTCTTCCTCCAAACCTTTGCTCTTCCTACCATAACTCCTGCTTCTATCTTCAATCCACCTACACCTCCTCTTTTATTACCATTATTCCTGAGGGTGCCCAACTCACACAGGTGGAAATCCAGGATATCAAGGATGAATTTGAAGTAGCAATACTTCGTTCAGTCCTGGCTGTTGGGACCCATACTCATAGGACAGGCTCTTCTAGTCCTGTCTCTAAAAAGAGGAGACTCACTTCCACTCATCCTGTCTCTTCTGAACATTGTTATCCCCCTTTGGTTTTCCCTTTGTCTCCAATAAGCAGAAACTTCTCTATGAAGAATATCTTCAAAAAGTAGTTTTTGCCCACATCTTTGGCCTTCCCTTCCAAAATCTTTCTGATCATCTTACCACCATCTTTCCTTACACCCATCTCTCTAAGGCTCAACAGTCAAAAATTTTCTCCATGACTGAAGCCAAACCTGAAGACCAATGGGCTCGGAGCAACAGAGATCTGTACAGTCAATTTCGTCGAGTTCAAGCTGCCAGATATCCACCTAGGGAAGCTCCTCTTTCTCTCTGTGAATGGTTCCAGATCCATCACAAAAATCTTTTTGGACCCTTCATTCAGAAAGAGATCAAGTTTATCTGGCAGTATCATATGTACAATAACTACTGCTATGTAAATCGCCTCCCTGAATTTCAGCTGGGTCAATTTCGTGCAGCTATCAGGGCCCTCAGTTCAAGCACAGCTCATACTGAATCCCTTCAGGTCGATTTTGCTACCTTAGTTATTCCTCTGATGTAGTGTTCCTTCCCCCTCTCCATGCTTGATTATGGACTCTTCTGTGGGAACACTTATCTTTGAGTGAGCTGCAAGGGTCATGGCCAGGTTATTTGTGCAAGATGGCCGTGATCTATCCTTTCCGAGATTTGTCTTCAAGCAGTATCTTCAGGGGCATATCAAGGCTGTGTCCTGGCCCCCATTCTCTCTGAATGTGACAGGCTGTCTCAGATGATTGGACGAAGGTCTATCCCTTGTCTGCTCAGCAGCTAGCAGATCTAAATGCTTCTCAGGCCAGCTCAAATCAACCACCTTGACTCTCGGTGAATTTTTGGATGCCAACTCTCTTCACCTCATCCGGGATTCCTATCTGACCTGGGTTGAAAGATACAAGGTCTTCTTTGCTTTAAAGAAGGAGCTTAGATCCCTTCAAATTGACTATCCCCTCAAGATTGATGCCTTCCTTCGGTTGCCAGTTTTGGGTCATTCTTAACCTACAAGTTAGCCTTGGCAGTGCTAAATATGGGGATTTCATTTCAGATCAAAGGCAGCTTCATATCAAAGGATGGCTCCCACCATGGGACCCTCCTATCAAATTGAATTTGGGGCCTTTCAAGCTTTTTTTGAAGAGCAGGAACGCCAGACACTCCCTGTCATCAGGCGCTTTGGCTCCTTGTTATCCCCTGCTTATTATTTATCTGTAACTCCTCAAAACTGATCAATATATTTGGTTGAGTGCCCTTCCATCTTTTCTCTACTTCTTTGTCGAAGTTTATCTTTTTGCTTAATGAAAAAAGGGGGAGAAACATTCTTAGCATGTCTGAAATATTACATTCTGCAAATTCATGCTTCCTGACAAGTTTTGTCATCACCAAAAAGGGGGAGATTGATGATCAGTCTGTCTCCATACAATTTTAATTAATTACATATTTTTTTTGGTGATTAACAAAACCCTATCAAAATTTCTAACATATTTTTCATAAGTCTTAAGTACAGAAAATATACCAAGGTAAAACAAGCCAATATTGGTAAGTATCATATTTCTGAAGCATTAATTATTTCAAGATTATATTTCTCTAAGTCCACATCGACTTCTGTTGAAAGTCACAACAATTTCTTTAGTCATCGTAATGATTTGCTCATCTCAACGATTTCTTTAGTCATCGTAACGATTTGCTCATCGCAACGATTTCTTTAGTCATCGTAACGATTTAATCATTTCAAGATTTCTTTAGTCATCGTAACGATTTGCTCATCGCAACGATTTCTTTAGTCATCGTAACGATTTGCTCATCACAACGATTTCTTCAGTCATCGTAACGATTTGCTCATCGCAACGATTTCTTTAGTCATCGTAACGATTTGCTCATCACACGATTTCTTTAGTCATCGTAACGATTGATTTTCATCGCAACGATTTCTTTAGCGCTCATAACGATTTCCTTTGGCGCTCATAACGATTTCTTTAGCGCTCATAACGATTTCTTTAGCGCTCATAACGATTTCCTTCAGCGCTCATAACGATTCCTTTGGCGCTCATAACGATTTCCTTTGCGCTCATAACGATTTCTTAGAGCTCATAATGTTCCTTTAGCGCTCATAACGATTTCCTTAGCGCTCATAACGTTTTCCTTTGGCGCTCATAACGATTTCTTTAGCACTCATAATGATTTCTTTAGCGCTCATAACGATTTCTTCAGCGCTCATAACGATTTCCTTAGCGCTCATAACGATTTCTTTAACACCACAAATGACTTGCTTTCTATAACGATTTGTTAAGTGTTCATAACGATTTCTTCATTGAACATAAGGATTTGCTTCTATAATGACTTAGTTAAACTGACTTGATCATAACGATTTCATAAGTCATATAGTCATCGATTTTATGTCTTACATCGACTTAATATTTATCTTATTCCTGAAAGCATTGAAAAGTCAAAGTCAAGCATATCCTCTGACATCTGTTCATTTATGAGGACTGAACGTATCTCTGCATGCATGCAGACGATCACGTCTACCATTATGCTTACTCTATGTGTATCTTTTAGAACAAACTATTTGGCATTACTATTTTGGTGAATATTCACATCAACGTTTACTGACAACAAGAGACAGCCTAGCTGTCTACTGTTCTAGCATTTAATATATGTAGGGTCCTAAGACATTCTGTCATACAGCGTTGGACCATATAGACGCCAGAAGATCTTATCTCTTTGCGTGCTCAATTGGATAAAAGATTGTTGACTAGAAGCTTCCAAGTGTCAAGTAGTCTAACGTCTACCAAACTAAGAGACAACGGTTACTTCAACGACTACATTTCAAATTGGAGATATAAATTCAAGATATCAGCTCCAGAAAAAAAGAAGAGAGAGACCTACGATTGAGAAAACAAGCTTTCCAGATCTTCTGAAAGAATCCAAGAGCCAAGAATTCAATTCTAGTGTATCTTTAGCTCTTTGCTCTCTATGCTGTAATAGAGATCCTAAGAGAGCCATGTAGTTCTGAGAGAGTGCCTTGTTTAGATTATTTGCTCTCAGTGCTAGTAGTCTCAGATCTTGTCTTGCTAAAGCTTGATCTAGGGGCTTGAATTCCTGTTTATTCTTCTTGTGTTGTTGTTCCCTTCTGTTGTGAAGGAAGACCTGGTGGGGAGCCAGGGTGTTGTGTTCCCTTCTGTTGTGAAGGAAGACCTAGTGAGGGATCCAGGGTGTTGTAGTTCCCTTCTTGTGAAGGAAGACCAGCTGAGCTGGGTGTTGTATTGTCTGTAGGGGGACTGTGCCCTAGTTAGTGGAATCCTGAGTGTTGCTAGGGATTGGACGTAGGACTCCTAAGGAGAGGAGGTCTGAACAGGATAATTCCTTGTGTTGTGTGATTGCTTATTGTGTGTTTGTATTTTATACTAACCTTCTCTAACCTTCATCGAAGAGCATCTTTGTATGAATGTTTTAAGTACAGGTACTAATCAAATAAATTTTAAAAGACCCATTCACCCCCCCCCTCTGGGCTCGTCAACTGGGCAACAGGGTCGTCACATGTTTTGTGGTGGAACGCCTCGACCAAGCCCGTTAAACCGATAACGTACTTGATCCGAGTCCGCCTCCCGCGAACGGGCCGAAGCCTCGCAAGTTATACCAAACCACAGTCGTGTAAACACAAAGGAACACACCGCATTTTATATATATATCACAAGTTACATAGCCATATTTCCACAAAACTGAAAGGAAGTACAAGAGCCTGGGGCATACCCCGAGATACAACTGAAGAAAATAAACAACTAACTACACCACACTGCTGGAGCTGCTACTACACAGCTGGAGGTACTGACCCTGCACCGCTACGGCGCGGCTCTGAACTGGACGACGGTCGTGAAACGTCCTCCTCCCTCTCGCCTGTGGGGGTAGGGGTGAGCCTCGCTAGTCACTGGCTCAGTAGGGAACTCCCCCAAAATCGAGCAAACCAAAACCACAGGTACAAAAGCAATAACCAGTACCAACAATTATAGAACAGCTAAGCAGGATATGAAAGCTGTAAAAGTACTCACCGTCTGCCGACTACGAAAAACAACTGTAATAATTAAACGGCAAACCAGTACAGGTGTACAAGCTAAAGTAGAGACAGCCAAACATGAGCCACGTGAACTGGTTCGCGACACCAGAAACTGACTCGGACAAGCTAACACAGGTCTACCTCTTAGTCTCGCAGCCAAGGACGAAAGGTCCAGCTGCCGCTCCACGTGAAAAGGTCAAGCAACTGTGGAGACCAACTAAACACCACCACCTGCGGACCACACGGTCACAGGCCATGCCTGACACCTCTAGAGATCCAGGCCCGGAACTCTCTAAAGTGAGGCACTGGAAAAGGACTAGCTGGGGTCCAGTACGTCTACTGGTGTCCGTACCCCCAACCACGAGCGCGCTACAAGTGACTAAAGTCAAACACAAGTGTCACTGTCCCACTGTCGTCTTTCCCTCAGCCGGACGTGCAACTCAAACACAAGAGTGAGGGTGTCCAGGTCAGACGACACAGACCTCGATGGTACAATACAAGTACCGGGACAAAGCCCCGAGCTAACAGCCTGGCTCACAAAGAACCTGGGGCACCAACTGGAGAGGTAACTATGGTAGGCGTCGTACTACTCGCCACATACACAAAACCACGTGCACGTCACACACAACCACGTGAAACCTCACGTAAACCTCAAGTAACAACGGTCCACCCACGTGAACCCAACTGGACTCGCGTGAACAACACGCAGCCTCGAAAGTGAGTAACTAACTGCATACTCCGTATGCTAAACAGAAACCATGTGCACTCAGTGCACCACAGGTGCCAACGCACCATTCATTATCGATAAATACCATAAACAGTCATTTCTGCTTATACACAAGTTAGCGGCCACATCGACTGCCGCTTACAGGAAGTAGACGGCAATGGATCTGGCCGTCAGTATCCCGGCTGATGAACCTGGCGTCAATCGATGTTGACGCCAAGATCTTCAGCCTCTATTCCTGCAGAAACCCTAAATCGATTCTACAGGTTTTACAATCGTTAAAACAACGGAAAAACATACAGAAATAGTTCCTCTAACATCCATACACTATAATTAAACTGTAACAGCATGCTTTACTACTTAAATTCATCAAACCACCCATTATTCCCACATGGTGCAACTTAACCCGATAATACATTAAACATGCTGATTCATGTGGTTAAATCGTATTTTAATGATCCTACGCAGCTAACAGGGTTCGTTCCCTACCTCAGAACACGCTTAAACCTTTCGAATTCTCCCGGTTCACACCGAACCCTCCGCGAGCTCCCACGACAATTGCACCACGCCACGGCGTTTCCTCGTCCGATTCGGCAACGCCACACGTCCCACGATCCTCCAACCACTCTCCTGTACCTGTTGGAAGCTTTAGGGATGCAAGGGCATGAAGCTGGGGCAAGGGGAAGAGAGAAACAGGTGGAAAACCTGCTCTCGGGTGACCCTATAACTTGCAGAATTCACAGGTTGGCGTCAACCCCTCTGCCGCCTAGGGCACCGCCACCATCAACGTCCACATCTTATGCCGCCAAGATCATGCAGTCAACGGCAACTTACCTGGACGCCAACAAGTCAACGACCACCCCTGGCCGCCAACTCCAACTCAACTGCAGCAGGTCTTATTTCATTTCAGGACCAAACCTGCACCTCACCTGAACAAACCACACATCCCAACCACACATTCCACACAACCAACTCACACTGGCCTCACAACGACCATCACAACCATTACACATACGATCTGCATGGATCCGAAAAGCACGCGACGTTACATGTTTGGTCCTGGGGAAGAGCGCCCCAACGTACTTATTAACCGTGGGAGTATGGACTTGTGGTGCTTGGCATGGCACTGATACGATATGCAAGATTTGTGGGAATGTGCCTTCGTTTGATATGATATGATAAGTTTGATTTGATATGATATGATAAGATTTGATATGATACGTCTGTTCATGTGAATACATGATATCTGTATGGCCAATCTCTTTTGATATGATTCTACTCTTGAAATATCTGTCCATTGTATATGCAACTCGATATTTGATTTGATATGACATCCGTTCTATTCCGCTATTCAACCTGTTAGAATTGCATGCAATGTCATCATGTTCATGTGCATATCTGCCTATTTAAAATGTTAATCATGTATATTAGTGCCCGCACAATATTGAGATGTAAATCCTACTGAGTTAGTTCGCTCACCCTATCATCCTGTCCTTTTCAAGTAGTGATGAGGAGCCAGTGTAGTCCGCTGGGGCAGGGCAAGAGTGATGAGCACCCGACATTGAGGAGATGAAGTATTAGGAATAGATATTTGAGTAGTTTATGTATTAGTGAAACATTTTCATTTGAATAAGGGACCCTTTAGTTGGTTCTTCTTATGTAAGGTTGTAACTAGTTGAATGAAATGGAATAAAGTATACTTTTGGTGACCATATTATAGTCTTAAATGTGTTCTTATGTTCAATTGTGACTCTGCGCTATTCAACTATGATACGTCTATTTGTATCATTCACGCACCTTGGTATTTATTCCGCTGCTAAATATCGGGGTGTGACATAAACTAAGGGTGCAACGGGTACAACCAACCCGACAACCGCAACGTGCGTACGGCTGCGGGGACTTACAGAGGCCCTCGATAGGAGGCCCTGGTCAGCCCACGAGTGCTCGCAGCTGAGAGGGTCTACTCTACCAAGGAGGAAGCCTAAACTACACGAAATAACAGTGTATGCATGAGCCTATGCACACCAAAGTGCATGCAAATGTCTATCCTAAACTAACACATAGCAACTAATAGGCCTCGGCTGAAGTCGCGACAACCAAATACGTCGCGACCCTATCGTGGCGGCAACTCGGGCACGATATCAACAGAATGTAGAGACCTATAGTTACACGCAAACAATAAGTAAACAGACTATCCTACAGCGTAATACAAGCATGGATAAAGTAAACTACACAGAAAGACTCCCTAAACAAACAGAAACAGATATATAAATGGAAAACAGCAACATACAAGACATACTTGCGATCGCGTCTCCTCCCCACGGCGCGACACTATCGCGGCAGCACGACACGTTGCGATCGGACCTGAAAGCAAACAGTGAAAAATAAAAGGAAAATCTGAACCTTAGGAGGATTCTAACAAGCAGAAGTGCGAACATACATGGCAGAACAGCATGAGGAAGACATGATAGTACTCTCAGAGCAGGACACGGATGAAGAACAAGGTACGTAATGTATACCTGTAGTCGCGTTGCCGTATCAAGCCGTGATCAGATCGCGCCAGCACGATGCGTCGCGTTAACGGCTGTGAACAGAAAGTCAAGATAGACACAGAAATAAACCTAACAGGGTATCTAATGAGCACATAAACAGATCATCATGGCAAGCAAGCAAGCAAAATCAACGAGGCTAGTATTGAAGGTCCCACCATGATCGCCAAAAGTTGTAATCACGGGGTTGCGCACCCCTCGAAACACGTAACACGTTGCTCTTAAGAACTTAAAAACATGTAGCATGGACTAAAAGAAAGTGTGATCACCACCTAACTAGTTGCATTGATTAAGAACTAAATAGGCTAACATTGCTAGGAAAAGGAAAGAGAACAAGACACTTACTGAGATCGCGACGGGTCTCCTCGTCGCGATGCGACTGGTGTCGCGATGCTCGTCCAGGGCGCGTTCCGGCTGTCGCGACCCTCGTGCCTGTCGCGTTCTCTGCAGTGCGGGAGAAATGTTGGTAGACCTTCTTCCTGCCCTCCGGTCGGCCAGAGGACAAGAGCTCCTCGTCAAATAATGTTCGGGTGCCTACCAAAACAAAGAAAATAAACAAATAAACCTGTTAGACCTTATTTAATTGTAACATCTATCTAAAGACGAAATGAAAAGAGAAAGCATGGAGGGAACGAACCTGGGGGTGGTTTTAAACCCCTTGGGTGTGTAAAAACATGGGAAGGAAAAGGGAAATGTGTCCTATCTAAAAGAAATAATAAAATGCATGAAAGGAGAATGAGAGAGGGAGAGGAAGAAAGAGCCCCAATGGGGCGACTCCTTGGCTGCTATGGTGTCCTTGAGTTCTGAAGAAGCCTCAGAAATCGCCCTCTCCCCCACCGAGCTCCATGGATGAAGATAGCTCCATGGCTTGGTGAAGATGATGAAGTCAAAATGGGTGAGAAGGTTGAGCCACGAGCTAAGTGTCTGGTCTGGAGAAATTTCGGCAGCACTTCGTGACAAAATCGGGCTCTCCTCTCTTCTAAAGAAGAACCCTTGCTTATATAGAAAATGAGAGAGATTATTCCGTCACTAGATGATAATGACCCAAAATGAAAGGATAAAATCATGTAAATCTGGGTGGGAGAGTCCTAAGGTGGTCCTCAAGGATCCTTGAACCTCAAACCGTGCAAGGATGGGTTGGGAGGTTGCATAGGATAAAGATAATGCCATAAGAGGATAAATAGGAGGTGGTTGCGGAGGCCAGCGCACTCGGCTGTAGTCGCGACAGATCGTAGGGGAGCGACAGGCATAGTTGCGACGACCGTGATGGTCGCGACCCCAAGGGCATGTGCATGGATATGCATGGCTGTCACGACGGCCAAGGTGAGCGCGACAAGGATAACTCGGCGCCACGACCCGTCGCATTAAGAAAGATCGATTTTTCTCAAAATATAGATCAATTATAAGGGAGAATAATGGACAATTAAGCATGAGGACTCTTTAAATTAGACGAGATAATCTGAAAATTGGGCTTTTAATGGGCTCACAACATGGCTAACGAATGGGCTCAAGGTGAGTAACCAACTAGGGGCTCATTAAGAGAACAAGAAATGCAGTTCGGCTTATGGGCCAGAATCGGGTGTCTACAATTACCCATTGCGATTTAAACGCGACGGATAGGTACGTCACGATTTTGTTACTTGTTACAGAACTGAGATTTGACTGTGTATGGCTTCTTGAAGTGCGATGACTGTGTCCGTCGCGATTTCAAGACCAACCCAAGACCGTTTTAATAAGCTGTTCAGTCTACTATATGCATGTCCTTATGTCATATCATGTCATGTAGTTATGTAATGGCCTAAAAGTGATCAACCTACATGAAAAATCATAAGAATGTGAACATCTATTCTAAGTGTTAATGAATGATTGACTTTATCTACCATGTGGTCATGTGATTGATATATGCTATGTTCTTACTCTATCTTGTCCAAAATTGGAAAGTGATTACATGCTAAAAACACTACAACCATGTGATAGATTGAATTGCATACATGTCATGCATGATTATTATAAGCTTTCCGTAATATTTTAAACCGATGGATTGTGGATTGAGACATGCTCTACACGTCACATTGCACTTATACGCAGCCCTTTCTTGGAGAATTGGAAACTCTCCGTCGGTCATTCCGTATCGACAGACTAGTGACCTTTTCTCAAAGACCTCTGTAAATCTCCGTACTCTATGGATTCCCTCATGGAGACCGAGCTGGTTGCACAAATGAAGTACCCGGAAGATAGAATGCACTTCTATTCTTATCTACTTCTCGTGAGAGTGATTTGATAACATTGAAAACAATCCATTAAATGAAAAGATTGAACTAATGAGAATAAGCCATTATGCTGCTGAAATTAATCTGGATCATGTCCCCTTGCATTGTCCTCTATCATCATTGACATGATCCTTAAATCATCATTGTCCATTGCTTGGAAAATCATGTTGGCCATAAATGAATGAATAGAATTACCAGAAACTATTGGAACTTTGGTTCACAACTATGGCTGTGCAAATAGGGCCCAGTCTGGTCCTGGGAGGAGCACCCAAAGCACTTATAAATCGCGAGAGTATATGATCCATTGAGGTGTCTATAAATCACCTAATTGAATGCAAGATTGATCTGGGTAGTCTCCACATTGTTATTGAATGATTGATTGATTGATTGATTGACTGTTATATGTAAATGGCCAAATCTATTGTACATGTCATCGTTATTGAATCCCACATATCATTGTCCATTGGAATTCTACGGAATTCAACTTGAGATATCTTTTGTACATGCTACATGCTATTGAATCTCTTCTATATGTCAAGTGATCGTACTATCATCTATCCCATTGATAATCGTTCCGTCCTACATGAGAATTGTCATGAATTGTTATTGAACCATCCTCGTACATGTTATAGTTTGGATTTGTCACTTTTGTTATTGTCATGAGCATTGCATGATAGTATTGCCAATGTTAACATGTTATTACGTAAAGCATGCCTGCACCATGAGATGTAAATTCTACTGGGTGCTAGTGCGCTCACACCTACTTTCCTTAATATTTTTAGGTGATGACTATGAAGTTTTAGAGAATGAAGGGACTGGGGATGAGTGATGAGCTACTCAAGTGTACCAGTCTATCTAGCATGTCAGCCAGATGATTAGAGTTTGAAGAGTCTGTAATAGATAGGTTTATTTTCTTGAAGTCTTATGTAATTGAGATACAATATTGGGCCCTATGTTTGGCTTTGATGATGTAAGGTGTTTAAACTAGTTGAATGAAATGAAATAAAGAGTATTTGGCTGGCAATATCATTGTCTTTATCTTGTGTTATACTTAGTTAATACTCTGAATTACTCGACTGTGATACGCACACTTGTATCGCTCATGCTCTAGACGCTTATTTTCCGTTGCTAAATGTCAGGAAGTGACACGACGTCTGTGTTGGAGTGCACCTATGGACGCCGCAAGTGGTTGTCAGATCTTAGGAGAATCTTGCCAATGAGCCTCTACACTGTAGGGCAGAAATATATTCTCTAAAGACAGTCAGCACGCCAATGCTTCAACCAGATAAAGTTATTCTGATCTCTGTAAATGCATCATCTGCCTATTTCATACATCCCTGTTACAGATTTTTACATAACCTTCTTAATTGAACTGTTATTCTATAATTCTTACTTCTACAATTTTCATTAATTCTTAAAACTTAACCAGTTATTCTATTAACTTTTTTCTAAAAAATTAAAATGTACAATTTTTAATATAAATCAATTATAAATTTTGCTATGTATGCCTGACTCGCCATGCGGTGTTAGATCGGAGCGACATTGATTGTAGAGGGTAGATGTTTGACATGGTCAGAGTGATATTTTCTTTATGTATTTACAAAGAGACGTGCCCGGAAGTGGTGTCCAAGAAGCTGAGAAGCTCGTGCCCGGAAGTGGCATCCAAGAAGTTGAGAAGCTCATGTCTCGGAGAAGCCCAACTGCTCGGCTTTTGACGACGTGATCATGGATCACAGTTTTCCGCTCTCGGTTGATAGGTCGCCGCCTCTGTTGGACGGAGGACACCCTTGAATCCAAATTGAGATGGTGAGTCATCACCTCCGGGGGGATGCCGGGCAATTCGTCATCCGACCACGCGAACACGTCCAGATTTGCTAGCAAGAAAGCCCTGTAGCATTGCTGCTTGATTTTTGGTAGCAGTGTGCCGGTGTAGAGGACGTGTTCGTGGTCTCCGTCTACCCACATAGGAGGCAGGCGTTCCTCAGCTGGTTGAAGGTTTGCTGGTAGGCTCAAGCAGGACCGCTGATTCTACGACGGGCTGTTTGTCTCGCAGGGAGAGAACATAGCACTGCCGAGACTCGCGTTGGCTGTTGAGCACCTCTCCGACACCTTGTAGAGTGGGGAACTTCATCTTCTGGAGCAGGGAAGAGGGCACAGCTCTGATGCAGCCGATCAGGCCTCGGCCAAGGATGGCATTGTATCCTGGCATGCTTCAAATCACTAAGAAGTCCACCATTCTAGTCACATTCTTTGGTGCTGTCCTTAGGGTGATTGGAAGGTTTATCCGTCCCATGGGATGCATTGAGATGCCAGAGAATCCGAACAGAGGCGAATCTACTAGGGAGAGCTGGTCGGCTTTCAAGCTCACCATCAAGAAACAGTCATAAGCCAATACATCGGGGGCGCTTCCATTATCCACCAAAATGCGACGCACAATACAAAGGTTGATGGTGGCTGAGACAACCAACGCATCAGTGTGTGGAGTTGTAACTCTTACAAGATCGTTGTCCGAGAAGGTTATGGCCTCCTCGGATCATGTGCGTGCTGAACTAGGGGGATAAGGGCTTGGACGAGGTGCTCGGGGCCTCTCAACCAGGTGCACCCTCCGAGCATAGTCACGTCGGCTTTGGCTACTTTCTCAGCCCGCGCCGAAACCTCCCGCGTTACATTGATCTCCTGCCCATTTGGTTTGTTATTGATGAGCTGCTCGGGGGTTCGTTCTTGGCGTCTTGGGCGGTCTTCATTCCAGCGCACGTAGCATCCCAGATAGCCGCACTTGATCAAGGACTTGATCTCATCCTTGAGTTGGCGGCACTCTGAGGTGTCGTGGCCGTGGTTGCACTGAAAGCGACAATATTTGTCTTGGTTGCGCCTATGGGGGTTAGAGCGCATCCTGGGCAGCCATTGAACATACTGCTCATCCCGGATTTCAGCCAGGATTTGTTCGGGGGCCACCGTGAGGGGGGTGTAGTCGGTAAAGGGGCGTGGTCGGCGCGGCGAGTCCCTATTGCACCGGCCCATCTTCCATTCTCGGTCGGAACCATTATTGGAAGGCCTCTTCTTCTCCGCCAGCTCACCCTACTCTGCTCGGCCGACTGCCAGACTCTCCTCACAGCGTGGCGCTGGGCGGTGGAGAGGAGCTCGGCCAGAGTCGTCGGCTGTTGCACCCCGAGCGTCCTTTGGAAGAAGCCATCACGAGTTCCCTGGATGAGGGCACAGGTGGCTAAGGGGACGTCCAGGCGTGGGATGCGAAGTGCCTTGTCTGGAACCGCTTGTTGTAGTCCCAGAGCGCTTCGCCCTTCTTCTGCCGAACATACAGATGGGAGGCCGCTGTGCGCGGCTGCGATCTTCCGCTCAGAAAGTTATCCCCGAAGGACTTCTTCAACTGGTGGAAGGATGAAATGGAGCCCGCAGGGAGGGTTTCAAACCATGCCCATGCGGTCTCCTTCAATGTGGTCGGGAAAGCCCGACACTTGGTCGCGTTCGATGCTCAATGGAACACTATGTGCGACTCGAACCCATGGATATGGTCCGTCGGGTCGGAGGTGCCATCGTAGGGTGTGATGGAAGGCAGGGGCAGATTCGGGGAGAACCGGGCCTCCAGGATCTCCACTGTAAATGGGGAGCGGAAATCCAGGTCATCGTCCTCTGGAGCTCTACCCTCAGCCCTTTAGACCATAGCATCCATGCGATGTTTGAGGTCAACAACGCGGTACAGACGTCTGGCTAATTCTTGATCGGAATGCGCAGAGCCTTCGCGTCTGGAAGCATGGGAGTTATCACCAATGATGGAGCACGGAGGAGGGGGAGTCACAACAGACCTGCGGGGTGAATCATCCTACCGTTCTGGTGTTCGACGGGCTGATGGAGCTCACCTCAAACGTTAGGCCGACTCCTCGTGCTGTTCCTGCTGTGTCAACGGGACAGGGGGTCATCGTCGGGACGACTCCGCCTGCTACTCCGGAGGCAAGGGGATAGTCGGGACTGGCTTCCTTGCCAGCTGGGCTGAAGTCCCCATCAGCTACTGCAATTACCTCCGGAGCTCAGCTACCTCCTGGGCCGATGCCAGGCAATCGATCATAGGACCATTGGTAGTTTCTCCGGCGAGGGCAGTGTTGTCGACGGCGGGAGGGTCTTGGTCATGCGAGTCTGCGAGTGACTAGTGAGACCGCATTGCCCTATTGTCGTCATTCTAGTAAGAGAATCGTTCGTGAGCCATGGCTGTTGTCATTCCCATAGACGGCGTGAAAAAAAAGTGGACGTTGTTTCCTATTCGATCATGGGCTGAACGGGCCTCCACTTAGGAAAGAGGGAAAGAGCAGTTGCCGGTGCGGATGAAGGCCTGCAAAACCCAAAGGGATCAGGGGGGCCTGGTGTGTGTTTGCGTGTGGGTGAGTGTATTTGGGAAAGGTCACATACCTTTGTATGAGGATTACTTGGGCCTTTTATAGGCGAGGAACACGAAGGGTCCGGACACAATCTCTTTCAATGATGATGGAAGGGACGCGTCGGTTGAGATTCTCGGAGTGAAGGCTATCTGTTGAGACACCTGTTGAGATTCTTTGTTGTTAATGCCTCTGATCATGGGGCGCGTGCCATGCTATTACATTAACTATCATTGGTAGACGAAGGGCCACCCAAGGCTATAGACAAAGGGGCACCGCTCAGGGGCTTGCCCGACAGTGGCAAGGTTGCGCGGTGCCCGGTGCTCGATAGGGCTATTCGGTACTCGGGTGCTTGTCAGCGCTGTTCGGCGATAAGCCTTAGGAAGTTTGAATAGGAGGCTCGTGGCCTGTCCGGTAGACCGCATCCTGCTCGAACAGGTTGTGAGGTATTCGGAGACCGCCTTTGGGACCCTTAGGCACCGTTCTTGGCTAAAGCGTGCTCGGGGGCTAGTGGCCGACCCCGAGGACACGTGGCCAAACGACCAAAGCTTGGTTGCCTTGATGGGTCATGATGGGCCTAGGATGCTGAAAATAGCCTTTACACTTGCCCCCCACCCTCTCAAGTCTGCTCGGATACGATCAATAGCACTTGAGAGGGGAGAAGTCTGCTCGACGTCACCTTCGCATTAAATGTGATACCAAACGTGATAGTGCGTACAGTTTTTTGGCGACGCTGTTGAAGCCCTCCTCGGGGATGTCGTTACATGATGGCAGAGGAGACGTGTCATGATCTGGATCTGGAATGACCCGTTTGAACAAGCCATTGGGAGCGGGCGAACCGCCAAATCTTTCCTTCGAATTTTGCGCCTCTCTTTCCTTATAAGGAAGTGGAGAGGGGAAGGGAACGCCTTACACTTTCCTACTCCAGAAGAGTGCTTTCTCGCTTCTCGTTGCTTGTTGTCTTGCCCCCCTGCACCTTCTTCTCTAGTCTTCTCCTCCGACTCCAATGGCGTAGAGAAAGGGAAAGGCTGTTGCGGCAATGGGAACGAGCAGAAAGGCGTTGTCGGTGACGAAGAGGTCGAAGTACCGGTGCTTCGAGGGCCTTCGCGAGTGCTACCACATTTGAGAGGAATACAACATCGTCCTAATCCGGAAGACCAGACATACATGCTGGACAAGCCGAACTACTTTACTCTATCACTGGATATCCTCGACGTCGAGTTTCGATTGCCGTTGCTGGAGGTGGCGAGAGACCTATTGAGTGCATGGAGGATAGCACCAATCCAGCTCATGCCAAACTCGTGGAGGACCATTTGTGTCGTCTGCATTATCTACAAAGAGCGAGGGATTCAGGCTTCGGCGGATATCTTCCAGAGCCAATTCAGCCTTGTCTCTTCGCCGTAGTCCGGCAATGGTGTACTGTACACCAAGCACCAGCCGAACAGGATGTGGATCAACTTCTTCGGCCGTTTCTCAAATAACGAAGGCTGGATGAGCTGCGTCTTCTTCGTCGATCGAAGAATGGGGGCCGGTGCACCAGAGTGGGGGTTCCCTACCCAGATTCGTGACCTCTCCTCAAAGGACGCTTTGCCCCTCTTGGTCCAAGAGGCGGCGAAGGCAGCGATGGACCTGTCCACGGTGCTCGTGGAATGCATCGAGGACTACTTGACGGAGTTCCAGCTCGTCAAGTATAAGCTCAGCCGAGCTTAGGGTAAGTCTCCTTATTCACAAACTTAGTTGTTTTACCAGAGATGTAGCTTTTGAGCCTCATTTTTCCACAGATGCTGCGGAGTTGGCTGCTAGCAGGGACCAAGAGGACATGGCCCTGTATGTTGAGAAGATCAGTGTTAGGGTGTACCTAGTGTGCTTGGACGAGGATGTGCCCTCATCGACCTCCGATGTTGGGCAGTCTGCCAGCAGGCGACCCACCGAGCAGCGGCCCTTGAAGATCCACCTTTGGAAGGAGACTGCTACTCCGAAAGTGGCGAGGGCCCACCAGCAAGAGGCCAAGGAAGAGGAGGACATTCCTCAGCTCCAGCTTTGGAAGAAGAGGAAGCTGGTGAAGGTGGCCGAGCAAGGGAGGCCGACAACCCCCGTCACGACGAAACCCCTAACAGTCGAGGGGATGCTTTTGGAGCTGGGACTTGGCGGCGAGGACTTGGTCATCATCAGCGGCCGTTCAGATGAGGACTCCTTTGAGGATCTCATCGGGGCACTCGAGCCCTTGGCCCCCGCCATTAGTTCCGAGAGGGGAGCGCTCAGTGCATCGAAGTGGGCACTATTTGTAGCGAGGGGAGTGCCGAGCACGGAGGTAGCGGAGGAGACACCCCCGAGCTACTACCCACTCCCACGATGTCCTCCCAGATGGCTGTTGTTGGGGCCACTGTAGAGGGAGCATTGGCGCTTCCAGCGACGACTGGCATCGCAACAGAGGGTCAGTCGCAGGAGGATTGCACGCGCCCATTGCCGAGCAGTCCACGGACTGTGGCGAGGCAGGGTCCTCACGAGGGGTGCCCGCCGAAGAGACCGAAGGCATGGAGGTGGCGGCTATGGGTGCGGCCTCAGAGCAAGTGGTCAAAGAGTCTGTCCTAGCATCCGAGCAGGCCATCGGTGTGGCCAAGACTAGGACGGGGTCTGAGGAGGACTGTGCATCCCTATCGAGGGTGCTAACGATGAAGACCCCATCCCAGCCTTCAGAGGTAGATTTGGAGGCGGCCTTGGAGCATCTCCGAGCAGTCCCTTCGACCCGGGCTCTACCCCCTGCCCTACCGTAGAGCAATTAGAGGTGCTCATGTGGTGCCAGGGGTTGAGCTCGAATGAGACCCCTGAATGGACGGAAGAGAGTGGCCATCGGGAGAGTCACTCAGAGGATGACGCCGACATCGACGAGCTGGTCAGTGGCATCTCACGATCTGTGGAGGTGCTCTGAAGGTTGGCGTCGTGAGCACAGGATCAATGACATCTCTGGGATGCCGAGATCGCGTTCTTGATGGAGCTGTCGGGAAGCCGAGCTGCTGAAGGAAAATGACAACCTCCGGATAGCGCTGAAGGCCTCTAAGTGGGAGCTTGCCATCACCAGGGTAGAGAAGACTGCCCTTATGGGGGTCCTCTATGAAGTAGAGGCTCGTGGGGTCATCGAGTACAAGGCCGGGTCGGAGTTCTAAGAAGACCTGGAGCAGTACGGAGCGACTTGTTACAAGGTCGGGCTCGAGGTCGGTGAAGACCGAGGATGTCAGTTGGCCACCTTGAAGTATGCTTGAGAGGACTTCAAAGCCGCCCTCTGGGAATGCCGTCATCGTACCCAAGATCCTTGCCTAGATGGGGTCCGTTTTGCCAGCTTCTGAGCTAGTCGGATGCCTTTAGGGGACGAGGAGGCCAGCCCCTCCGACCAAGCTCCCTGAACCATGTATCTTCTTTTTCTTTTTGTATGTAACCTGGCCAATGGGCCCATGTACCTTTCTTTTAATGAAATGAAAAGATCATCCTTTTAACGATATGAAAGACCATCCTTTTTCTAACTTCTACCATGCTATGTTCTGTTCGAATCGGAATTCATCGGCATTTAGAGGCTCGTAGGTACCGCGCTGGTTTTTTGAACTGAAAAGTTCCGACTAGGGGTTTGTACCGAACACCTCTGTTCTAGGACTTAAGCACCGCGCAAGCTCTCCGAGCTGAAGAGCTCTTAGGCAGGGGTCATACCGAGCGTCCTCATGTTTTGGGTTTTTGGGTACCACGCTAGCCTTTCGAGCTGAAAAGCTTCGATTAGAGGTTGTACTGCACACCCTTTTCACAAACCGATAGAATAGGAAGAAGAGAAGTAGGATGCCGAACAGACAAGCCTTTATAATAATAGGCCTTCGAATTGGATACATGCCAGGTTCTCGGTATAGTTTTGCCACTAAGGGTAGATAGCTTATAGAAACCTTTTCCGAGAACCTGAATGACCTTATAAAGTCCTTCCCTCTTCGGAGGTCCAAGGCAGAACAACAGCGCAGAACAATGTCACCTTCAAAGAAGCGCAGTTCTCGAACTCGAGAGTTGTAGTACTGCGCGAGCCGCTGCTGATAGGAGACCCGCCTGATGCTAGCGTCACTCTGGCGTACACCGAGCATGTCCAGGTTCTCCCTTAGCACGTGGTTGTTGGCTGCTTCGTCGAAGTGAGTTGTTCGGATCATGGGGAGAGCTACTTCCAGAGGCACAACGCCTCTGTGCCATAGGCCAAGTGGAAGGGTGTCTCTCTTGTGGCCACCCGAGCCGTTGTTCGGTGGCACCAGAGTACGTTGGGGAGCTCTTCGATCCATGAACCGCCGCAGCTTCCACCCTTGTGCGTATTCCGTGCAACAATGTATGGTTGGCGTTCTCGACCAAGCCGTCACCCTGGGGATGTGCGACTGAGGTGAAGTGGTTGTAGATGCTGAGCTCCGAGCACTTCTATTTGAAGAATGTGTTGTCGAATTGCTTCTCGTTATCAGAGGTGATCACCTTTAGGATATCGAATCGATAGAGGATACTCTTCCAAACAAACTTCCATGCTACCTGGTCGGTGATAGTAGCAACAGGCTCTGCCTCGATCCACTTGGTGAAGTAGTCGATGGCGACGAGCAGGAACTGATGATCAGTCCATCTCCATATAATTTATTATTTATTATATGTATTTTTGGTGATTAACAAAACCGTGGAAATATTTATCTAATTTCATATTGCTGAAGTTCATCAACAGGCACCAAATCAATTAAAATCAATTAGTTGTCTACAGACACTATTATCTGAAGTTCAATGCATATGTTCTGTCTAAGTATACATCGACTTCCTTGATAGAACAATGATTTCATCAGAAGAACATCGATTTCGGTTTTACATCGACTTCACTTAAACAACGACTCCCTTAGAAGGACATCAATTTCATTGCTACAATGATTTCATAGAAACATCAATTTCGTTTCACATAAACATCAACTTCATTGCTACAATGATTTCATAGAAACATCGATTTCGTTTCACTTAAACATCGACTTCGTCGCTACAACAATTCATAGAACATCGATTTCGTTTCACTCAAACATCAACTTCGTCGCTACATCGATTTGTTTCACCCAAACATCGACTTCGTTGCTACAATGACTTCATAGCTAGAACATCGATTTTTTTGCTACATCGATTTCGTCTCACTTAAACATCGATTTCAGTAGAACAACGACTTCATGTCTACAACAACTTCACTTAAACATCGACCTCATGAGAAACAACGACTTGACTAGAACAACGACTTCGTTTCTAACAACGATTTTATCTGTACATTGACTTCAGTTAAACAACGACTTTGTACAGAACATCGATTCCCTGCATTCAAACACGAATTATGTTCACATCGACTTTGTTTCAACATGGATTACATTCTCACATGATTTTTGATTAAATCATCAATTTGATATCAACATCGACTCTCTCTGTACACAGACTGTCTTCAAACATCAACTCGTTCAGTAACAATTATATTTTAGACAACTGTTAAATATTATTATTAAATTATTTTCAAGCATTCTTAAGTTTCATGCCACATGATACTTAAATATATTTCAAATCTTTGGGGATTTCAAGTCTTCCCGTGAAAGCATGTTGTATCCTATGCTCTCCAACATTTATTGTGTTAGTACAAATCTCTGCACAATATATCTTTGCTTATCTTACATATGTCACGTAAAGTCACGCTTTATATGATGATAGAATGGCATTTCCTTTTTAGTGTATTTTCATGCAGCACGACTACTAATGTTGACTGACAGTTTATACAAAGATAAGTTGTCCATGTGTCAGCATTTATTGTGTGCAGGGTTTTCGGTAAAAATGCACGTTGCAAAGATGGACCTGTCAACCTGACAAGAGGATAGAAGATTTAGACAATCTTTCATTATGAGTGTGTGTGTCAATCTGAGCATTAATGGTTGCAGGCTCACTTGCTCCATACTTCGGACCAACACTCCAACGTGCATGAAGATATGAGACAATGGATACTTCAACGGTCAAATTATTTCAAAGAAGATAAATAGAAGACTGGTGACTTCATACGAACTACTCTCACACTTAGGAACAACTTTTGAAAAGCTTGAAGATCTCAGTCAACTGAAAGATTAGAAGAGCTAGCTTGTTCACTCAAAAACCATATGTAGCTCTTAGCTCTCAATAGCAAATTGTCTAGCCTTCAAGAGCTTGATTAGATCTGAGAGAGAGTCATTGTTGATAATCTTTGTCTCTCAAACTTTGCCTCAGATCAAGCAGTGTGTATAAGCTTGGTCTTGGTCCTTCCACCTTTTACTCATTCTCTTTGAGTGTTCTTCTTCGAGTGTGAAGAGAAGACCTGTTGCATCAGGTGGTTCAAATTCCTCTTCTGGTAGAAAAGAGAAGGCCAGCTGCAGCTAGATGTGTAAGTGTCCTTAAGGGGACTGTACCCTTGCTTAGTGAAATCCCAAGTTATTGCTTGGGGACTGGATGTAGGACTCCTTGGGATAGGAGATCCGAACCAGGATAAAATTTCATGTTGTCTGTGTGCTTACTTTCTTTGTCTTTATTCAACACTAACTCTAACCATCGTACTTAGTGTTTTTGTCAAGTATTTTTATTTACAGAAATTATTTTAAAAGAAAATTTAGCAATCCATTCACCCCCCCCCCCTCTGGGCTTTCTATCTAGGCAACAAGTGGTATCAAAGCTCAGTCTCTTCGAAGTAAGTAGATCTCGCAATCTGATGAGCAAAGATAAATGGCAGCTCAAGGTCATGCAGAAGGTCAGTCCGTCAACAGACCTCCTTTATTCGATGGTGAAGATTACAACTACTGGAAGACAAGGATGGAGTTCTTCCTTCAAGGACTTGATTTCCAGCTTTGGACAATTATCGAAGAAGGAGACCTCAACGTAACCAACCGTAAAGACAAATGGACAAACGAAGACAAGAAGAAACTATCTCAAAACAGCAAAGCTAAAAGTATACTGTGTTGTTCGCTAAGTAAGAAAGAATTCAACATGATATCAGCCTGTAAGTCAGCTAAGGAGATGTGGGACAAGCTGATGCTCACACATGGAGGAACTAACAAGGTACAGGAAACAAGAATAGATATTTTGGTAGCTCAATATGAGAGATTTCAAATGCAGTATGTATAGTCCATCTCTCAAGTGTACAGTCGATTCATAGACATCACCAATGGTCTGACTGGACTTGGAAAGACTTATGAAACTGGAGACATGGTAAGAAAAAGACTAAGATCTCTACCAACCTCATGGACTCCAAAGGTAACAGCAATATAATAAGCCAACAATCTTAGGAGAATGTCACTTGAAAAACTCATTGGGTCTTTAATGGCTCATGAGATAAATATGGAAAGGCTGGGAGAATCCTCCAGCAAGAAGAAGCTCAACATACTCTCAAGGCCACAGAAGACACCTCTGGTAGTGAATCAGAAAGTGATAAAAGTAATGAGAGCTGTGAAGATGAAGAAGCTTTCCTCTCAAGATGACTGCAGCGCATATTAGCTAAGAAGAAATACCAGTCAGAAGAAGGTATTTCAAGAAAGGTACAAACTTCAAAAGATCTGAAGGTAAAGAAGTCAAGAGATCTAAACCAATATGCTACGAGTGCAAGAAGCCTAGACACATCAAGGCTGAGTGTCCAAAACTAAAGAAGACAGAGTTCAAGAAGAAGGACAACATGAAGAAATTCAAGAAGTACAAGAAGAAAGCCATGGTTGGTGCATGGAACAACGAGAGTGACTCAGACAGTGAGTCAAGCTCCAGCAAGAAGAAGAAGAAAAGAAAAGGCCAACCTGGCCTTTATGGCGAACATTGATGATAAGGTAACTTCTGACTCATCCTTTACATCATGTAATGAATCAGATTCAGATAGTTTAGAAGATGCTTTTAATGAACTATACAGTAAATACAAAGACATCTGTAAGCTATTAAAAACAACCAAGAAAAATTATGCATGCTCAGAAATAACTAACTCAAATTTAAAATTTAAAACTGAGCAATTAGAAAAATAAATCTTTGAATTAAAAAGAAGAAATGAACTGTTATGCAAAGATATAAAAAATAAGAATGGAAAGATAGCAAATCTAGAAAATCAAAAAGCCACAAGCAAACTCGAAAGTGAAATTAACACACTAACAAAAGATAATGAATACCTGACAGCTATAATTGAAAATTTTACAAACGGAAAATCTTCCTTAATATTAAAGGAGCAAGAAGATTAGGTAAGAAAAAAAATGGTTTAGGATATACTCCACCTGACAATGAAGAAACAATCATTCATCCTAAAATTTATCCAACGCCAAAATTCATAGCTAAAGAAAATCCCAACTATAAATCAAATAATAAAAACCATAAACCCAACAAGACAATAAACAATATCCCTTGCTGCACTCATTGTAATAAACTGGGTCACACTAAAATAACATGTACAACTAAACACTTAAAATAGATTCCAAAGAGAAACTATGAAGAAGCTAACCAACCAGGACCCAAAAGAACTTGGGTACCTAAATCTCAATGATTTATTGCAAGGAAGCCCTAGAGCATCAAAGTGGTACCTGGACAGCGGGTGCTCAAGGCATATGACTGGCAACAAAAGATTGTTCTCTCACATCAAAGATGAAGAAGGTACAGTAACCTATGGTGATAATGGAAAAGAGTCAGTAATTGGTTGCGGATCCATTAGAAGCCAAGATAGAATCTTGATAGAAGATGTTCTATGCATCAAGAACTCAAGCACAATCTAATCAGCATCAGTCAGCTGTGCGACAAGGGTCACCAGATCAAGTTTCGGGAATCTAAGACTGCACATCAAGACCATCCCGCTGCTGTGCGACAACACAAGTGCAATAAATCTCACGAAAATCCAGTACATCACTCCAAGACAAAACATATAGAGGTCAGATATCATTTCATTAGAGATCATGTAGCAAATGGTAATATTAATATTTCATTTGTAGATACTCAAAATCAGTTAGTAGATATCTTTACAAAAGCCTTACCTGAAGAGAGATTTACGACTCTTAGAATGGGAACTAGGCATGTGCAATTGGTAACAGATATATCTGTATGTAACTGAAATAATATAATAAATTTCAGGATAAGACTTATCCTTCCCCGCTAGATTTAAGTAAATCCATTACTATCTGCATTATCTTCTCCTATTTTGTCGTTATCCGCCTTTATTGCTCCGCCGTTTCAAAAGTACCTTTATGTCCTTCCGTTATGCCCGTAATCTTTCCCTCACCGATTCACTTTCCCTCTCTCTTATCTCTTTCGACTCGAAAGCCTGTAAAACACTCATCGACTCCGGCATACCTCTCTGTGCTTTCGAAGAAACTCTCACTTCCCGCTCAAATTTCTTGAGGGGTTCTGTTCCTTCTTCTCCCACGATCCTCCAGAATCCTACCCTGCTCGATTCCATGGCCGCTGCTGGGAGTTTCGGCAGCGTGGGTGACTACAGCATTGCCTTCCTTACGGCCGATCAACAGGAGAGATTCTCAGCTGTGAAGATCAAACTTTGTGGGAACAAGGTGGTGGACCTAGATGATCTAGAGAAGCATGGCATGCACAACGTAGTTGAAGCTCTTCAGAGGTTGAAGTGGATAGGGATGTGTACAGTTTCATAACCTAGCTATCCACATCTGGCGAAGGCTTTCTATACCTATTTGAAGATAGAGGAAGATGGGTCTCTCACCTCCACAGTCAAAGGTACATCCATTCACATCACTCATGATCTGTTGGAGAGATTATTTAGAGTTTCTACAGTCGGGCACAGTTTGGTGGAGTCAGTGGATATTCATGCCAAGGGGCTAGGGATTATTGGGACAAAATATAAATTGAAGGATGGGAAAATCGACATCAGCCAATTCAATGCTTTCAACAGAATTCAACACTTTATAGTTTGTCAAATCTTAGTGCCAAGAAGTGCTACTTTTTCATCATGCACTAAGGGAGATGCAGACATGATGTTTAGGGCCGTTCAGAAACAAGACATCACATGGCTCAGATTATAATAGAAAGGATGAAGTCTGCTGCAGAAGCTATTTGGGATAGGAAGAACAAATTGGCAGTGTCCCTTCCCTATGCCCATTTACTCACAAGGATCTTCAGTCAGCTTGAGATAGATTTGAAGGGAGAATTGATGGAGAAGATGGGTCAACCCATTTGGTCTAGAAATTTGAAGAAGAGTGGATTTTCACTTGTTGAAATGTGTGGATCAAGACTTCAGTGGCAGAAGGTGAAGCCATTATTGGAGAAGCCCCTGAAGATCCACAAGTTCAAGATGTAGATGCTGCTGTTAGAGAAGAAGAGCCTCCTGTATATGAAAGGAGGATTGAGGATATTGCACCCGAGCTCATTGAACCTGTTGAGCACTCTGCTGAAGAAGTGAACAATCCTATAGTCCCTACACCAGCTATTATTGAAGAATCTATTGTTGAAGGTGTTGCTCACACTGAGGGGGAGCATGAAGACATTCAGCATGAGGAAACCCCCGGTGCTCCTACAGTAGAAGTTACTATGGAGGAGAGTCATGCTGACTTAATTCCACAGGCTGTGGCACCAGGCCACATTGAAGATGTCTAGATGGAAGTTGCTCCAGCTCAGAGGGAGCCAGAAGTTCTAGCAAAGCCAGATATTCAGGGGGAGCCTACTGTTAGTGCCCCTGCAGATCAATTTCAGGAAGGTTTGGTAGAAGACACCTCGGATGAAGATGATGAGCCTGTTGTTGGCTCTGGAGACAAAGGAAAAGGTGTTGCCCCAGGAATTCCCTTGCTCACCAGGAAGGCACACAGCAGATCAAAGAAGAAGAAGATACATGTGCACTTGAGCCAGTCATTGCTAGACTGAATGCTCAAGGAGAAATCCTATGCTCTTTGCAGTCGGATGTCACATCTATATTTCTTAGTCAGAGCACTGGAGCCAAGGATATTGGAGTAGTCAAATATGAGCTCCAAGGGATGAGAAGTGAGTTGGGTAGCTTGAAGAAGCTGGTGACAAATTTATCAGATTTTGTGAGGGTGCATCTATCAGCTCCTGCCCCTCCTGCTCCCACTTAGTCTGTACCAGAAGTCAGCACAGAGCCATCAGGGCATTCTGAACCAGTAGAACCTGTTGCTGGGCCATCAGGGCCATCTGTTGAGAAATCAGGGCTAGGGGTGTGCAAAATATGGTTCAAACCGAAAAACTGAACAAAATCGGCTGGTTCGGTTCGGTTTCATGGAGGTCCCAGTTCAGTTCGGTTTCAAGCTGGGAAACTGAAATGAACCGAATATCTATATATAATTAATTAATAATACAGTTAAATAAAAAAAATGCTCGTGGCGCAGTGGTTGAGTCCTGGCGCGGCCTCCACATGGAGGTCGCGAGATCGAAACTCGCTTAAAGCGTTAGGTTTTTTGCATGTTTTGAACTTAATAAGTACATATATAATTAATAATACAAATATAAACAAAAAAAATCTGCAGCACAGTGGTGGGCACCTTTGGTGCCTTGCGCTGGCGGAGGTCGCTAGATCAAATCTCGCGACCCGCCGCTTACAAGTTTTTTTTTATTTATTTCGGTTTGAACCGAACCGAACCGGTTCGGTTCGGTTCAATATAATAATTCGGTTCGATTCGGTTTTCCCAAAAATAGGGTGAACCGAACCGAACCATTGTACACCCCTAATCAGGGCCACCAGGGTCTTCTGTAGAGGCAGTTGGGCCATCAAGGCCATCATTAGAAGAGTCAGGGCCATATGCAGGTGAATGTGCTAGTGCTGGGCCGTCCGGGCCATCCAAGCCAGTGGAGTCAGTGGCAAGGCCAACCAGGCCTCATGTATCTGTAGAGGAAGACTGTTATGCCACCAGGGCCTTCTAACCCTCCCAGTCTTTAGACTCCAGCCCCTTCCTCTCCACCAACATCCTTCACTGCCCCTCCTACACCTGAAACCTCCAAGAAACCCCTTCCTAAACACATCTCTTCTCCTACTCCTTTCCCTACTACCTCCTCTTCATTACCTCTTCCATCCTCTTCCATTCTTCATCCAACGTCTGAGGCACCTCCTGCCTCATCCTCTTTTGCTGGTCCTTCCTCGGTTGTTCCCTCATCTACTGGACCTTCTACTCAACCTCCTCCCACTTCATCTTTTGGTTCTTTTCATCCACCTACTCCACCCTCCTCCATCACTATCATTCCTGAGGGTGCCATTGTTATTCAACACTCTGTGCATAACATCAAGGATGAGTTTGAAGAAGCCATCCTCTGCACAGTTCTTGTTGTTTCTGCTCACCTTCACAGGACTGACTCCCAACCCTCCTCCAGTCCTGTCTCCAAGAAAAGGAAGACCTCTAAATAACTTGTCTTTCCTTCATCACAAGTTCTCTTCCCTCCTCTGTGGTACTCTCTCTCTCTGTTGTCCACAGAAGGAAAACTTTGTATGCTGAATATCTCCAAAAGTGCACTCTTGCAGCCACTTTTGGTCTCCCTTATCTCAACCTTTCTGAACATCTTAACATAATTCTTCCTTTGTCTCTTATTCCTAAGGCTGAACAAGAAAAAATCCTATCTACTACTGAGTCCAAGACTAAGGATTAGTGGGCCAGGGCCAACAAATCACTCTACAGAAAATTTGAGGTCACCAGAGCCAATACATTTCCACCCTTAGACCACCCTCTTACCTTGTCTGAGCGGTTTGTATGCCAGCATAGATCCTCTTGGGGTCCCTTCATTCAGAAGGAGATCAAACTGGTTAGGCACTTTCAGATGTACCAAGACTACTATTTTGCCAACCGCCTGCCAGAAGTTCAGCTTGGCCAGTTCAGGGCAGCCATTGCTCAGCTCCGTACAAAAAATCCAGTCAACACCCCTCTTCAGGTTGACTTTTCTACTTTGAGGATGCCTTAGATTTCTTTTCTTCTCAAGCTTCGCTTTCTCCTTATGGAATCTAAGGTGGGTCCTATAATTTTAGAAAGATTTGCAAGAGTCATGGCCGGGATATTTGTTCAGAGGGGAACTCCTCTTGCATTTCATAGATTCATCTTCAGAGAATATCAAAGAGGATTCATCAAGTCATCAGTCTTAGCACCTTTACTCCCAGAGTCTGAAAGATTGGTAAACTCTGATTGGTGCAAAGCTTATCCTGAGGCAGCCCTCTAGCTTGAGAACTTGAACACCTCCTTGAACAAGTCAAATCAGCTAGCCCTCTCTCTAGAAAAATTCATGGACCTAAACTCCATAAATCTGGTTTCAGATCCCTATTCAACCTGGATTGAGAGGTACAAGATCTATGTAGCCCTACAGAAGGATTTGATAGCTCATAAGCTTCATTATCCTCTTTCAATTGATAAATTCCTTCAGCATGCAAGTTTTGGGACCACAAGTCTCTACAAGTCCATCCTCAGCAATCAGGAGTACACCAAGTTCATAGAAGAACAGAGACTACTCCACATCAAAAGACATAGTCCAGAAATGGGGCCCTCTTATGATATTAGTTGGGGTATCTTTAGGGATCTTTTTGAAGAGCAGGAATTTCAAGCTTGGGTGCTTATAACTCACCATGCTTCTAGGTTGTCTCCTGCCTTCTACATGCCTACCCCCTCTAATGAATGAAATTCCCCTTCTTGGCTCCATTTATCTTTATCTATCTCTATTTTCTCTCTTTTGCTTATTTATTTTTTTGCTTAATGACAAAAAGGGGGAGAAATTATTCGAAAATAGATACCTAAAACTTTTCCGCACTTATTTGAGTCTTTTATATGTATGCAATTATCTATGTTTTGTCATCAACAAAAAGGGGGAGATTGATGATTAGTCCATCTCCATATAATTTATTATTTATTATATGTCTTTTTGGTGATTAACAAAACTTATAAATATTTATCTAATTCATGTTGTTGAAGTTCATCGACAGGCACCAAATCAATTAAAATCAATTAGTTGTCTACACACAGTGTTATCTGAAGTTCAATGCATATGTTCCGTCTAAGTATACATCGACTTCCTTGATAGAACAACGATTTCATCAGAAGAACATCGATTTCAGTTTTACATCGACTTCACTTAAACAACGACTCCCTTAGAAGCACATCGATTTCATAGAAACATCGATTTTGTTTCACTTAAACATCGACTTCGTTGCTACAACGATTTCATAGAAACATTGATTTCGTTTCACTTAAACATCGACTTCGTCGCTACAACGATTTCATAGAAACTTCGATTTTGTTTCACTTAAACATTGACTTTGTCACTATAATGATTTCATAGAAACATCGATTTCGTTTCACTCAAACATCAACTTCGTCGCTACATCGATTTTGTTTCACTCAAACATCGACTTCGTTTACAACGATTTCATAGAAACATCGATTTCGTTTCACTCAAACATCAACTTCGTCGCTACATCGATTTTGTTTCACTCAAACATCAACTTCGTTGCTACAACGGCTTCATAGCTAGAACTTCGGTTTTGTTGCTACATCGACTTCGTCTGACTTAAACATCGATTTCGGTAGAATAATGACTTCACATGAAACAATGACTTCATGTCTACAACGACTTCACTTAAAC
>CM024763.1:62253664-62298934 GCA_014218235.1 Colocasia esculenta | reverse complement strand
TAAAAATTCTGCCATGTACAAACATCCATTCCTTCAGCAGAACTTTGTAATAGTCCTCCTCATTTCTGAACCTGATTATCAGATGCTTGCTATCATATGCGCTGATAACAAAGTTTTCCTGAAGCTTGAATCTCTAGGTTAGGTGAGTGCGGATGTCTTGAAAGGGTGGCCGGCCCTGTGGGGTTTTGCAACAACTGCCAGATCTAGGGCTTTGCACGAAATCTTAACCTCCTCAGCTGAGAAAATGCTGTTGGTTCTCCTGCATCGGTAGTTGCTGGGGGATGGACCAGAACAGGGACAGGGGGCGGCTAGATGGATTTAAGCAGGGCTTGTGCGAATGTGAGAGGTGTACCAGCGGAAGCACCCCACACACCCTTGGTTGGTGCTGCATTGGGATGGATGGAGTAGTTGGAGATGGATCTGTGTGTGGAGGAATAGCTGGGGGCGATGGGGGGGGGGGGGAGATGGAGCCCCCCCCCACTGTCGCCATGGAAGGGAACCAGGAGAGAGAAAGAGCGGAAAAAATAGGAGAGACAAAGAGCGGGAACCCCATCCTTTGGGATTCCTTGAGGGCCAAGGCAATCCAATGGAGGAAGAAATCCTCAAATTAGGAAAGTAACATGTCAAAACTACAACCCTAGTTTCCTTGTTCCAATAGGACACCTAAACATAATAGATGCTTAAATACTCTTCACCAAACTCTAGGGATGAGTTTTACAACTTGTTGGGGTCGTGTGGAGGAGTGCTGGGTGGCTGGGGAGCTGTGGAACGACCACAACAAGGTCATCTTCTTCCCTGTTCGTCTGCTTCGACCTGTGTAAAACTTCCACTTAGAGTCGACCAAAGGTAGGGTAAATGTAACGGCCCCGACGCCCGGGTCCCCGACTCCCACCAGGATCCGACCGTCGGCACCGCCGCCCATGGGTCCGGAGACCCAGAAGGGCTAACGGATCGGTCTAACGAGATATGTGATGGAAAGTAAGTAAAGACAAACGTACTAAAGATGTACCAACTAGTGCAAGAAGAAGTCTAACACAACGTGCAAGTCTAGTACAAGTCCCAAAGTAGTAAAAGTACAAGTGCAGAACGGAAAAGGAATAACACGTCCCTTAGGGGCATACCCCGAGGGTGAAGTACAGACTGGGGGAAACACTGCCACTAGAGACGCCAGCTACTGCGGGCCCGTCTCCTCGCTACGCCGCGGAGGGAACTGCTGTGAAGTCTCACCTACAAAACAGGGAGTGAGCTTCACGAAGAAGCCCAGTAGGGACTACCAATCTCCCACTGGTTCTACAAGCAAGTATAGACTAGAGCAATAATTAAATAAAGTAGTAAAGTCTAATCTACTAAACAGAGTAAAGTGCGGAAGCGTGAAAGAACTACACAGTCGTCGGTCTAAGCCACTCGGCGGGACCGGAAAACTCGTGTAAACCAAGGCACCACAAGAACCCAGCTGTAAACACAGACAACGAACTGCCTGGACAAGCACACTAGCTACAGTACACTACTCTAGTCAGCCGGTCAGGAGCGCCACGCGTCTTACCCTCGACCAACGGTCCAGGTCTGACACCTCCCGTCGGAGTGAGATGCGGAACCACAAGTAACCACAACTGCCGTAGTCTGGCCGGACTACGGTCCCACGCCTGACACCTCTAGGCGGTACCGGAACCACGTAGAGTGAGGCAGTGAGAAACGGACTAGCTGAACTGCGCCGTACGAGTCACACACTACCGGCGTCCCAGTCTCAGCTAAGAGAGCTCCACAAACGACCACGTCGCTATCCCACTGTTTTCCCCTACTGCTACCAGAGTCAACGACTCGAGCAAACCCCGCTGTCTGGAGCAACACCCTCTGACACAGACGCGTAGGAATCGGGGCTCCCAGGTAGGGTAACAACCTGTCTCGCGGACAAGCCCTCAAGTGCCTAGCACCGGAGAAGAGAGAGACTAGCAGTAGCACTGTACTAGGAACAGCACAGGTGCTGAGAAAACCGAGTCGCAGCGGAAGCAAGACACTGAGCAGGTTGCCAAGTCCCTTCTCTGGCTGAGAAGGCGACAGGCCTGGTGTCGTCTTCAGGACGGCGACACCTAGGCCGGCGCAACCCTACTGATCTGGTTGCGACATCGCCTATGTCGCAACCAAGTCAGTGCACCAGGACAGACCCCGGAACCCAGAACAGGAAAAACAGGTAGAAGGCGACGGCCCCCATGTCGCCACTAGGGAGGCGACATGGCTGCTGTCGCCTTCAGAAGTTCCTGAAGGCGACGCATCGATGTGTCGCCACCTGATGGCGACACCAAAGGTGTCGCCTTCACAGTGCACAACACACCGAGGCTCCCTTCTTCAGGGCCTCAACCACACCACAACCACAACCGTGGGGAGGGGAGCATGTAGGCTAGAAAACATGGCTCTAATGAGCTCAAACCACCCTCAAAGGAACCCCAACAAGCATGCAAAAAGGCTACACTCACATGCATCTCACTCATCATGGAGAACAACCCTCAATCCTCAAGACAACCCATTGCATGCAAGGGAAAACACCAACCACCACATTCACACAAAGCATGAAAACACCTAGCATGGTAGATCTAGGCTTGGAAGGGGTGGTGAGAATCCTAGCAAGTGGATCTAGGGAGAGGGTTTGGGTTCCCTACCTCGAGATGAAGATCCAACCTCAAGGGCCCTTCTCGTAGGCTAGCAACCCTCCACCTCCGAGCTCCGACAATCCACGAGCCTCCTCCCACGAACCGAGTACCTCCTCTCCCTTGAAGAGCATCCATGCATGCCAAGAAAGAGAGGAAGAATAGTGAGGGAGGGAGAACACAAGGGTAAAGGAAAACACAAAGACCACATCACCTACCTTGCAAGAGAGCCAAGAAGGCTCCTCCCAAGCTCCACGGAGCTCCCAAGCTCCAGTTCGCCGAAGAAGAAGAGTTTTCTCGGAGAGAAGGCCGAACTGGGGCTTGTGCTCACGGCTTGGGCACTTAACCCTCTGAAACTGAGAAGGCGACATAGGCCCCGTCGCCTTCACTCAACCTGAAGGCGACCTAGGCCATGTCGCTATCCCCTGTTCAACGGTCAAGTCGGCCTGCGACATCGCCACGTGTCAGCCATGCAGGCCTGACACCAGAAGGAGACAAGGGATCTGTCGCCTCCTTACTGCCAGATGCAGACACCTATCACCTCTCTTCAGACAGCAAAATGACAAAGTGCATGTGGCTGGCAGCACAACAGAAGGCGACATAGGGCCGTCACCTTCCCAACTGGAAGGCGACATGCCTCATGTCGTCTTCAGAAGGCGACATACCCTATGTCGCCATCCTTGAAGGAGGGCGACTGGTCAGGGTAACATGGGATGTTCCAGTAAACCTAAATCCCATTGTGCAAGGCTTATACCCCTGGAAAGAGGGTTGAGTCTACTTCCTAACCCAAGTGGAATGCACAATTTTCATGCAGTACACTGGAAGTATTAGGCGTTCTTTAACAGACGGTCAGAACGAGGGTCTTCTAAATAACGAAACTTCATCAACCAAGAAGGTGGGTTTTCTCGAGCCAAACCTTAACAAATCTTATACTAATGTGTAGAGCATCAAGTTAACTTTTGTTTCCCACTGATTTCTGTTAGGATCGGATGGGTGGATGGATCAGATCTAGAAGGGGGGGTTGAATAGATCTAACACCAATTAATGCGAAAGCTTAAGCAATTCAAAATTACTTCGAATCAGAGATCAATCACCCAAAAAATTTACTGATATGAAGTGTTGATTAGAGTGTGTGAGCAAATCAATTAGTAGTGTGAGCGAAATCCCTATGCATGCATCTAGCGAGATACAAAGGCAAACCACAATTCAAACCACTACACAGAGGATTTTTAGGTGGTTCGGAAATCACCTCTAGTGACTCCTACGTCCACTCCTCACACAGTGAGGTCACACTACTCAAAACCTTGAGTACAACTCACACGGAGCACGACAACTCCAAACACCTTGAGCACGACGACTCAAGAAAAACCGGAGCACGACGACTCCAAACCCTTTGAGTACGATGACTCAAGGAAAACCCAGGAGATAGGTACGACGACCTACTCCACAAACCACTTATGAGTACGACAACTCACAAGCACTTGAGCACAACGGCTCAAAACCGAGCACTACGGCTCCAAACCTTTGGACCACGAAAGATCCAAGTTCTGCTAGAACAAGCTCAATTAGAGAATAGATCCTCTAGCCGATCTATCTCAATACAATGATAAAAATAGAACAAACAGAATTAAGTGATCTGTGTAGAACACATACACAGATCACACAATGAAAACTGGATGAACACTCCAAGAAAATAAATGAAATAGATGTGACTTGGATGTTCCTTGATGAAGAGTCTTGCAGAAGCTTGGATTGAAGACGCTAGAAGGAATTCGTTGAAGATATTCTTCAATCCACGATGCTCTGCTTTGATGGCATCTGAGATGCCAGAAGTTCTTCTTACTGCTCCTCTTCAGTTGGATCTGCTCCTATCTCAGCACAGCAAGCTTCTCTCTAGAGATTCTCCTTGATTCCCACGTCCTCCTCTTGAAAGGATGGTCTGCAACTTCTGAGATGGAGCAAGATCTGGAAACCCCCTTTCAGCTGCCAAAAGGTTCTTCAGGAAGTGTGTGGGCTCTCTTTTCTTTAGGGTACAGGAGCATGGGTATTATAGCCCCATAGTCCATAAAGTGCCTTGGGGTACGTGGGCACAAAAACCTAGGTCAAATCCCTTGAACCCCAAGCGGCCACGTGTCCAGATAAATCCACGATTTTGAGTTTCAGCGGAGTGTGTCGACACTACTTCAGAGTGTGTCGACACACTATCCCAAACTGGCAGAATTGGTTCTCTGGGAAGGGTCACTAGTGTCGACACTACTTCAGGCAGTGTCGACACACTGTCCAGAACTGCCAAACAGGTCTTCTGGGAACTGGATCTAGTGTCGACACTACCTGGGACTGTGTCGACCATGTCCAGACCTGTTGACTGGGTTCACTGGGAACTGGGACTAGTGTCGACACTACTTGATCCTGTGTCGACACCACTTGACCTTTTCTTCATCATTTTGCCTTAGTGTTTGAAACACTGTGTCGACACCAGTAAGGGGTGTGTCGACACTACCAAGACAAAATCTGTATCACCTGCAAAATTAACACATAAATCATTAGTACAAGATATTATGATTAAAATATGACATATTAAACATCAAAAACATGTTGTTTAAGTATTATTATGATATGTATAGAAAGTACACATGTTCAACATATCATCATCAAAATCACAATGTGTCATCATCAAAATCAAAGTATGAGTGATGTTCATTGGTATCATTAAAATACAATTTTAGGAAATTTCAAAACACACTCACCCAACAATCTCCCCCTTTTTGATGATGACAAAACATATGCACAATCTCTCTTGACTGCAACAACTCCCCTTGACTATATGCACCCTTTGAATTTCTCCTTTGAACTTTCTCCCCCTAGACCTAGAGACCTTTCTCCCCCTAGATACCTTTCTCCCCTTTAAAGAACTTTCTCCCCTTAGAGACCTTTCTCCCCCTTTTTGACAGCATCAAAAAATAGATAAGAGAGAGAAACAAGGATTGTAGGAGATCAAGAAATGAAATGAAGGAAATGAATGTTCAGAAATGATCAAAATAAGTGAGGCAAAGTGATATTGACATATGAGAGAAATTATTGGTGTTTTTGTATTGTGCAATAAAGTTTAATCACAAAGACACACTCAACACAAAGTATAGCAAAGTATAATGATCTGAATGTGGTTAAAATAATGATGCAAATGTGAAATAAAGTGACCTATATGAGTGAGCAAAAATATTTAACAAGGATGTTAGGAGCTTTAAGTTTAACACACTGTGAAATAATAGGTCTAAACTCAGTAAGATGAACTTTATTAAGGTCTTAAGCTTTTCTATCCTGTCTTGATATGTTTTCATTTTGAACTGGGAAAGAATACAAGAATAAATTAGTTAAATCTCACTTTTCAGTGCAAGAGATCACATTGATCAGATGCAAGACCTCCTGATTACTCAGTGGTTTAACTTTCATTATCTTATACAGAGTTGAAAACTTTGATTTCCACTTTTGGACGCGAAACAAATCACTTTTTAGGTGAATGGCCCGGTTACTCAGTGGTTCAAGAATTTGCATTGCTCTGTTGTATCTTTCCAGATTGTTGATCATTTTCTTTTGACGTTTTGCAGGAATATGTTTGCTTTGACCAGAAAAGACATGACTACGAATTTAGAGAAATTATTCTTAACATGTGGTAAAAATGAAGCTTAAACATGCACATGTTGAATAGAAAGCCACTCATGTGCCTACAAGTGTTTTGCAAATCATTTTAAAAACATTCAGTATTAAGATTGCTTAACCTTGAAATGATAATGAATCTTTGAAATTAAACTAAGTGCACAATGAGTTTAGGTTCAATGACTTAATTCTCTCATAAGAAAATAGCACAATGACTCAAAAATTCTGATAATTGGGGCTCAATATAGACAACAAATGTCAAGAGAAATGAGTGAAGAATAGACAATAACTCCCCTCAACAAATACTCCCCCTCAACAATTGCATAAAGGAATCTTGATACTTGGCGGAGACATACTCACGCATAGTGAAAGTGTCCAGACAAGGCTGACTTGTCTTTCTTCAAATCACCATTTGATATACCAAGAATGCCAATGCAATGTGAGAGTGAGGAATTTATTTGCAAGAAGATTGTCAATAAACTGAATGGGAGTTGTTGATAAATCAGATATGAAAGAATATTTCTTAGCATTTCACTCAAAGATTCTTTTGACTCATTTCCCCATAAGATATGCATGATATGAAATGATCATTTAAGCAGTTCAGATATGTCCATTCAAAGTAGTTTGCACAGAAAGAATATGAACATGATCAAGCATGCATTAACATGCAATTTATTGAAGGAGAAAAGTTTTTCAAAAGCTCAAAATTGTTCAAAGACTTAAAATAAAGTTCTTGAGATTTTCATTTTTCTTGATGACCTTTATGTAGAAAAAGACTATTGATACTTGGCGGAAATTTTTTCACGCATGATGAGAGTTTCCAGACAAGCCTAAATTGTCCTTTCACATTTCACCATTTGATATACCACATAGTCACTGCAAAAAGTCTATATTCTTTAGTTTTAGCATGAAATTCATTGCATTTTCAAGACATTTTTGCACTTTTTCAAATTTACTCCCCCTTAATATGTGCATGGAATGAAAAAGCTAGCAAGCAATTCACACATGATTATGCACACAATTAGCTTTAAGCATAACATGACTTCTGGTACTTGGCGGAGTACGTTACTCACGCATAATGATAGCTTCCAAACAAGCATAACTTGTTTTTCCACATGTCATCATTTGATATACCAAGAAGTCAAAGCAGTTGATATGCGCACAAAATCATGGGCACAGTTAAGCAAGCATGATAACACAAACATGATTCCAAGTGTTAAGACACAAATTATTGTTGGAAGCAACATCAAAAACACTCTTCATTGTTCAGATAAGACTCTAAGAATTTTCTTTAACTTAAGCAGTTCAATCTGGAAATGATATGAGGTTTTACCTGAACAGTCTTCATTTCTTTTTCAAAGATTTTACCATGTTCTCCAATCATTTCTTGCCTTGCACAGCCCATATCTTGAATCCATTTACAATGTATGGCTGCAAGACTCCTCAGCTTGCTGATCAAGCTGGTTTTGGGACCCACACTTGCTTGGGTCCTGCAATGAAATCAATGTTAGAGTGCAATAAAGATTTTTAAATCCAAAGTGATTTTATTTTTGGTATAGATGCATTTCTTTCATTGATAGAACTATGGCAGAATTAGTTCCAGATTTTCTTTTTTCCTTGCTCAATGCATCTATGTTTTCATGAAGTTTTCTAATTTTTGGATTTTTATATAAACAGAAACAGAATGATTTTGTGCAGCATTTCTATGCCTCTACACATGGAATTTCTGAACATTTTCAGTATGAACATGATATGTATTCCTATGTGTATGAGCATATACATTAGACTGCAATTTTGAGCATGCACAACAAAATCATTTCTGTACCAACAGTCCCTAGAAATGTGACCAACTTTATGACAATGAAAGCATTGGACTGATTCATCATGTTTATTGAAATGTTGATTACTACTCCAGTAATGTTTGGCAAGATGACCAGGTTTATTGCAGTTAAAGCAAATGAGAGCATTTCTTACATGATACTTACCTGGCATGTATGCATTTTTAGAATCTCCTTTTCATGTGAGGAGACTTACCATGAGGAGAAGGAGGTGCCTTTTGGTGGCTCTTGGCATGATGTAAATTGGAACTTGCCTTGGAGCTTTTTGGACTGATGGAGGAAGTAGATGAATCTTCTTGACAGTAGCATTTTTCTTTTCTCTATCTGTTTTAAACAAGAACTTTCACTAGTTTTTCATTAGAATTAGCAGAGTTCTTGTTTGCAGTAGCTTTAACAAATGTTAATTTTGTTTTATTTTCATTTTTCTTATCTCTCACAAAAGCAAGATGTGTATTTAGTATTTTTCAATTCATGTGAAGCTTCTGTTTTTCAGCTTTTAATGCAACAACTTCTTTTTCTGAAATTTGAAGCTTGTTTAGCATGACATCCAAACCATTTTTCATCTTGTTCTTTTCATTTTCAAATTGAGCAATTTGTTTTCCATATCAGCATTTTATTGCTACAATCATTATCTAATGGTTTGTCATGTAACAAGCATTCAATCTTTCTCTTTAAGTGACAGTTTTCTTCAACAAGTTGTTTGCATTTTTCATTTATTTGATGATCATGAGCCATGTTAGAAATCTGTTTGTTTAATTGATCATTATCAAATTTGAAGTTTTCATTGAGATCAATTAATTTTTCATATTTCAAATCAAGATTTTCATATTCCAACTGATCATGATCTTCTTTTAACATGGACAACTTGTTTTCACAAATTTAATTTTATCTTTCAGACTTTCTTTTTCAGAATTGAGTTTCTGAACTTCACCTTTCAAATTCTCATTTTCTTGTGAAAGATCTTTATCATTGTTTTGGAGCAATTCAAGTGTATTTTTCAAATTTTCACTTTCTTTATGACAATGTTTTAAAGTCTTTTTCAATTCATTATTTTTAGTGTTCAGTTTTACATTAAGATTTGTATCTTCTCACAGAATTCAATCAATTCAACAGAAGACATGCCTTCATCTGCATCAGAATCAGAATTAGAATACATAGATAAGTCTAGAGTGGATGTACTTGACCTTGTAGACCCATCTGATTTCTTGTGTTTTTAAGAGGATGAAGAATGCTTTGAGCTCTTAGAATATGCAGTGAGAGCCGCAACCTTCTGAATTGTTGATTTTCTGGATTCATTGAGGCTCTTCTTTGCCATGAAGTACTTGTGAAGTTTTTTTGCTCATTTTCTTTGTGCTTCCTTTGAAAAACTTGATGAAGGTGAGACTGGTGATTTCTCTTGAATTATAACAGGAAATTCATGCAGATTAAAGAGATTTTCCATTATATCAAAACTCAAAAGATTATTAGATCTAATCACAGTGAATCAATGTAACAAGGAATTAGATCTAACAATTAGAGTGGTTAACCTGCAGAGACAGTGAAAGATCAAGCAAACAGTTCAAGCAATTAACACAGAGATCAAACAGAAGCAATCAAATCAGATCAGTAACAGACATTAACCTGCTCTGATACCAATTGTTAGGATCGGATGGGTGGATAGATCAGATCTAGAAGGGGGGGTTGAATAGATCTAACACCAATTAATGCGGAAGCTTAAGCAATTCAAAATTACTTCGAATCAGAGATCAATTCACCCAAACAATTTACTGATATGAAGTGTGATTAGAGTGTGTGAGCAAATCAATTAGTAGTGTGAGCAAAATCCCTATGCATGCATCTAGCGAGATACAAAGGCAAACCACAATTCAAAGCACTGCACAGAGGATTTTTAGGTGGTTCGAAAATCACCTCCAGTGACTCCTACGTCCACCCCTCACACAGTGAGGCCACACTACTCAAAACCTTGAGTACAACTCACACCGGAGCACGACGACTCCAAACACCCTTGAGCACGACGACTCAAGAAACAACTGGAGCACGACGACTCCAAACCCTTTGAGTACGACGACTCAAGGAAAACCGAGGAGATAGGTACGACGACCTACTCCATAAACCACTTATGAGTACGACACTCACAAGCACTAAGCACAACGGCTCAAAACCGGAGCACTACGGCTCCAAACCTTTGGACCACGAAAGATCCAAGTTCTGCTTGAACAAGCTCAATTAGAGAATAGATCCTCTAGCCCGATCTATCTCAATACAATGATAAAAATAGAATAAACAGAATTAAGTGATCTGTGTAGAACACATACATAGATCACACAATGAAAACCTGGATGAATACTCCAAAAAATAAATGAAATAGATGTGACTTGGATGTTCCTTGATGAAGTAGTCTTGCAGAAGCTTGGATTGAAGACGCTTGAAGGAATTCGTTGAAGATCTTCTTCAATCCATGATGCTCTGCTTTGATGGCATCTGAGATGCCAGAAGTTCTTCTTATCTGTTCCTCTTCAGTTGGATCTGCTCCCTATCTCAGCACAACAAGCTTCTCTCCAGAGATTCTCCTTGATTCCCACGTCCTTCCTCTTGAAAGGATGGTCTGCAACTTCTGGAGATGGAGCAAGATCTGGAAACCACCTTTAGCCGCCAAAAAGGTTCTCAGGAAGTGTGTGGGCTCTCTTTTCTTTGGGGTACAAGGAGCATGGGTATTATAGCCCCATAAGTCCATAAAGTGCCTTGGGGTACGTGGGCACAAAAAACTAGGTCAAATCCCTTGAACCCCAATTGGCCACGTGTCTAGATAAATCCACGATTTTGAGTTTCAGCCGGAGTGTGTTGACACTACTTCAGAGTGTGTCGACACACTGTCCCAAACTGACAGAATTTGTTCTCTAGGAAGGGTCACTAGTGTCGACACTACTTCAGGCAGTGTCTACACACTGTCCAGAACTGCCAAACAGGTCTTCTGGGAACTGGATCTAGTGTCGACACTGCTGGGACTGTGTCGACACACTGTCCAGACCTGTTGACTGGGTTCACTAGGGCTGGACGAGTGTCAACACTACTTGATCCTGTGTCGACACCACTTGACCTTTTCTTCATCATTTTGCCTTAGTGTTTGAAACACTGTGTCGACACCAGTAAGGGGTGTGTCGATACTACCAAGACAAAATCTGTATTCACCTGCAAAATTAACACATAAATCATTAGTACAAGATATTATGATTAAAATATAACATATTAAACATCAAAAACATGTTGTTTAGCATTATTGTGATATTTATGGAAAGTACAACATGTTCAACATATCATCATCAAAATCACAATGTGTCATCATCAAAATCAAAGTATGAGTGATGTTCATTGGTCATCATTAAAATACAATTTTAGGAAATTCTAAAACACACTCAACCCAACAATTTCATCATTTTTCATTTAGTACATCATGAGTATAGGCGTTTTGCCAAAGTCGCGCATGTTAGGGTCTTTTCCTATTCAAGTCAATTTATCATGCATCTCGAGGTGTTTTAAATTATTTAAAAATCATAGTTTGCATATATTCATGTTCCCTACAACTTTCATGTTGAGACTTTTGTCCGAAAAGCCCTAGTTTAGGAGATATAAGCGTTGCATGAGTCGCACCCCTGTATTCCTGTGTTGGACGTTTTCGGTCTGCTCTTGAAACGCGTCTGGTCCCGAGGACACGTTTCAAGCACCTGGTATCGTGACGCTCGTGGACGATGCAATCCTCTGAAAGGCATCCGCACACCCAGACACATTTAAAGCGTTGACGAGTCAACGCCTGCGTGGGTCTTCGCGCTCACCTGGGAGTCAGCGCCGCTCTAAACCGCGGTAGCCGACCCAGATGCGTTTCAGAAGTTTTCCTGCCCAAGCTTTTATTAAAGGAATTTTCTTGAACGCGTCCCTTTCCCACGACATGATTCAAGTATGAACGCGGGCAGGCATATGGACGCGATTTACCCTCTTTACAGTTTCGCCTATTTTTCACTGTGCACTGTGTTTTAAAGTGCGTCCACTGTGTTGGACGCATATTCGAAGGCTTACCCAAGGTTTGTTTAACATGGTATCCAGTGTGTCATTTGCATATCTTGGGTCTGATCATTACATGATATCTGTTTAATGGCTTAAAAGTGTTAACCCATTAAAAAAGCTTTAATTACACGAACATTATTCTAATTGCTTTCTTAATAACGTGACCATTCATGTAACTTTTGATTCGCTCTTTGTACTATTCTAGCTTATTAAAATGATAATCTGTTATCTTAAAATCTTGCAATCCATGTTTAGTTAAAGTGCATAGTTTCATGTCATTTATCAAGCTAAGTGCTTTCCGCGAGTTTGAAACCGGTGGATTGTGAATTGAGATGTGTACATCACTACACACTTGCACATCTAGGCAGCCCTTTCTTGGGAATTTGGAAGCTCTCTATCGGTCATTCTGAATTGATAGACTAGCGACCTTTTTCTCTAAGACCTCTGTAAATCTTCGCTCTCCGTGGATTCTCACATGGAGGCCGAGTTGGTGTACCATTGAAGTTCCCTGGAGATAGCGTGCACTTCCTCTCTCATCTTGTTCTCGTGAGTGTGATTTACAATCTAGACTAAAGCCATTAATGTAATGATTGAATTAAAGTATAAATCGTACTGTTATGCTGCCAAATTTATCTCTTGACCATTGTTATCATGAATCATGTTCAATTTAGTTATTACTTGTTCTCATCATCATCATGAACATGACATTACACTTGCTGACTTATTGAAACTCTCATTGGCCATTATTAATGACTGTCGATATCTACATTTAAAATTTAAGTGAGATGCTGACCGGGCACGGCGAGTGTCCAAGGGCTCCAGTCTAGCCCCAATGACGGAGAGTCATAAATATATTGTTAACCATGGGGTATAATGATTACTGGCGTTGCATCTGCGCTGGGAGTCGTGTGTGTCGTTTGGATCTTACTGATCCCTAGAGTGTATCATAGGTGTTAGGGTACAACCTGCTCGTCGACCATGTGGGAATCCATGATCAGAGGAGTCTTACGGAGGCCTTGCACAAGGATTCACTAGTCCGGCGGAAGGAGTATCCGATGGAGAGTTCGTCCAAGTCAAGAAAGTGTGCAAATATAGAAACAAGTGCTCGACGTTCTAGAGGAATTCTAGAACAGTGGAGCGTCGAGATCGGTGTTCTAAATCATCGCACGAATCGTAAACGAGTACTTGTTAAAGTAAGGTAATTAATTGCAATAATTACCAGATATGTTATGTGTCATATTCATACAATTTAAGCCATGTTGGATGGTTCAACGTGTGTGTATGTGTCATGAAATCAAGGATATGAAAGATCAAGTGATTGACTTTTATTAGATTAAAATACAACCAATACTTACAACTTTGTTTTTATGTAGTTAAGATCGTCAACATGATATGGGAATTATGGTGGTACAACAAGACTTGCAAAAGATTGATTTTCAGGCCCAAAACTGAGATCGCGACGCGGTCTTGCAAGGATCGCGACGGGGTCGTCAGATCAGGCAGGCAGAATGCGACAGGGGTACTGTCGGGACCAGAACGCGACAAAGGTACTGTCGCGACCCGACCTCAGAACGCGACATATCGGGCCGTCGCGTTCATAGGGTCTGCGCCTGAGTCCGACCGGGATCTGACAAGCTCTTGGTTCAGACTTACCATGTTTTGACTTAGGGGCAATATTCATGAAACGCCTATATCTCTCTATATGCTGACCTTTAGACAAAACTCTCAACATAGAAAATGTCAAGGACATCTATTGGAATAACTTTTGTGTTGTGGGCTGGGTCTGAATCCGTCTCTAATTGCATGCAATACAGGAATAACGTAAAAAAAAACCCTAAACATGCATGACTTCGTTGTGACTTACATGATAGGCTTGTAACATGAGATCTACTAATATTGGACAAAACTTTTAACATAAACAATGACCAGGACAACTAGTGGAAGAACTTTGATGTTGGGGTTTTAACCTAATTCGGTCTTGAACCTTGTGAAAAACATGATGAACTTAAAGTTAAATGCAACCTGAAAACGCAGTATCCTGCATGACTCTATTACGAAGTTTATAACTCTCTAACTAATGATATTTAAACGAAACACTTAACATAAAAGATGACCATGACAACTAGATAAAGAACTTTTATGTTGGAGGCTTGACCTACTTCGGCCTTTAAGCTTGGGCAAAACAGGAAGAACTTAAGGCTATCTGCAAACCCGAAAACACAGTATTATGCATGACTCTCTTACGGGGTTCATAACTCTCTACACAAGACTTTTAGACAAAACGTTGAACATGAAAGATGATCGTGACTACAATGGAAGAATTTATGTTGATGATTTAGTCTAATTCGGTCTCAAATCGTGTGCATAATAAGAAGAACGGGAAAAGCCCTAACTGTGCGCGACTTAGGGAGAACGACTAATACACAAAGGATACTCCATGAAAATTAGTAAAACCAGAAGCAAATGAAACTAGACTCGAAGCTCTACAAGATGGTATTATTTTTCTTTAATCTTGACCCAAGAATGCCTACCTTTGAACGCAAAGAACTCCTGCAGGTTCCTGGTTCGCTACAGGGCGAGGTGGAAGAAGACCACGTTTTTCCCCAGCCTTCTCCTCTCCTCCAGCGCCCCAAACTGCTGCACACGACCCCAACTTGATGTCCAACCTTCCCCAAACGTTTTGTGAAGAGTTCTTATAGTTTTAGGGTGCTACTTCATGTCCTAATGGGACTAGGAAAGAGGGCTGCGAATTTCTGCATTCTAGTTTCCAAAATATGAGATTCTCTCACCCAAAGGAGGTAGCAAAGGTTTAGGAAACCACCTCTTAGAGTTGGGTAAAGTTTTAACTTACCTTGCATGACTAATTACCCTAATTTAAACCCTAATGTGCCCTTCACAATTATTGCATATTTACAGGTACGAATTTCTGAGTATTTTTATGTTCCAATTTTATTATTAGGCTAAAAGTGATACATTGGCCCATTTTCATTAATGGGTCACTAATACATAATGTTATAAGTCTCTCCAACCTATTTATTTAATTTATGGTTGGGTTATTTTTCCGTGTTAACAATTTTCTGACTTAGTTCCGTAATTCGGTTAACTTGGTCACGTGTAACGTACACTTGGCCAATCGGATTTTTCGTTGCTCGAATCTCTTCATGAAACTCTTAAGAATAATGTTTGAGGTTGATTTATAATTTTTACAGAATTTTCTAATTGTTTTCTCACGTACGATAGTGGTACGTAAGTTCTATCATTTCGATAATACGTAATTATTTATTTACTATTTTCATACTTGAATTTGTTCATGGGTCATAAGTTGTCCATTGATCCAATTCCTTTTATGGACTATCCCCACATATTGTTTGAGTCTACCCATAATTTTTATTTCAATTGTTAATCCACTTGGCTCATGAAATAATGGATTTTCCATTTATTCCTTATTTACAATAATAAGTCACATAAATTCTAAATCATGGTCCGAATTATTTTTCTATGCCCAAATTTCTTAATGGGTCATTAGATAATAATTTTTAAGGTATAACTATTATTTTCATAGAATTTTTATATGAGTTTCTACTCATGCAATAATGATGTGTATCTTTTAACTAGTTTGATTTTTATTAATGGGCAAAATTTTCATTTATCTATATATATTTTTAATTAATAAAATTTGGGGGTATTACATCCTCCCCCACTTAAAGAGAATTTGGTCCCCAAATTCATATGATATGATACGACTACCAAGTTATTATGGATATTTCATTCCATCATCTCCCCCACTTAGGGTTTTGCTATAAAATTAACTAAGGGTGTAATGATGGTACCTTGTCCACCTTCATGGCATGATTCATATCCACGAGAGCTTGTAATCGTCCTTGGCGTGGAGTTTGGTTCCTCTTTGTTGGACAATCGATGACTCGATGTTGTTGACTTCCACATCGCAAGCATCTGCCGAATTTCTTCCAACAGTTATCTATCTGATGCCCTGGTTTCTTACAAAATTTACAGAATTCCTTACTCTCCACTTTCCCTTTCATTCTCTTGCTAACTATTGTATTTCTTCCTTTATATCATCGGAATGAGTAGCACGTCCCCTTTTCAACACCTTCTTTTATGGATCTTTTCAAGGAGTTCCATGGCGTCCTCTACTAATTGAGCTCTCAATACCATGACTGAATATACTTCAATGTCTAGTGGAGCCAACTTTCCCAAATATAGGTCTCAACCCTTCTAAGAATCTCTTGGCCTTCATCTTCTCCGTACTCACCAATGTGGTGCAATTGCGCTAGTCTTTCAAATTGCACTTCATAATCTGCTACCGACATCATACGTTGTTTCAAATTGGCGAATTCATTTGCCTTCTTCTCACGAATCCTCTCGAAAAATATTTGGTGTTGAAGAGTTCTAAAAATTTATCCCACTCTATGTTGATGTTGGGTAATTGCCGACTGGCAGCTTCCCACCAGGCTAGCATCGCGGTCCAACTGGAAGGTTGCCAGAAGGACTTTCTCCTGCTCTGAACATTGCATAACCCTAAAGATCCGTTCCATTGCCTTCACCCATTTTCAGCTTCATCGGGATCGGAGTTCCATTAAACCTAGGGGGATTTATTCGTTGAAAGTTCCCATATAAGTCTCCTGCCCCATTTCTTGCTCCTGCTTGAATTACGTTGTTAAGGGCTTGAGTAAACCCCTGTAGGGTCTGTTGTAATTCGTGCATTGGTGCATGCTCGCCAGCCATCTCCTCTGGTCTCCTGCGAGCAATAATAATTTTGTAATATTTTTTTTAAACTTAGGGTGTTTGTATATAGTTAAGCTCCTAGCATAACCCCAAGCTTTACCCAATCTCTCACATAGGTATGGTGGTTGTCTTAGACACGGTTATGGCAGTTCACCTAGAACATCCTAGGACCTAAAAATCCTAATAAGGACATCCTAGGCTCTGATACCAACTGTCACGCCCCTCCAATTTAGCAGCGGAATAAATCGGAGGGAGACGCGAACAACGAGTATGGTAACGACAATTGCGCATACTTTCGCAAACATCAGAGCATCTAGTAAACAATAATTGAATAAACTCTTTATTTCATTATAAAATCACTAAGACTATTACAACCACTAATTCGGAGCCATACATAAGGCTCAATGACATCATTACATTGAAAAGAAATCTAAAGCAACAACTACTAGACTCCAATTGTGCTAGGGTAACTTCGTTATTTGACTCCGGGTCACTCATCACTCTGGTCTTGTCCCATTGGTACGTATAACGTCATTGTCCGACTTACCTGAGACACAATAACAAATAACGAAGGGTGAGCGATAACGCCCAGTAGGACTTAAAATCATGAGTCAAGCATGCTTTAAGTAATTAATGCATTAAAGGCAGAGTAACTAATGATAGAGCGAGTCATGTAAAGTCGAGAAAGTAACAGCACAAGTAACATGGTTCAAATAGCAGATGAATCAAGTATAGCACGATGACTAAAGTCAAGTCACGATAGAAAATGATAACAATAATAGCAAGTAACGATATTGTCCAGAATAGCAAGAGACATGTATAGCAAGAAGAGATGATAGTAGATGGTCATGTAAAGAGTAAATTGCACTTTGAATGTGATCAAGTCGCGATAGCACACAGTAACTCAAGATAGCGAGTATCAAGTAGAGCGTATGGTGAGATAGCGTGTAACGAGATAGCGTGTAACAAGATAGCGTGTATGGTTGCACAACGGTGCACTGGTGGAACACGGCAGTAGTCACTTCTAGGACAGTAGCCGTTTCATGATGGTACATTATGTCTGAACTCCTCAGACTAATGTTATAACAGTTTGTGATAGCACAGTAATATCACAGTACGTCTGAACTCCTCAGACTAAAAGGATAACAGTCAAATGTCTAGCCAAGATAGTATAGTCAGAACCGGTGCAATGCAGAACACCGTCAATAGCCCCTGCAGGTATTTTCGGGTGGCTCTCTGCCCCAGGACTAGATTGGAGCCCCTCGGACACTCTCCGTGCCCTGCACAGTATGCATTTGATACAGTAGAGTCACAAGACCATATTATAGCGCTAGACAGTCACGAAATAGCACAAACGATAGGAGCCACACAGCTCAAAGGGTAACAAGAGAGTGCTAGATGAATAGACGAGGAGAGAGATAGTAGAGTGAACGTGAAATGAGTAGACGAGCGAGTATAGCATAGATGAGATCTTATGGTCATTGCACATGAAACGTCGAGTAACGAGTGATGGTAACAGTTGCACAACACGCGCGTAAGGTATTGGCAGTCAGGTGGAACTCACGATCTTCCGCTGGCCTCGTTAAGCACAGGTCCAGAGGTCCGGCGTGATTCAAGATAAGAGCGAGAGAACAATCTAAGGCCGTTTGGATTTACTGATCCCTAGAGTGTATCATAGGTGTTAGGGTACAACCGGCTCGTCGACCATGTGGGAATCCATGATCAGAGGAGACTTACGGAGGCCTTGCACAAGGATTCACTAGTCCGGCGGAAGGAGTATCCGATGGAGAGTTCGTCCAAGTCAAGAAAGTGTGTAAATATAGAAACAAGTGCTCGACGTTCTAGAGGAATTCTAGAACAGTGGAGCGTCGAGATCGGTGTTCTAAAACATCGCACGAATCGTAAACGAGTACTTGTTAAAGTAAGGTAATTAATTGCAATAATTACCAGATATGTTATGTGTCATATTCATACAATTTAAGCCATGTTTGGATGGTTCAACGTGTGTGTATGTGTCATGAAATCAAGGATATGAAAGATCAAGTGATTGACTTTTATTAGATTAAAATACAACCAATACTTACAACTTTGTTTTTATGTAGTTAAGATCGTCAACATGATATGGGAATTATGGTGGTACAACAAGACTTGCAAAAGATTGATTTTCAGGCCCAAAACTGAGATCGCGACGTGGTCTTGCAAGGATCGCGACGGGGTCGTCAGATCAGGCAGGCAGAACGCGACAGGGGTACTGTCGCGACCAGAACGCGACAGAGGTACTGTCGCGACCCGACCTCAGAACGCGACATATCGGGCCGTCGCGTTCACAGGGTCTGCGCCTGAGTCCGACCGGGATCTGACATGCTCTTGGTTCAGACTTACCATGTTTTGACTTAGGGGCGATATTCATGAAACGCCTATATCTCTCTATATGCTGACCTTTAGACAAAACTCTCAACATAGAAAATGTCAAGGACATCTATTGGAATAACTTTTGTGTTGTGGGCTGGGTCTGAATCCGTCTCTAATTGCATGCAATACAGGAAGAACGTAAAAAAAAGCCCTAAACATGCATGACTTCGTTGCGACTTACATGTTAGGCTTGTAACATGAGATCTACTGATATTGGACAAAACGTTTAACATAAACAATGACCAGGACAACTAGTGGAAGAACTTTGATGTTGGGGTTTTACCTAATTCGGTCTTGAACCTTGTGAAAAACATGAAGAACTTAAAGTTAAATGCAACCTGAAAACGCAGTATCCTGCATGACTCTATTACGAAGTTTATAACTCTCTAACTAATGATATTTAAACGAAACACTTAACATAAAAGATGACCATGACAACTAGATAAAGAACTTTTATGTTGGAGGCTTGACCTACTTCGGCCTTTAAGCTTGGGCAAAACAGGAAGAACTTAAGGCTATCTGCAAACCCGAAAACACAGTATTATGCATGACTCTCTTACGGGGTTCATAACTCTCTAACTAAAGACTTTTAGACAAAACGTTCAACATGAAAGATGATCGTGACTACAATTAGAAGAACTTTTATGTTGATGATTTAGTCTAATTCGGTCTCAAATCGTGTGCATAATAAGAAGAACGGGAAAAGCCCTAACTGTGCGCGACTTAGGGAGAACGACTAATACACAAAAGATACTCCATGAAAATTAGTAAAATCAGAAGCAAATGAAGCTAGACTCGAAGCTCTACAAGATGGTATTATTTTCTTTAATCTTGACCCAAGAATGCCTACCTTTGAATGCAAAGAACTCCCTGCAGGTTCCTGGTTCGCTACAGGGCGAGGTGGAAGAAGACCACGTTTTTCCCCAGCCTTCTCCTCTCCTCCAGCGCCCCAAACCTGCTGCACACGACCCCAACTTGATGTCCAACCTTCCCCAAACGTTTTGTGAAGAGTTCTTATAGTTTTAGGGTGCTACTTCATGTCCTAATGGGACTAGGAAAGAGGGCTGCGAATTTCTGCATTCTAGTTTCCAAAATATGAGATTCTCTCACCCAAAGGAGGTAGCAAGGTTTAGGAAACCCTTTAGAGTTGGGTAAGGTTTTGACTTACCTTGCATGACTAATTACCCTAATTTAAACCCTAATGTGCCCTTCACAATTATTGCATATTTACAGGTACGAATTTCTGAGTATTTTTATGTTCCAATTTTATTATTAGGCTAAAAGTGATACATTGGCCCATTTTCATTAATGGGTCACTAATACATAATGTTATAAGTCTCCAACCTATTTATTTAATTTATGGTTGGGTTATTTTTCCGTGTTAACAATTTTCTGACTTAGTTCCCTAATTCGGTTAACTTGGTCACGTGTAACGTACACTTGGCCAATCGGATTTTTCGTTGCTCGAATCTCTTCATGAAACTCTTAAGAATAATGTTTGAGGTTGATTTATAATTTTTACAGAATTTTCTAATTTGTTTTCTCACGTACGATAGTGGTACGTAAGTTCTATCATTTCGATAATACGTAAATTATTTATTTACTATTTTCATACTTGAATTTGTTCATGGGTCATAAGTTGTCCATTGATCCAATTCCTTTTATGGACTATCCCCACATATTGTTTGGAGTCTACCCATAATTTTTATTTCAATTGTTAATCCACTTGGCTCATGAAATAATGGATTTTCCAATTTATTCCTTATTTACAATAATAAGTCACATAAATTCTAAATCATGGTCCGAATTATTTTTCTATGCCCAATTTCTTAATGGGTCATTAGATAATAATTTTTAAGGTATAACTATTATTTTCATAGAATTTTTATATGAGTTTCTACTCATGCAATAATGATGTGTATCTTTTAACTAGTTTGATTTTTATTAATGGGCAAAATTTTCATTTATAATATATATATATTTTTTAATTAATAAAATTTCTGGGGTATTACAATATTAGAAAGAACAGTTAAAGCAAGGGCACCGTGGATCGGGATCAAGTGGAGGTAGCTTCCGATTCCAATAATCACCGGTGGGTTGTTAGTAAAGCAAGGCACCTTAGGGAGGAGCTTCTTCATCGAGCTTTGGCAAGTGGGGAATAAGTGAAGAAGATATTTAGAGGCGAGGAGCGGCAAACAGCAAGGATTTAGCAAGGTAGAGGCCTAATCCAGAAGTGGAGGAGTCCCAGCAAAGTACGGCAAGGCAGCCCGCAGAATTGAAGTGTACAATTGTGATCAGCCGGGGCATTTGGCGGAATTGTCCTTATCCAAGAAGAGCTAGCTATGGTAGAGGGGTACCACAGCAGCAGTAGCAGCCACTGCAGCAGTTTTCAGCTGAGTGAGGTAGAGGCACGCCTTATTAAAGAGGAGGACGACGAGGACGAGTGATGGCGATTACAAGGGCTCAAGTGGAGGCGTCAAATTTGATAGAAGGTATTATACCTCATCTTGAATTTTCAGCTATAACATTAATTAATCCAGGTGCATCACATTTTTATTTCTGAAAACTTCATTGATAGTATGGTGCATCCATTGAGGAGAGGCAGTGTGAACTTGTGGTAGAGGTCCCTTCCGGGGATTTCATGCTTACCACATGCTTACAGTTATGATTCAAGGAAATCAATTGTCAGCTAGATTGTATGCCTTACAGTTGAAAGAATATGATGTGATATTGGGCATGGATTGGCTAGAAGCATATGGGGCAGTGGTAGATTGCAGAAAGAAGAGAGTGAGGTTTAGCCATCCAGGAGGGGAGAAGTTTGAGTTTCAAGGTATGCCATTCTATACTCCTAAATTTATCATTTCTGCCCTTAAGGCTAGGAAATTGATTAATGCAGGGTGTGTAGCCTATTTGGTATCTGTTAGCTTGGTTGAGGCATGTAAGACAGTGGATATGGTACTCATTGTTAGAGAATTTGTGGATGTGTTTCGGATGAGCTACCGAGATTGGCACCTCATAGAGAGGTGCATTTCACAGTAGAGCTGCAGCCGGGTAGTATGCCCATTTCTAAGGCACCGTATAGAATGACACTTGTAGAATTGAAAGAGTTGAAGAAGCACTTGCAAGAGCTACTTGAGAAGGGTTTTATTCGGCCGAGTCACTCACCATGGGGAGCACCGGTTTTGTTTGTAAAGAAGAAGGATGGCAGCATGAGAATGTGTATTGATTACCGCTAGTTGAATCAGGTCACAATAAAGAACAGGTATCCACTTCCGTGAATTGATGAGTTGTTTGATCAATTGCAATCGACAAGGGTGTTCTCCAAGATAGATTTGAGGTCGGGGTACCATCAATGAGGATTCAGGAGGAAAACATTGATAAGACGGCATTTAGAACAAGGTATGGGTATTATGAGTTTGTGGTTATGCCATTTAGGCTAACCAATTCACCTGCAACTTTCATGAATTTGATGAATAGGATTTTTCACCCGTATCTAGATCGGTTATTGTGGTCTTCATAGATGATTCTTTGTGTATTCAGCCTCAGAAGAAGATCATGCAGCTCACTTGAGGATCACATTGCAGACATTGAGGGAGCACCAGTTATTTACAAAATTCAGTAAGTGTGAATTCTGGTTAAGAGAAGTTCAGTTTTTGGGGCATGTCATTTCAGGTGAGGGTGTTGCAGTGGATCCAGCTAAGGTGGAAGCCGTCATGAAATGGGAGGAATCAAAGTCAGTACTAGAGATTAGGAGTTTTCTTAGCTTGGCAGGTATTATAGGTGATTTATCCAAGATTTCTCAAGATTGCAGCACCAATGACAATGCTTACTAGGAAGGGTGTACTGTTTGTATGGTCATCCGAGTGCATGCACAGTTTTATAGAATTAAAGAAGCGGCTCACTTCAGCTCCGATATTGGAAATACCATCTGGTCAAGGTGGTTTGTATTGTACACAGATGCATCCATGAGAGGACTTGGGGCGGTGTTAATGCAACGTGAAAAGGTTGTAGCATATGCATCCAGGCAATTGAAGCGACATGAAGAGAACTACCCCAAACATGATTTAGAGTTGGCAGCGGTTGTGTTGCATTGAAGATTTGGAGGCATTACTTGTATGGTGAAAGGTTTGAGATTTTCACGAATCACAAGATCTTGAAATACATCTCTCGCGTAAAAGGACTTGAATTTGAGGCAATGTAGATGGATGGAATATCTCAAAGATTATGATTTCAACTTAGCATACCAACCGGGTAGTGCTAATGTGGGGTAGATGCATTGAGCAGAAAGGCAGTGATGAGTCACATGATGATAAGAGGATGGAAGATGTAGCAGAAAAACTATTTATTTGTTCCAAGTAGACAGTGGCGAGCAGTGTTAGCCAGTAGCACGGTGGAACCTTCTTTGTATGGCAGATAGTAGAAGCACAAAAGGTAGATGAGAATTTGGTTGAGATTGTGAAGATGGAGATGTCTCCATAGATGGATTGTGTGGTCCGATTCAGACACAGGTTATATGTTCCAAATGAAGCTGGGGTGAAGTAGAAAGTGTTGGAGGAAGCACACAGTCCAAGTATACCATTCACCCGGGAAGCACAAAGATGTACAAGATTTGAAGAAATACTTTTGGTGGCCAAGCATGAAGAAAGAAATAGTAGAGTTTATAGCAAGATGTTTGATATGCCAACAAGTTAAAGTGGAACACCAAAGGCCAGGTGGGTTGTTACAGTCCTTACCGATACCACAGTGGAAGTGGGATGACAGAGCAATGGACTTTGTTGCAGGTTTGCCCAGGACAGCGTCAGGACATAATGGCATATGGGTCTTTGTTGACAGATTGACAAAGACATGCAGGTTATTAGCAGTGAGCATGTCATGGGCAGTGGACAGGTTGGCCAGGTTATATGTAGATAGAATTGTGTCGTTACATGTATTCCGATCACCATTGTTTCAAATAGAGATCCCAAGTTTACCTCCGGGTTTTAGAGGAATTTGCAGAGGGTTGTTGGCACACAATTGAGGTACAGTTGAGCATACCATCCCCAAATAGATGGACAGATGGAGAGGACAATCCAGACCATTGAAAACATGTTGTGAGCTTGTTGCTTGGTTTGGGGAGGTGGATGGGAGCAGCACTTAGGTATGGTTGAGTTTGCCTACAACAATAGCTATCACGTAAGTATCGGCATGGCACCATATGAAGCACTTTATGGAAGACCTTGTAGAACACCGTTGAATTAGCATGAAGTGGGTGAGAGGCAAGTGATAGGACTAGAAATGGTGTGCAACAATGTGCAGAAATGGTCAAGTCATTAAGGAGAAGCTTCAAACGGTGCAGAGCAGGCACAAGAGTTATACGAATACACGGCGTAGGCCCCCTACAGTTCGAGGTTGGTGACTATGTATTTTTTAGAGTTTCTCCAACCAAAGGTGTGATGAGATTTAGCTAGAAGGGCAAGTTGAGTCCCAGGTATGTGGGTCTGTTCCAGATTGTGGAAAGAATTGGAGAGATGGCATACAGGTTGGAGCTTCCAGCGGACTTCACGGATGCACATGATGTATTCATGTCTCAATGTTAAGAAGGTACATTCGTGATCCCACTCAGGTAGTCAATTATCAAAGAGATGACTTGAAGCCGGATATGTCCATGCCGGAGTATCCCGTGATGATTATGTTGCCCAGATAGCAAGCCCAGAGGGGTGGTGAATAGATTGCTTAAAATTCTTTCGTGTAATAATTCCGGTAAATAAAACACTGATAGACAACACTAAGATCGATAGTTAGAGTTAGTGTTAATCAAAACAAAAAGAACAATCACACAGACAACAGGAAATTTTATCCTGGTTCGGATCTCCTATCCAAGGAGCCTACGTCCGTCCCCAAGTAAGCACATGGGATTACACTAAACAATGGTACAGTCCCCTTAAAGGACACTTACACATCCAGCCGCAGCTAGCCTTCTCTTCTCAACAGAAGAGGAACAACACCACCTATACCAACAGGTCTTCTCTTCACATCAGAAGAGGATCAACCACAAGGAATGAGTTGTAAGAGGAAGGCCCAAAGACCAAGCTTATAATTACTTTTAGTCTGAGAGGCACAAGATGATTTACAAAAAGGACTCTCTCTCAGATCTACGCTAGCTCTCAAAAGGCAATGCACTATTCTTCCAAAGAGCTAAGTGTGGGTTGAGTGTGAAAACAAGTCATTCCCCTCATATTTGATGATGACAAGCTGTGATTTTAATGCAAAAATTGGAACATGTGAAATACATCACCTAAATTACCAATATTCAAAAAGCATGTTTCCAAGCACATTTATCATTTATATTCATGATAATACATTTAACTAATGATTTATGTGTTATTTTCTCAGGGACAAACATTTTCTTGCAAAGGTAGTGTCGACACAACCATCAATGTTGTCGACACAATGGCTCAGAGCAAAGGCAGAAATGTGAAGAAAAGATCAACTAGTGTCGACACTAGTCCAGGGCAGGTCGACACTAGAGATAGATCCCAGAGAAATATGTTAACAGGCTTCCATCAGGTCGACACTAAATCAGATAGTGTCGACACTAGAGAGCCTTCCCAGAAGCCTGTTGTTCAGATAGCTAAAGCAGGTCGACACCAAATGCAGGCAGGTCGACTCTAGATGGCTCTCCCAAAAGGCTGTTTTGCTGTCTGGGACATGGTGTCGACTGGATCATCTCAGGTCGACACTAGAGACCTCTCCCAGGGAATTGATTTGCCAGTCTAGGACAGTGTGTCGACACACCTCATGGGCAGGTCGACACACTCCGGAATCTCTGTGACTTAAACTTTGTCCTGGACACGTGGCACCCTAGGGAACTGTTGGATTAGCCTTGGATCGTGTGCCCACGACCCCCAAGGGTACATTTGGACTATTAGGGGTATAAATACCCACCTATTGGCTATCCACATGCAAGAACCCTTTCAGAGCCTCCCAGAGTCTTGTTGGCGGCTAGAAGGTTTCTCCTCCCTGTTCTTGTCTTCCTGGTGTTTCCTCAAGCCAAATTCTCATCTGTTCAAGCATGAGAAGTGGATATTGATCGTTGAAGAAGCAATTGGATCACCTCAAGGAAGCAGATCAGTAGAAGCCGACTCTTGTGAAGAATTCAAGGAAGATCCTGAAGATCAGATTGCAGAGCATCGCTAGGAACTTACAGAGGTCAAAGACCTTCACAATTCGACCTTCTACAAGGGAGTACATCTGATGAGAAAAGCTATCAATACAATTCTCATCTTCATTTTCTCTTCTGAGTAATTCTGAGATGTGCATGGGTTGTTGCATAAGTCTCATGAATTGACTCTTGTTGGACTAGATCTGTTGCTAGAGATCTGAGTCTTGTGTTTTCTAGCAGGGTGTTTGTGAGCCATCTAGCTTAGTAGTTTGTGAGTCGTCGTACTCACTGTGTGGTTTGAGTTGTCGTGCTCAATTTGGAGTCGTCGTACTCCGGTTGTTGTTTGAGCCGTCGTGCTCCAGGGTTTCTTGAGTCGTCGTGCTCCAGGTGTTCTTGAGTCATCGTGCTCAAGGGGGTTTGGAGTCGTCGTGCTCCTGTGTGAGTTGTACTCAGGGTTTTGAGTAGTGTGGCTCACTGTGTGAGGGTGGATGTAGGAGTCATGGAGGTCATTCCGAACCACCTAAAAAATCCTTTGTGCATTGGTTTGATTTGTGGTTGCCTTTGTATCTCGCTAGATGCATGCATAGGGATTTCGTTCACACTACTAATTGATTTGCTCACACTCTAATCACACTTTAGTAGTAAATGATTGGGTGATTGATCTTGATTCGAAGTAATTTTAAATTGCTTAAGCTTCCGCGTTAATTGTATTAGATCTATTCAACCCCCCCCCCCTTCTAGATCTGATCCTTCCACCCATCCGTTCCTAACAATTGGTATCAGAGCGGGTTAATGTCTGTTATGATCTGATTTGATTGCTGAACTGTGTGCTTAATCGCTCTGATTCTCCTTTGGGCATAGAGCAGATTAACCACTTAAGTTAGATCAAATTCCTTGTCAAATTGATTCACTGATTAGATCTAATAGTCTTTTGTGAGTCTTGGTATAATGGCAAATCTATTTAATCTGCATGAATCTCCTGTTATAATTTTAGAGAAATCACCAGTCTCACCTTCATCAAGTTTTTCAAAGGAAGCACAAAGAAAAAGGAGCAAAAGAAATCACAAGTACTTTATGGCCAAAGAGGAGCCTCAATGAATCCAGAAAATCAACAATCATAGGTTTTGGCCTCTAACAGCACATTCTAAGTGTAGCACCCCGAAAATTTTAATTATATAAAAATTCAAATAAATAGAAATAAATAATTCCATAATATCAAAGTATTTGAAGCATACGTATCATTATCGTATGTGCTAAAACACATCGGAAAATTCTGTAAAAATTATAAATAAACCCTAAATATTATTACTAAATGTTTCACAAAGAAATTTGTGCCAAGAAAAATCAGATCATCCAAGTCTAAAGTGTTTCGCGACTTATTATCGTAATTCATGAATAAGTCGTAAAATCATTATCACAGTACGTGGATGAGTCAGAAAATTAAATAAAAATCATATATGGACTTCAAATAATATCCTCTAATGACCCATCAAGGAATTTGGTTCAATAAAAATCATTTGGGCTAGGTTTAAGAGTTATTGTGACCGATTATCTAAATAAGGAAACAAGTCGGAAAACCGTTAACACGGAAATACGACGCAATCAAAAATTAAATAAAAGTGATGGGAGGACTTCCAACATTATATATGATGACCCATTATCATAATTGGGCCAATGGGCAACATTGGCCCAAAAATCAAATAAAACTAGAAATACATAGAAATCATAACCATAAATAAGTTGAAATTAAAAAGAGGCAATTAGATGAATTGGGATGCAATCATGCATTCATGGCAACCCAAATTCGTGCCTAACTATGAGGGGAGGTTCCTAATGCCTCACACACTCAAAGGGAGGAAGAAATCTTCAAAAATAGGAAACCAACATGCCAATCCCGAAACCCTCCTTTCCTAGTTATAATAGGACTCCTAAACACCATGGTTATTAAATACTCTTCACCCAAACCCTAGGACGAGTTTCAACTTGCTGGGGTCGTGTGGAGGAGTTCTTGGTGGATGGGGAGCAGGAGATGTCCACACCAAGCCGTCCTTTTCCCCTTCTCGTCTGCTGCGACCTGCACAAACCACCCTCTTGAACGACTCGACCAAAGGTGAGTCAAACCTAAACCAAACCTTGCAAGGCCTATACCCTGGAAAGAGGTCAAGTCTACGTTCTAACCCAAGTGGAATGCCCAAATTCATGCAGTATACAGAGTAGTAAGCGTTTTCTCCAAGTGGTCTGAAACAGGTTTCTGGAAAAACGGGACTCCTTCAACCCATAAGGTAGGTTTTCTCGAGCCAAACCTTAACATATCCTATACCAATGTGTAGAGCATCAAGTTAACTTTCATTTCCCACTGATTTCATCATTTTCCATTTAGTACATCATGAGTTATAGGCGTTTTGCCAAAGTCGCGCTTGTCAGGGTCCTTTCCTGTTCAAGTCGATTTATCATACATCTTGAGGTCATTTAATATATTTAAAAATCATAGTTCACACCTATTTCATGTTCCCTACAACTTTTATGTTGAGACTTTCGTCTAAATATCATTAGTTAGAGAGTTATAAGCAATGTAAGAAAGCCGCTACAGGAAATTGCGTTTTCGGGTTGCACTTCCTTTTTCGTTCTTCATATTTTTCATGAGATTCGAGATCGAATTAGATCAAACCACCAACATCAAAGTTCTTCTACTAGATGTTCTTGACAATTTTCATGTTGAAAGTTTTATCCCAAAAGCACTATATTAGGAGTTATAAGCCGTATAAGTTCCCTATATCAACCCAGTCCAAGTATGAGTCGAAAGGGTGTATTTGGCAACCCAAAACCTCTCTCTAGAAGGCGACGTATCGTCCTGTCGCATTCAGAACGCGACTGGTTTCGTGTAGCGACCTGGCCTCTGCGCAGTGTTCGCTTAAATGGCTGTAACTTTTTCTATAGACCTCGGATTGATGCCGCTTTTTTTGTTGGATTCCTTATTCAAAGGGCTTCAATGTGGTATATTCATGTGTCAGATTTCATTTGAAATTAGTGAGTTATGACTCTAGAAGTGGAAGGGTTGGGACTACATCTACTTCCTAAAAGGCATATGTTCCGGTTTCTGTCGTTTTATGCCACTCTTCATATGTGTGAGTTTTGAACTATTATAGAAAGGTTCTACAAGGTATTATCATGCTAACCCGAGGTCAGTTTAACATGGTGTCCAGTGTGTAAATTACATATCTTGTGTCTGAGCATTACATGATGTCTTTTAATGGCTTAAAAGTGATTAACACATTAAAATCTATAATTACATGAACGATATTCTAATTGCTCTCCTAATGACGTGATCATTCAGGCAACTTATGATTTACTCTTCTTACTTTTCTAGCTTGACTAAAATGATAATTTTGTTGCCATAAAAATCTTGCAAACCATGATTTGTTAAAGTGCATAGTTTCATGTCATGCCATCATTTTAAGTACTTTCCGTGAGTTAAGACCGATGCTTTGTGAATTGAGACACTCGTACATCACTACACACTTGCACATCTAGGCAGCCCTTTTCTTGGGAAATTGGAAACTCTCTACCGGTCATTCCAAATCGGTAGACTAGCGACCTTTTCACCAAGGCCTCCGTAAATCTCCTCTGACCATGGATTCCCACATGGCCGACGAGTTGGTTGTACCATTGAAGTCCCTGGAGATAGCGTGCACTTCCTTTCTCTTCTTGATCTCGTGGTGTGTGACTTACAAACTAGACTAAAGCCATTAATGTAAAGATTGAACGAAAGTATAAATTGTACCGTTATGCTGCCGAATTTATCTCTTGACCATTGTTCTCATGAAATCATGTTCAATTTAATTATTACTTCTTCTCATCATCATCATGAACATGACATTACACATGCTACGTTTTGAAACTCTCATTGGCCATTATTAATGACTGTGGGTATCTACATTTAAAAATTTACATGAGATGCTGACAGGGCACGGCGTGTGTCCAAGGGCTCCAATCTAGCCCCAATGACGGCGAGTCATAGATATACTGTTAACCATGGGGTATAATGATTACTGGCGTTGCATCTGCGCTGGGAGTACTTCTGCTTGTTGAATGATAGATACAATACCACATACACGTGTCCTGGTGTACTTCTTGATGGATCTTTTCTCGGTGTACATTAGTGTCTATGTGCCGATTAGTGTTACTTGATCGTGCTCGTACATTCTTGCTTGCTTGCTTGCGTGATATGGCCATCCTGCATTTAATGCAATTAGTGATATCTTGCGTTCTTGACATCAAGTGAATTCTTGCGTGCTTGTACAAAGTGATCTATTGCTAGTTCTATTGTCATCTTGTTCACAATCTCGTTCTATCATAATCACTCTCTCTAGCTTGTCTTATATATCATGTTTTAACGAGTTTTATTTGTACTTGCATATCATTCATCGTACTTGCCTAGTTCTAAAATGTTAATCACTTATATCATTGCCCGCACTTTGAGATATAAATCCTACTGGGCTAGTTTGCTCATCCCCTACCTTTTACCCAATCTAGGTGACTATGAAGTTCAAGAGGAAGAGCAAGTCGAGGATGGGAATGCGTCCGAGTGATGAGCGTTCCAATTATGAGTCCATTATAGTAGTTTGCTTTGAGTGTTAGAACAATGTAGTAGGAAGTGAGGATTATGTACTTTCCCTTTTATTGAGTCTTAGTCCTGTATAGTTTCCATTTGAATACAACGAGTTGAGATTTGAATACAATTATATTGAGTTCAACATTGGGCCCTATTATGATGGTGTTGATACACATTTAGTGCGTGCTAGCTAGAGGCTTATTTGCCGACTGTTCACGTCTCGGAATATCGACTCGAATTATTCGAACTAATATCCGCTGCGTAATTCTCGGGACGTGACAGTTTAGTGGTATCAGAGCCTAGGAATACCAAATAGGATATGTCTCAGGAATAGGAGATACTATGGAACCTAGGTCATGAAAATAAATACAGTTCCTGGTGAGAATGGGTAGAGACTGGGAATATGTTAGAAAGAATTAAAACCTCCTACCCATTGACTCTTATAATGTATCTAGAGACATTAATTGGTTTCCATCCTTTTCTCAGGAACCCTCATAACACTCTCACTCAACTGCAATGGCTCGCAACCAGTGGCAAGCTATGCAAGACACTGTGGCTGGACTTACTCAGGCCTGCAAAGTGTAGTTCAGGCTGGAAATCAGGCTGCAGCTGCAAGGAATGGAGCCAGTGATCTGCACCGAATTTAGGAGTTTTAACCCTCCTCGTTTCTCTGGATCCCTGATCCGATGAGCAGAGAATTGGCAAGAGGAGATAGAAAGGATTTCCAAGTAATGCAATGCACCAATAGAGAGAAAGTGGTACTGGCCACTTTCCAATTTACTAAAGATGCTCGAGCATGGTGGAAGGCCACCTGGCCCACCTGCCAAATGTAGCTGAACTGGAGTGGGCCGGATTCCTGGAGATATTCCGAGGAAAGTATTTCTCTGAGAGAGTCAAGGAGAAGAAGGCAGCAGAGTTTGCCACACTAAAAAGAAAGGGATGTCCGTGGCTGAGTATGAGGCTCAGTTCGCGCTTCTTGCCGTGTATGCCCCACACCTGGTGGGAACTGAAAGGCTGAAGGCTAACCGTTTCATGGATGGGCTCAGGCCCATGTTCATTGAAAGGCTCGGACCACACAACATTCAAACTTACACTGAGATGGTCCAAAGAGCTCAACTGGTAGAAGACACTATGGCTAAGGTGGAAGGCATGAGGGGAAAGGACATCTCAAAGCCGACCTTTACAAAAAGGGGAGCAGTCGATACAACTGGAACTTTCCCCAACAACAACAATAACAACAACAATAATAACTACAACAACAAAAGGCCAACCACAGGGAAGGACTATGGCATGGAGAAAAAGATCAAAGTAGAAGAAACAATGATAGTGGAGTATTGTAAATTTGCAACAAGCCAGCACCAAGCGGACAAGTGCTGGAAGAAGGCCGGGGCTTGCTTGCGATGTGGGAGTCATGAACATCGTATATCGAACTGTCCCATGCTAAAAGACCAAGCTGGAAGGAACCAGGAGTGGTAAAGCGTCAAGGACGTGTGAATGCAATGACGCAAGTGGAGTTTCGGAAGGAGGTATGATTGTTAAACCCCTATACTGATCTCTTTATGATGTTTCTAAGTGGGAGAGATCATTAAGGAGAAATTAGAAATGAATAATCTAGTAATATACCATAGTTCACCTGGTGGAGTAAGATGGAGTCATAACAAACATGGAAGGAACCAAATGAATAGTACGGGTGGCCATAGGTGTAGATGTTGGACTAACCTCCACGATGTTGAAACCGTTAGAAGAATTAATCCGAAACGACCTCAAGGGTCATAACTATCAAAAGACAATAATGATCTATGATTTGGGGACCAAATTCTCTTAAGTGGGGGAGGGTGTAGCACCCCGAAAATTTAATTATAAAAATTCAAATAAATGGAAATAAATAATTTCCATAATATCAAAGTATTTAAAGCATACGTATCATTATCGTATGTGCTAAAACACATCAGAAAATTCGTAAAAATTATAAATCAACCCTAAATATTATTACTAAATGTTTCACAAAGAAATGTGCCAAGAAAAATCAGATCATCCAAGTCTAAAGTGTTTCGCGACTTATTATCGTAATTCATGAATAAGTCGTAAAATCATTATCACACGTACGTGGATGAGTCAGAAAATTAAATAAAAATCATATATGGACTTCAAATAATATCCTCTAATGACCCATCAGGAAATTTGGTTCAATAAAAATCATTTGGGCTAGGTTTAAGAGTTATTGCGATCGATTATCTAAATAAGAAACAAGTCGGAAAACCGTTAACACGGAAATACGACGCAATCAAAAATTAAATAAAAGTGTTGGGGAGACTTCCAACATTATATATTGATGACCCATTATCATAATTGGGCCAATGGGCAACATTTGGCCCAAAAATCAAATAAAGCTAGAAAATACATAGAAATTCGTAACCATAAATAAGCTGAAATTAAAAAGAGGCAATTAGAGTTGAATTGGGATGCAATCATGCATTCATGGCAACCCAAATTCGTGCCTAACTATGAGGGGAGGTTTCCTAATGCCTCACACACTCAAAGGGAGGAAGAAATCTTCAAAAATAGGAAACCAACATGCCAATCCCGAAACCCTCCTTTCCTAGTTATAATAGGACTCCTAAACACCATGGTTACTTAAATACTCTTCACCCAAACCCTAGGGACGAGTTAGAACTTGCTGGGGTCGTGTGGAGGAGTTCTTGGTGGTGGGGAGCAGGAGATCGTCCACACCAAGCCGTTCTTTTTCCCCTTCTCGTCTGCTGCGACCTGCACAAACCACCCTCTTGAAGTCGACCAAAGGTGAGTCAAACCTAAACCAAACCTTGCAAGGCCTATACCCCTGAAAGAGGGTCAAGTCTACGTTCTAACCCAAGTGGAATGCCCAAATCCATGCAGTATACACGGAGTAGTAAGCGTTTTCCTCCAAGTGGTCTGAACACGGGTTTCTGTAAAAAGGGACTTCTTCAACCCATAAGGTAGGTTTTCTCGGCCAAACCTTAACATATCCTATACCAATGTGTAGAGCATCAAGTTAACTTTATTTCCCACTGATTTCATCATTTTCCATTTAGTACATCATGAGTTATAGGTGTTTTGCCAAAGTCGCGCTGTCAGGGTCCTTTCCTGTTCAAGTCGATTTATCATACATCTTGAGGTCGTTTAAAATTATTAAAAATCATAGTTCGCACCTATTTCATGTTCCCTACAACTTTTATGTTGAGACTTTTGTCTAAAATCATTAGTTAGAGAGTTATAAGCATTGTAAGAAAGCCGCTACAGGAAATTGCGTTTTCGGGTTGCACTTCCTTTTTCGTTCTTCATTTTTTTCATGAGATTCGAGATCGAATTAGATCAAACCACCAACATCAAAGTTCTTCTACTAGATGTTCTTGACAATTTTCATGTTGAAAGTTTTATCCCAAAAGCACTAGATTAGGAGTTATAAGCCGTATAAGTTCCCTATATCAACCCAGTCCAAGTATGAGTCGAACTGGGTGTATTTGGCAACCCAAAACCTCTCTCTAGAAGGCGACGTATCGTCCTGTCGCATTCAGAACGCGACTGGTTTCGTGTCGCGACCTGGCCTCTGCGCAGTGTTCGCTTAAATGGCTGTAACTTTTTCTATAGACCTCGGATTGATGCGCCGTTTTTTGTTGGATTCCTTATTCAAAGGGCTTCAATGTGGTATATTCATGTGTCAGATTTTCATTTGAAATTAGTGAGTTATGACTCTAGAAGTGGAAGGGTTGGGACTACATCTACTTCCTAAAAGGCATATGTTCCGGTTTCTGTCGTTTTATGCCACTCTTCATATGTGTGAGTTTGAACTATTATAGAAGGTTCTACAAGGTATTATCATGCTAACCCGAGGTCAGTTTAACATGGTGTCCAGTGTGTAAATTACATATCTTGTGTCTGAGCATTACATGATGTCTTTTAATGGCTTAAAAGTGATTAACACATTTAAAATCTATAATTACATGAACGATTCTAATTGCTCCTAATGACGTGATCATTCAGGCAACTTATGATTTACTCTTCTTACTATTCTAGCTTGACTAAAATGATAATTTTGTTGCCATAAAAATCTTGCAAACCATGATTTGTTAAAGTGCATAGTTTCATGTCATGCCATCATTTTAAGTACTTTCATGAGTTAAGACCGATGCTTTGTGAATTGAGACACTCGTACATCACTACACACTTGCACATCTAGGCAGCCCTTTTCTTGGGAAATTGAAAACTCTCTACCGGTCATTCCGAATCGGTAGACTAGCGACCTTTTCACCAAGGCCTCCGTAAATCTCCTCTGACCATGGATTCCCACATGGCCGACGAGTTGGTTGTACCATTGAAGTTCCCTGGAGATAGCGTGCACTTCCTTTCTCTTCTTGATCTCGTGAGTGTGACTTACAAACTAGACTAAAGCCATTAATGTAAAGATTGAACGAAAGTATAAATGTACCATTATGCTGCCGATTTATCTCTTGACCATTGTTCTCATGAAATCATGTTCAATTATTATTACTTCTTCTCATCATCATCATGAACATGACATTACACATGCTACGTTTTGAAACTCTCATTGGCCATTATTAATGACTGTGGGTATCTACATTTAAAAATTTACATGAGATGCTGACAGGGCACGGCGTGTGTCCAAGGGCTCCAATCTAGCCCCAATGACGGAGTCATAGATATACTGTTAACCATGGGGTATAATGATTACTGGCGTTGCATCTGCGCTGGGAGTACTTTCTTGCTTGTTGAATGATAGATACAATACACATACACGTGTCCTGGTGTACATTCTTGATGGATCTTTTCTCGGTGTACATTAGTGTCTACGTGCCGGATTAGTGTTACTTGATCGTGCTCGTACATTCTTGCTTGCTTGCTTGCGTGATATGGCCATCCTGCATTTAATGCAATTAGTGATATCTTGCGTTCTTGACATCAAGTGAATTCTTGCGTGCTTGTACAAAGTGATCTATTGCTAGTTCTATCTTGTCATCTTGTTCACAAACTCGTTCTATCATAATCACTCTCTCTAGCTTGTCTTAATATCATGTTTTAAGAGTTTTATTCGTACTTGCATATCATTCATCGTACTTGCCTAGTTCTAAAATGTAATCACTTATATCATTGCCCGCACTTTGAGATATAAATCCTACTGGGCTAGTTTGCTCATCCCCTACCTTTTACCCAATCTAGGTGACTATGAAGTTCAAGAGGAAGAGCAAGTCGAGGATGGGAATGCGTCCGAGAGATGAGCGTTCCAATTATGAGTCTATTATAGTTAGTTGCTTTGAGTGTTAGAACAATGTAGTAGGAAGTGAGGATTATGTACTTTTCCCTTTTATTGAGTCTTAGTCCTGTAATAGTTTCCATTTGAATACAACGAGGAGATTTGAATACAATTTATAATTGAGTTCACATTGGGCCCTATTATGATGTTGTGTTGATACACGTTTAGTGCGTGCTAGCTAGAGGCTTATTTGCCGACTGTTCACGTCTCGGAAATCGACTCGAATTATTCGAACTAATTATATGCTACGTAATTCTCGAGACGTGACACGAGGCTCAGAGCATTCTTCATCCTCTTCAGAAAACAGAGTTCAAATGGGTCTAAAAGGTCAGGTAAATCAACTCCAGATCCATTTGTGTATTCTAATTCTGACTCTGATGAAGATGAAAGTATGTCCATGTGAGTTGATTAAATTCTGTGAAAAGATGCAAAGTCTTAATGTACAACTGAACACTAAAAATAAAGACTTGAAAAAGACTTTAAAACATTTCATAAAGAAAGTGAAAACTTGAGAAATACACTTGAATTGCACCAGAATAATGATAAGAATCCTCAAAAGAAAATGATAATTTGAAAAATGAAGTTGAAAAATTAAATTCTGAAAAAGAGAATTGGAAGATGAACTCCAAATCTGTGAAAATAAACTGAATGGATTGAAAGAAAACCATGAGCTATTGAAATCAAAAGTCATTGATCTGGAAAATGAAAAAGAAGAATTGATTGATCTCAATAACAACTTCAAATTTGATAATGATCAATTAAACAAACAAATCTCTATATGGCTCACGATCATCAAATAAATGAAAGATGCAAACAACTTGTTGAAGAAAATCATCACCTAAAAAGGAAGATTGAATGCTTGTACCATGACAAACCATTGGACAATGAATGCAGCAATTGAGTAATAAAATCGCCGATTTGGAAAAAAAAATTTCTCAATTTGAAAATGAAAAGAACAAGATGAAAAATGGCTTGGATGTCATGCTAAACAACCTTCAAATTTCAGAAAAGGAAGTAATTGCATTAAAATCAGAAAAACAGAAGCTTCAAAATGAATTGAATAACACATGTCTTGCTTCTGTTAAAGATAAGAAAAATAAGAACAAAACAAAATTAACAGTTGTTAAATCTGTTGCAAACAAGAACTCTTCTAAGTCTAATGAAAAGCTAGTGAAAGTTCTTGTTCAGAAACAGACAGGGAAAGAGAGGAATGCTACTGTCAAGAGGACTCATCTACTTCCTCCATCAATCCAAAAAGCTCCAAGGCAAATTTCAAATTCATATCATGCCAAGAGCTACAAGAAGGTACCTCCTTCTCCTCATGGTGAGCCTCCTCACATGAAAAGGAGATTTAGCAAATGCATACATGCCAAGGTAAGTACCAGGTAAAAAATGCTCTCATTTGCTTTAATTGTAATAAATCTGGTCATCTTACCAAACATTGCTGGAATAGAAATCAAAATTTCAATAAACATGCCAAATCAGTCCAATGTTTTCATTGTCATAAAATTGGTCATATTTCTAAGGACTGTTGGTACAGAAATGATTTTGTTGTGCATGCTCAGAATTCCAGTAATGCACATGCTCATACGCATAGGAATAAACATCATGTTCATACTGAAAATGTTCAGAAATTCCATGTGTATAAGCATAAAAATGTTGCACAAAATCATTTTATTTCTGCTCATATTAAAAAGTCTAAAAATAGAAAACTTCATGAAAACATAGATGCATTGATCAAGGCAAAAAGAAAATCTGGAACTAATTTTGCTCATAGTTCTATCAATGAAAGAAATGCATCTATACAAAATTAAAAGCATGTTGGATTCAGAAATCTTTGTTACAATCTAACATTGATTTCATTGCAGGACCCAAACAAGTGTGGGTCCAAAACCAGCTTGATCAGCAAGCTGAGAAGTCTTGCAGCCATACATTGTAAATGGATTCAAGATATTGGCTGTGCAAGACTAGAAATGACTGAAGAACACAGGTAAAATCTTTGAGAAAGAAATGAAGAATGTTCAGGTAAAATTTCTTTATCATTTCAAACTTGAATTGCTTGAATTGGAATGAATGTTTAATTTTATCTGAACAATGAGAAATGTGTTTCAATGCAACTCCCATCAATGAACTTTATGTCATAACAACTGGAATCATGTTTATGTTATCATGCATGCTTAACTGTTCCATGAGCCTGTGTGCATACTAACTGCTTTGACTTCTGGTATATCAAATGATGACATGTGGAAAAACAAGTTATGCTTGTTTGGAAGCTATCATTATGCGTGAGTAAAATACTCCGCCAAGTACCAAAAGTCTTGTTATGCCTAAAGCTAATTGTGCTCATAATCATGTGTGTGAATTGCATGCTAACCTTTTCATTCCATGCACAAATTAAGGGGAGTAAATTTGAAAAAGTACAAAAATATCTTTTTGTAATAAATTGCCTGTTAATGCATGATTGATCATGTTCATATTCTTTCGTTGCAAACCACTTTGAATGAACATATCTGAATTGCTTGTATGATCATTTCAAATCATGTATATCCTATGGGAAGTGAGCCAAAAGAATCTTTGAGTGAAATGCTGGAGAAATATTCCTTCATGTCTGATTCATCATTTCTTGAGAAATGAGGTAGCAAAGAAATCATTTGAACTCCACTTCATAGAAACTGAAAATAAATTGCTGACATCTTCACCAAACCCCTTCCTGACAGTAGATTCTCATCTTTAAGGAGAGAACTTGGTCTTTGTAAATGTCCTTTTCTTGATCTCTCATTGGGATTGGGTTGAGTGTTAGGCATCTTCTGAGGGGGAGTTCTTTGCATCATCATATTCATTTGCTTCCTTGATTCATACTGATCATATCTCTCTCTATTTCACTTCTATTTCTTTTGACAATGAACTCTTCAACTCACATTGTGTTGAACTTCTTGGTATATCAAATGGTGATTGAAGAAGGACAAGTTCTGCTTGTCTGGACACTTTCACTATGCGAGAGTATGTGTCTCCGCCAAGTACCAAGAAATGAAAATGCAAATTGAGGGGGAGCTTTTATTGTTTAAAGAGAATCTTTCCTGATTTCAAAAACTTGCATATCTTTATTCTGATGAAAAGTGGTTGAAATCATCATCTAAGGGGAGCTAGAATTCACAAGTCATATCTTTTGAAAAATTCAAAACTTTTGTGCATTACATCAATTTCCTTGTATGATGTCCTCATTCAGGTGTCTAGAGTCTCAAAATGATCCTTTGAGTGATCTACTATATTCATTTGTCAACTCTCACCTATATTCTTCAAAACTATAGAAATTTATATTTCTTTCAAAGACTGAAGGATAATGTGTGCCTTGAATCTAAACATGTTTTTGTTTGCAATTGATGTTGGATATAGATGATTATTTTGTCAAAAATCTCCAAAATTTGTCAATTCAACAGAGCAATGGCACATGTGCTGAGAAACTGCACACCTTCACATGAATGAAGTGTCATGTATGTCATGAGGCACTAATGCTATCTCTGTTCAAAGGGGTTCAAAATCAAATAAATGAAAGAAAAATAAATATGTCCTATTCCTTTTTGATGATGACTGAGTAACTGGAAATATTGGCGTCTAAAAAAACGTATTTTCATGTCAAAAGGTCATCATTTACCCCTTTGAGACTTGATAATGGATAAATCTTTAGTATCCAGGGACTATAGTGTGTGAAAAGTTAGTTCTTGAGTGAACAAGATGTATCTCATTTGATAGTTTGTTTCAAAAACAAAAATGTTTATATCGTTGGAGAAATGTTTTAAAAGAATCATTCTTATCCATCATCAAGTTGTCTTAAAAAGTTGTTTATTTTCAACACACTTATTTCAGTCTAAAAGATTTTTTTATTCTTTGGACTTAAAGAATATGGTAGTGTGTAGTTGATTGTTAAATGTATTATATCCCTCAAATCATCATTTAATGACTCAAGTCACTGAATGCTCATATCCTGTTGGATATTGTGTAAAACTTGAATTGTGTTGAATTTTTGTAAAATTAACAAATGAAATTTTTTAGCCTCTAAAAATCCTTAAAATGATTATTCCACACATTGCTTATCATTGTAAAGATATCCCAAAGTCACATAATTTTTCCCACACTCAAATCTTAAATTTTCATCAGCCAGGTCGACACTACTCCATCTAGTGTCGACACACTTTCACTCAGGTCGACACTCACCTCCTCTAGTGTCGACACTGACCCCCCTGCCAGAGTCTTTTTCACCGTGGGCGCCGGTTAAGGATTTGCTGTTACTGCGGGGTAGGTTATCCTAAAACCCCCTTTTCTTCTCCAGGTCGACCCGACGGTCATCTTCTTCCTGGAATTCGGCAGGATTTGAATCCCCTTTCCACCTCTTCCCTCCTCCATTCCATCCATCCGTCTTCTCTCATTCCTCACTCTCCATCATCTCCTATTCCACTCTACACTGCATCCATGGTGCACAAGCAGGCTCCTCGCCGTGGAACAAGAGCAAGGGCTACGGCAAGGCCCATTCCGCGGATGATGATCCTCCTACTAAGAGGAGAACAAGAGACGCCATGATCCTGCAGAGCAGCCAGGGTCTTCATATGCTAAGAGAGGTAGGGCATCCTCTTCTGGTCAAGGTCGAGGGTCTGCATACCCTAGGAGGAAGATTTTGGAATCTTCTCCTGAAGTCTCTGAGAAGTCATCCTCATCATCCTCAGAGTCTTCCCAGCCTTCAAAGTGTACTCCTTCCAAACCACCTAGTGCCAGAAAGACAATTTTGAAACCCAGAGCAGTGGACTTAGAAGATAGTGAATGATTACTGCCTTTCCTGAAGTCCTCAATTTCTTTATATTTAGTCTTGGCAACCCTTCATTTCAGAGTTTCGGATCATATACCCTAGACTTGTCCAGGATTCTATATGAATTTGGAATACTGATGAGGGCTACAAGTCAAAGGTCAAAGGGATTGTCATTGATATGCCTACAGACATAGCAGCCACCATTTTTAAAATTCCAGATGAAGGAGAAGACTACCATAACTTTGAGTTCAACCTTCATGAAGCATATACCATCTTGACTGGATTGCCTGCAGATGAGTCTGATCCCAAGCAACTCATGTCACCAAATTCAACACCAACACTTTTCCACCAGTGTTGAGGCTTACCCATCACATCCTCACCACTATCATAACACCTCAAGGTGGTGGGAGAGACAGACTCACAGACATCCAAAGGTTTGTGCTATACTGTATGAGCAAGGACATAAAGGTCAATCTTCATGTCATCATGTACCAGATCATCTCTGAGACCACTAGGGCAGATTTGCATAGATCACTTCCTTATGCAGCAGCCCATTGACTCAAGTCTTCAAACACTTTGGTGTGTCTCTTGAGAATGAGAAGTCTGAGAAAATTCTTAAGTCCAACATCTATTGCTTTAAGCATGTTCAAAAATTTATGGGCTTTAGGATGTGGGTGATCAGGTGAGGAGAGGGCCAGTTGCAGTAGAGGCCCCTGTGGTCCAAGAAGAACAGCCTCCAGTGCAAGAGGATCAGCCTCCAGCTCCAGAGGATCAACCTCAAGTGCATGAGGACCAGCCTCCAATGAATGAGGATAAGCCTCATGTGGCAGCTGAAGTTGATGAACATTTAATGCCCCTCTTTCACCTCAACTTCAGCCCTCCTCCTCCATGAACCTTGAAACTGAAATTCCATCCTTTCTCCACAACCTCCAGTTCATGCATCCACATCCTTTGGTGGACCTTCTGTTCCACCAGAGCTATACACCTTTTAAATGACAAATTTGATGCTTTGAACACCTCCATTCAGACCATGTCAGAAAATTTTGAGTTGAGGATTCAGATGTTGGAGAACACTGTGTCTGCCAAATTCATTGAACAAAAAGCAGCTTCTGACCATGCAACACAAAGGTTTAATAGGCTGATAGGCACATTGGCAGATGCTTCAGTTGAGCTAAAAGAGCATCAAAAGGAGTTGGAAATAGTTCTTAAGGGAATTTTGGCAAATTCCCAAGCTGATGTCTTCACATAAAGGAGACACTCTCACAGATTTCTAAGACAAGGCTGTCTTTTGCTCATTTGGTAGATGACTTGGAGAGCATGAAGAATTTGTCTGCTCATATTGATGAAGAGATGTCTGCACTTAAAAAGGAATTCAAAGTTTTGAATAGACCTGCTTGGTCAGCTGGCTCTTCTTCATCTTCACAGCCAATGTCACCTGAGTTCAGTGCCCTTCAAGCTACAATGTCAGAGAACTCAGAAAGAATGGAACATCTATTGCACACAAGACTTTCCACTATCCAAGCACAAATGAAGTTCAGTCTGGCTTCAATGGAAAAGAGACTGATAGATATTGACCATTTTGATACCCATTCCTCCTCCTCCTCCTCCCCATTAATGTAATTTCTTTTGATGATGTCAAAGGGGGAGAAGATAGCAAGAACTGTAATGCTTTTAAATGTGTTTTTAAAGATTGCAATGTTCATATTTGTGAATGAAATGATAGAAATCCTTGTGTCTTCAATGTGATTGAAAACTTTTTTGAATGAATGTAAATGTGATGATTGCTTGTCAAGCTGCTAGACCTCTTTGTGCAAATAATTCACTTCTAGTAACATTGTGTCTTTCATGTGTGTGATCTTCAAATGTTACTAAAAAATTCTCAAAGGTCTTTGACAAGTTTGAATAAAAAGATAACCAAAGGTGCTTAAAATCACTTTTCATCAAAACTTCACTTCTATATAGTGTTAAGGTTGCCATCATCAAAAAGGGGGAGATTGTTGAGTTGAGTGTGAAAACAAGTCATTTCCCCTCATATTTTGATGATGACAAGCTGTGATTTTAATGCATAAAAATTGGAACATGTGAAATACATCACCTGAATTACCAATATTCAAAAAGCATGTTTCCAAGCACATTTATCATGTATATTCATGATAATACATTTAACTAATGATTTATGTGTTATTTTCTCAGGGACAAACATTTTCTTGTAAAGGTAGTGTCGAAACAACCATCAATGGTGTCGACACAATGGCTCAGAGCAAAGGCAGAAATGTGAAGAAAAGATCAACTAGTGTCGACACTAGTCCAGGGCAGGTCGACACTAGAGACAGATCCCAGAGAAATATGTTAATAGGCTTCCATCTCAGGTCGACACTAAATCAGATAGTGTCGACGCTAAAGAGCCTTCCCAGAAGGCCTGTTGTTCAGATAGCTAAAGTAGGTCGACACCAATGCAGGCAGGTCGACACTAGATGGCTCTCCCAGAAGGCCTGTTTTGCTGTCTGAGACATGGTGTCGACACTGGATCATCTCAGGTCGACACTAGAGACCTCTCCCAGGGAATTGATTTGCCAGTCTGGGATAGTGTCGACACACCTCATGGGCAGGTCGACACACCTCATGGGCAGGTCGACACACTCCGGAATCTCTGTGACTTAAACTTTGTCCTGGACACGTGGCACCCTAGGGAACTGTTGGATTAGCCTTGGATCATGTGCCCACGACCCCCAAGGGTACATTTGGACTATTAGGGGTATAAATACCCACCTATTGGCTATCCACATGCAAGAACCCTTTCAGAGCCTCCCAGAAGTCTTGTTGGCGGCTAGAAGGTTTCTCCTCCCTGTTCTTGTCTTCCTGGTGCTTCCTCAAGCCAAATTCTCATCTATTCAAGCATGAGAAGTGGAGATTGATCGTTGAAGAAGCAATTGGATCACCTCAAGGAAGCAAATCAAGTAGAAGCCGACTCTTGTGAAGAATTCAAGGAAGATCGTGAAGATCAGATTGCAGAGCATCGCCCAGGAACTTCCAGAGATCAAAGACCTTCACAATTTGAGCTTCTACAAGGGAGTACATCTGAAGAGAAAAGCTATCAATACAATTCTCATCTTCATTTTTCACTTCTGAGTAATTCTAGATTGTGCATGGGTTGTTGCATAAGTCTCATGAATTGACTCTTGTTGGACTAGATCTGTTGCTAGAGGATCTGAGTCTTGTGTTTTTCTAGCAGGTTGTTTGTGAGCCGTCTAGCTCAGTAGTTTGTGAGTCGTCGTACTCACTGTGTGGGTTGAGCCGTCGTGCTCAATTTGGAGTCGTCGTACTCCGGTTGTTGTTTGAGCCGTCGTGCTCAGTTTGGAGTCGTCGTGCTCCAGGTGTTTCTTGAGTCATCGTGCTCAAGGGTGTTTGGAGTCGTCGTGCTCTTGTGTGAGTTGTACTCAGGGTTTTGAGTAGTGTGGCCTCACTGTGTGAGGAGTGGACGTAGGAGTCACTGGAGGTGATTTCCGAACCACCTAAAAAATCCTCTGTGCATTGGTTTGATTGTGGTTTGCCTTTGTATCTCGCTAGATGCATGCATAGGGATTTCGTTCACAGTACTAATTGATTTTCTCACACTCTAATCACACTTCAGATTAGTAAATTGATTGGGTGATTTGATCTCTGATTCGAAGTAATTTTAAATTGCTAAGCTTCCGCGTAATTGGTATTAGATCTATTTAACCCCCCCCCCCCCCTTCTAGATCTGATCCTTCTACCCATCCGTTCCTAACACTAAGAGCTATAGAAAAATGGATTGGACGAGCTGGCTCTTGTTGTTCTTCAGGTGACTAGAGATTCAAGCTTCTCAAGGTTCAAGAGTTCGAACTATTGTTCATGGAGTCACCAGTCTTCTATTTATCTTCTTTGAAATAATTTGACCGTTGTAGTATCTGTTGAAATATCCGTTGTCTCACAGCTTCATGCACGTTAGAGAGACTGGTCTTAAGCATAGAGCAAGTGAGCCTGCAGCCATTAATGCTTGGATTGACACACACACCTTCAAGGGAAGATTGTCTGAATC
>CM024763.1:62213650-62253564 GCA_014218235.1 Colocasia esculenta | reverse complement strand
GTTCCTACACCCTCCCCAACTTAAAAGAATTTGGTCATCCAAATTCACTCAGGTTCAGCTTGGATATTGAGAGAAGAGGCTCATTTTCTAACCAACAAATAAGTCCAGGTACTTCGCCTTCATTACTTCTTCTGGCTCCCAAGTTGCTTTTTCCTGTCCTCCTCTGGAGCACTGACCTACCCACTTCCTCCAGACCATCTAGAAAATAACCAATTCAACCCTAATCCTCCAGTGAAGATTTCGAAACCACTTCTATAACCCAGAAAATCAACCAAATCCTCACCTCTGTTCCCCCACCTTTTTTTCTAAACTATCCATCATTTCTACAACACCTCCTCCCAACCAGACTGGAACTCTTATTGCCAAGCTTGTACTGAAGGAAGAGTTCCCTCCACAACTAGGCCATAAAAGGAAGGAGTTGTTAGTAAGAAGTTGTATCCTCCATTTTGGTATGCCTTCATACATCACTCAAAGCGATTTTTCGACCTCTTTAATGAATTTTTAAAGATCAAAGTATTTTTGGAAGTCCATGATCTGCCAGGTTACATATTGAAAACTGGCTTCCAATTTTGTTGAAAACAAAGGAATTTTAGCTTCTACACTGACTGGTATTATCAACACCAGCTTCAGTCTCACAACTGAACATTTTTTGAGAGCTTATCCTAATAAAGCTGATAGATTCGGGTAGCTAATAAAAATAGGCAGATACCTCTAAGTGTGAAGAACCATCTCAACTTGAGATTCTATGATCTGTTGGAAAATCTTTGAAGAAACATCAAGTTAACTTCACCAGGATGAGAGTATTCAATGAAGAGAGGTATAAGCTAAACTTGTCTAAAGTTAGTATGGGACAGTGGCTGACACTTTTGAATGGTGAGAGGGAAAACTCCCAACATGTCAGCACCCATGCCCTCCCATTTATATTCAAGTCTGATTGGATCAGCATAACTCAGGCCAAAATTTATCAAGGGGCATTTCACAGGTTCATCAGATTGCAGTTAGGCACAAACTGAAGCACAACAGTACTTTATCACTTCATAGATTTTTTTTCTTCTCCAATCTTCCAAAAATGAAGAAATACTCTGAATTGTGCAAGATTGTTATGCAGAATCTCAACGATGCACCCAGACCAGTGGGTCCACAGATATCCCACTAAAGCTAATGATTGTCAGAAGAGCAAGATGCATCCGTCGAAATTCATGCACAGAACTTTTGATGAATATTAGAAGCAGTTGGAGCAAAGTGGATTGCCAGATACAAATTTTACATTCCAACCAAGGCAGATGCTCATGCTAAAGGCTTACACTGGAATATCTCCATGTAAGACTTTCAGAAACTAGCAGTCAATTGCAGTTTGTTCCCCTTATATCCTACCTAAGCAATTCAGACTACCACATAAATCCAGTGGTATCATCGCTGACATCTGTCCTCTTATAGGAAAACTCCCTCTATCGGTCCTTCCTATACATAGATTCTTCTCTTTCTGAACACAATTTTCCTGCCAATGAGAAGAAGCTCTGGGAATTTCTCCAACCCTATCTTGACAAATTCCCATCTTCTCTTCATCTCCCCAAAATCTCTTAACTTGTACAGATCTTCTATCTTTCATTGGAAATGACTTTGTTGATATTAACCTTTATGTATCTCTTTCTCTCTTTTCCTCTCTACTTTGTCCTTTCTGTTAATGACACAAAGGGGAAGAAAAATAAGAAAATTCAGTACAAACCTATGTCAAGGGAGAGTAGATTAAAGGGGAAAAATTTTTTACTAGACATTTTTTCTTATATACATGATTTTTCCATTAACAAAAAGGGGAGAATTGTTGTGCAATTATTTCTACAAAAGCTTGCTCAATTATTTTTATTATGACAAAATCATTTCAGTTATACAAAACCTTTTTTAAAAAATAAACAAATTCATTTGATAATAACATAATTGCATTTTACTTGACATTCTATCTATTGTGTTAAGGCAAAGGCATGCATGTATTACACTGTACAATAATTTATAGATAAAGGTGTCAACCTATGACTGCTTTTTAATAACACCCATCTATCTCCAGTTAATTTCTCTAAGCCACAACTAGTACAAATATCCGTTGATTCCGACTCTTGGAAAGTCGAAGTGAGAAATCGATTGTTGAACAAAGGTCATCATCGAAGTCCAACTACGCTCCTGGAGAGTCGAAGTGAGAAATAGATTGTTGAACAAAGGTCATCAATCAAAGTCCAACTCCGACTCCTGGACAGTCAAAGTTAGGGATCGATTGCTGAACAAAGGTCAACAGTCGAAGTCTCTCTGTGACTCCCATGAAGTCCAAGTTAGGTATCGATCGATAAACAAAGGTTAGTAGTGAAGTCTCTATGGACTCCCATGAAGTCAAAGTTAGGTATCGATTGGTGAACGAAGGTCATCAGCTGAAGTCTCTCTGTGACTCCCATGAAGTCAAAGTTAGGTATCAATTGGTGAACGAAGGTCAGCAGTCAAAGTTTCTCTACGACTTCTAAACAATCGGAATCAGATATCGATTAATGAACAAATGAGATCAGTCGAAGTCATATATCGATTGATGTAGTTGTAGACGTTTTGGTTTTCCATTTTTGGATCCCCCAATGTTGCTCTCTCGTGGGTGAGTTGCACCAGCTAGTTGGTTCTGTCCTTGTCCTCTTTTCGCATGACCCTCATTTCACCAAGTTGACCGAGAAAGAAGAGAAGGAAATAAAGAAACTAGCAAGAAAATGAACAGGATGTGATCGCCGAGGGCCTTATCTGTGCCCAAGTAGTGTTTTAGATTGCACCGACGTGGTGTCCTCGTGAGCGGTTGATGGTAGGACATCGACTTCTCCCCCTTCTTCTGACCAAAAGGAAGAAGCTATGTGGTGTTGCTGAAGGTGCTCCTGTGACAAAGAGAACTCTATAAGACTCTAATGAAGTGCAGTAAATGTTTTGAAGTAAAGAAGAATGACCCAAAAGCTGAGCCATGTACCGATTGCGGGCTTGAGAAGAGGGGTGGCCAAACGCTATGACCACCCTTCTTCCCTCCATTTTTGGTTTGGAAAACCCCTTTTAGGTGTGTGGGAGTGTGCACTACGTGCTTGGTGTGTGTGTGTGAGGAGTGACTAGCATGCAAGACAAAAGAAGGAAGAAGGGAAAGAGAAGGAGAAGAGGGAGATCATCCTCGTTTGTAGACACTTGTGGCTGCTTTATGGACGCCTCTCCAGCTCGTGGTGAAGTCTCATGGATGCTCCAAGTGATGAGAGGCAGAGAGGAATGAAGGGTGGAAGCTCTCAAGGCTCAATGGCTCTTTCTCTATCTTCTCTCAAGGCATCAAAGCTTAGGCTCATCAAGCCTCTCCCCCCCCCCCCTCCTAAGAAGGCTAAGGAGCTTCATATATAGGCAGTGGGGGCGGAGCTAGGCAGCATAGGATGCTCATGTGTGAGAAAACACACTTGTACAAGTGGAAATCCATGTTGAAAGTGTAGGCCAATGGGAGGAGTCCACATAGGACTTTTACTGGGTCAAGGGGGTGCCAAGGTGGCCCATTTTCCTGTTGGGAATGGCCCCATGCGTTGCATGGTCGAGGTAGGGGCACAAGTGGGCGAGATTCTCAGACAGTTCCATAGACCAGGCAAACTCAGGTTGACGTCCATCGATGTTGCCATCAATGTCATGCAGACGTCAACCTATGTTGACGTCAACCTTAGTAAACGTCAAGGGGTGGTGCCATCAACCTGGGGTAAACGGCAATCGATGTTGATGTTAACATGGGATCCGAGGTGAGTCAACAAGGAGTCAAACAAGCTTTAATGGACCATGGACCTACACAGGGATGGCCAAATCTCACGTCTAGAAATGCCCTTCTAAGACATCCGATCTTGCAAGGGAGTGGAGCAGACTGAAAGTTTGGTGTCTTGGTAAACAAAGGATGCAGAGATTTGATAAAGGGCCATCCCTGAGGATAAGAATTCTAGCAAGCCACATGAATAAGTTAGGCTAGAAGCAGTAATGAATCGATTGAGAGACAAGTGTGTGGAAAAGGGGTGGGGGGGGGGGTGATCTACCGTGTAATTACAACTGCAACCCTAATGGTAGGGTTCCTGGCATTTCCAGTAGGACTTTGACTAGTTTCTGGTGTTGTTCGAGTCAAAGGAGTCGTAACATGACAGTTGAATCAAGGAAATCTCACAACCGAAGTCCATCGGGACCCGCTGACAAAATCAAGACGTTTGTCTAATCAGGGGTTGTGAAGACAAAGGGATTGATTGTACTCTCAAAGGATCATCATAGATTCTAACTGGAATCATTGTCTAGAAGGCTAGAAATCCATAATTAAGCTCATGACTGGCAAAAGGTTCCTGTGAACTCAATAAGATAGGTTAACTGAAATGATAACTTCGTGATTTGCTCGGTGGGACTGTTTGGGTAACAAAATTTCAACATCGGCTTGATAGGCATGAAGGCAAGGTGCCGATTTGGTTGGCCCCTTGGCTGGGTGCCACAGTGATTGAGGAAAATCTCCATTTTTTTTTAGTTAGTAAGAGAATGTTAGCAGTGAAATCCTAAATGCATGTTGGTGTGGGTTCCCTATCTAAAATGCAAGTTAGAACCAGGAAATTTCCAAGGCCAAACAAATAACTAGGAGATCGCAAACCATCACAGTTTTTGGTAAACGGGAACTCTGGGTTCACGGTCTCTATTTGCCTCTGGTGACTAAACCTATGTTAGACATACATGTACAACCCTCAAGGTTGCATGAGTGTTTGAAGCATCACCTGTGCTTGAATATCCTGTAAAAGACTTGAAACACTAGATGAGAAATAATATCCATATAAATGAGAAAGATTTGAAAATTCACCAAGGTTGACGTCAAGATCTATTTCCATCAATGCATAGTTAACGTCCACATAGTGTGCCGTCTACAAAAGTAAACGCCCACATATGTTGCCGTCAAGATGTTGACGTTAATCTGTCAGCGAATAAAATTGAGAAAATCACAATTGGGAGGCCATTAGGACTCTTCCTTCTTCAACCTCCGTCCTCCCTTTCTCATTTCCGAACCAAATACTTTCTGAACAACCTACAACAAGTTTCCATGGCATCTTCATCAACAGGAATGTCCACGATCAAGAATTCAGGTGTTTTGAGCGAGGTTCTGGGACATCTGAGCCCCCGATGGCCAATGGAGAGGGATGTAATGCATGTTCTTTCTTCCTTTCTTTCTGAAAATGCCCGAAACTTCCCTCTCATGATGCTTCCTAGATATGCAGGATGTGCCCGCCTTCCCAAGTACGAGCCTTCTCTTGGCTAATCAACCTAGTAAACGCGTTAACAATTGACATGGGAAGCTACATCAGGGCGTGGAAACTGAGTTTCATGGTCGTTCTAGCCAAGACTATGAAGGGCATGTGGTGGGGATTCGATGCTCTGGGAGCACTCATGGAGCGATGGCACCCACACACACACGTTTGTGTTCCAAGGGTTTGAGGCAATCGTACTACTAGAAGAAGTGGAATTGTTCCTGGGCTAGAAATGCTGCCTGGAGTATGATGCTATGACCCCTCTTCTCCCATGGGAAGAGATTCTAACAGACATTGTGCAGGACAAGAAGGAGGTGCTGAGGATGACCAATAAGAATGGGATCTTCCTAGATCGGCTAGCCTGGTGGTTGATCCAGCATGTGAAGGAGATAGGCGGTGAGAGGGCGACTCTTGGACTGACACTCTGCCTCGCGCGTGTGTTTTCTTGTTCCCTACCTATGGTGATTTCCTTCTGTATGAGCATGTGGGAATCCTATCTCTACTGTGGAATGGACAGTCACTTGCTCCTATAGTGCTGACACACCTCTACAGCTCCCACACTACAATGAGCTTAGGCGGACGCACATGTGGGAGCTAGTTTTTACTTCAGGTATGATGGAAGCTCATCTGAAGTTTGTTTATGCTAACAAACAACCTACCCCCTCCAGAATCTTCCTTCGGAGTTCAGTGTACTGCAACAGGGCATGGTATGAGATTAAGTGTGTGACAGCTCACCTGAAGAGCAGAGATGCATGACACGACTACCTTGGCTACCTCCCAGTGGAGGACTTCATAGTGAGACCATTGTTCATGAGGACCATTGAGTTCAGAGTTCGCACCAGAGAGGACAAAGACTTGTGGCTGACTGGCCCTGATCAGATGGTGGTGTACCAGCCACACCAATGCCAGCATCAGCTAGGAATACCGCGGGGGATCCCATCTTCATCTCACTATGCTACCATGATCATCCCAGGCAAGAATGAGAAGTTGATGAAGAAGGCCAGGAAGACATGGGAGAAGAACACTGTCAACGAGAAGGTGGGACAAGTGGTGCAGGAAAATTGGAAGGACATCTTGACCTATGAAGAGTATATTGACACCATTCGTCCGATCTCATGTGATTTCTTTATGGCTCGCAGAGCAAGATATGTTGGGTTGAGTGTGTTTTGAAATTTCTTAAAGTTGTATTTTAATGATGACCAATGAACATCACTCATACCTTGATTTTGATGATGACATATTAAACATGTTATACATTTTATACATATCACAACAATGCTTAAACAACATATTTTTGATGTTTAATATGTCACATTTTAATGATAACATCTTGTATTAATGGTTTACACTTATATTTTCAGGTTTACACAAATTTGTCACAGTGGTGTCGACATAGTCCACCTGTATGTTGACACTAGTTCACTGTCCCAGAAGCCTGTTCTGAAGCAATAGCCAGTGGTGTCGACACAGTCTGCCTGTATGTCGACATAGTCTGCTGTGTGTCGACACAGTCTGCCTGTGGTGTCGACACAGTGCACCTGTGTGTCGACACTAGTTTACTGCCCCAGAAGCCTGTTCTGAAGCAGTAGCCAGTGGTGTCGACACAGTCTGCTGGTGTGTCGACACACTTCGACTAAAGCTCAAAAACGAGAATTTTTTTGGACATGTGGCTGCTTAGGAATCAAGGGATTTGACCTAGATTTCTGTAACCATGCACCCAAGGGGCCTATAAATACCCATGATCCTTGTACCCCAAAGGCATGCAAGCCCATACAACTCCCATAAAAGCTTTTGGCGGCAAAAGGGGCTCTTCCATGTCTTGCTCCATCTCCAGAAGCTGCAGGCCATCCTTTCAAGAGGAAGGATGTGGGATTCAAGGCCAATCTCTAGAGAGAAGTGTGATGTGCTGAGAAAGGGAGCAAATCCAACTGAAGAGCAGCAGCAGAAGAAGAGTTTTTGGCAATTCAGATGCCAGTGGAGCAGAGCATCGCAAGTTAAAGGGGATCTTCATCGAATTCTTTCAAGTCTCTTCAATTTGAGCTTCTGCAAGACCTCTTCACCAAGGAACATCCAATCTACATCTATTTTACCCATTTCTTGGATTGTTCTTCTCACTTTCGTCTGTGAGATCTGTGCATGAAGTTCTATATAGATTTCTATGTACGATTGAGTCTGTGAATCAGATCATTGCTAGAGGATTTGATTTCTTTTGTGTTTAATCTAGCCTTTTGTGGTTTGAGCCGTCATGCTCAATTTGGAGTCATCGTGCTCCTTGTGTGGTTTGAGTCGTCGTGCTCAATTTGGAGTCGTTGTGCTCCTGTTGTGGTTTGAGTCATTGTGCTCAATTTTTGGAGTCGTTGTGCTCCAGGTTGTGTGTTTGAGCCGTCGAGCTCAAGGGTGTTTGGAGTCGTCATGCTCCAATGTGAGTTGTACTCTTTTGAGTAGTGGAGCCTTACTGTATGAGGGGTGGATGTAGGAATCACTAGTGTGATTTCCGAACCACCTAAAAATCCTTTGTGCAATGGTTTGATCTGCTTGTTTGCGCTAGATGCTTGCATAGGATTTCGCTTTCACACTAAGTGTTTAATTGTTTCAGACATCATCTACACACACCCACACTTCAGATCAGTAAATTGCTTGTCTGAATTGATCTCTGATTCAAAGTAATTTTAAATTACTTAAGCTTCCAGAATAATTGGTGTCAGATCTATTCAACCCCACCTTTTACATATGATCCATCCACCTATTCGATCCTACAATTGGTATCAGAGTGGGTTATATCTATTTCTGATTAATTTGATTACTTTATTTGATCTCTGTGTTAATTGCTTGAATTGTTTGCTTGCTCTTTCATTGTCTCTCATTGTGATTGATGGATTCTCGAGGATTTTAGTTGAGAGCCATTCCATTAATAGACCACCATTTTTTGATGGGTATGATTACACCTATTGGAAGAATCACATGCAAGCTTTTCTAAGTGTACAAAACAATGAAATCTGGAAAATAGTTGATAAGGGTCCTTATGAAAATCGGGAGATGAGGAGAATTGGACTAGAGAGCATATTAGGAAAGCCACTCTCAATTACAGTGCCATGAATATGCTTCAGTGTGCTGTTCACCCTAAAGAATATTCAAGAATATCCATGTGTAAATCAGCTAAAGAAATATGGGATAAACTTGAATAATGTATGAAGGAACATCTCAAGTTAGGGAAACCAAATCAAACATACTTGTTTCTGAATATGAATTATTTATGATGAAATCTGATGAATCAATTTCTGAAATGTTTGCTAGGTTTATGATAATTGTCAATGGACTTAAGGCACTAGGTAAGGAATACATTGATGCTTATTTGGTATGAAAAATTTTTCATTCTCTATCATCCATTTGGCATACAAAGGCTACAGTGATTGAAGATTCTAAAGATTTATCCAAAATTTCTTTGGATGAACTCGTAGGATCTTTGATGACTTATGAAATAAATCTGAAAAGAAGTGAAGAACATATGCTTAAAGCTAAACTAGTAGCACTTAAGGCTTCATCAAGCAACAAAGAGAAAAATCAAGTTTTGATGAGTCTGAGTCCAATGAGGATGAACTTTCCCTCATGACTAGGCATGTAGCGACCCTCATTATATCGGTACAGTTATACCAACCCACGTCGATGTAGTGAACGTTGCCACAGTTGGACATTTACCTAATAATAACATTCAGCTGAGATACACGTGAATATAAGAACAGAGTAGCGGAAACAAAAGAACACTGCCTTCATTTCATTCACCATCCACATTCAACATACATGATTGGATTGACATTTAAATAACTAAAAGTCCACATAATTAACTTGCTGAAAATCAAAATACATAATTTTCCACACTTAAACATTCTTTCATGATAATACTAGTACAATGTTGCAATTACATACTATGAAGTCAAATATCGCAAAGTACACGGCGATCTAATCTCCATGCTTGGAGTCGGTCTCCACTGCCTCCTCCGTAAGGGTGTCGTCACCAACTACACCTGTACGCTGAAGCAAGTAATGAGTCTAAAAGACTCAGCAAATAACTCTACACATACCATACATGTACACGCCATAGCAGGTTTTACATACACATTTACAAGATACGATGTATGACATACTTAACATTGAAGGTCAACACTCTATTATGATGACTCTACCAATTAAACACATGGCTCATGCTTTCAAATTTTTCCACAATAAAACTTCCTATCACATGCTCTCTACTCATTCCAATACATGAAAGGTCTATTTTCAATTAAACTAATCAAGAAGCGAGTTTAGCATAGTCTCAATGCCTATGTGAAAATAATACACTTGGCATGAATTTCTATACATTCCTATACATGCTCATGACCAGTTCATCATCTTTAAGCTTGCTGGTTTTACATAGACTAGGAAGCATAACCCAACACATGAGAGCTACTTAATCAATTAAGTTACAACATGAAGGCAAACAAGCATGGGATTACTTACACACCACTAAGAATCATTCTAACATGGATTCTATGCAATTTGCACATGTAAAGCATGATTATAAGTACATTTAGTTTGCTGTTTGTAACATGATTTCAGATTACTACAACATGGATCACAATTCACAACCCTCACGTTTTGGTTTCACATGTTTACACAATTTCTCATTCACATAATTTACACTTTACACATGCACATTTACACATTGTTCACACTACACAATTTGCACATTATCACAATCACATTCACATTTTTCACTTTAGTGCCGTGACACATAGTCCCAACCACCATAAGAAGGACACATCACATCACATACACATAGACGTCACCTAGGCAATGCAGTGACGACTCTTGGACTGCGCAGACCGGGAGAACAAGTCTCCACCCTAACCAGTGGTACTTGTCCACCTCCAGGATTTCATCCTAATGCCCTTAGGATCACAACACATGAACCTTCTTAGGGGGACTTTTCCCTGATACGGTTCCACTGCCCTCTATGGAAGCAGTGTCACACTTGGCACAATTTGCACATTTACCGATTTTTAACACATATCTTTACACATGTCACTTGCCTCTTATTCATTTTCTCACTCATACAAGAGCTCTGTTTTTCCTAACATGATTCTACAGTTAACAGGGACTACATGTTCAGAATTTGCATGAATCAGATCACACACACACGTCACATTATTCCCACATTAGCATGCATTTTTTTCACATTTATCGCATGGAAAATTTATATTTCACTATGTAGTTGTCCAAACGACTTGAAAATTTAACCACATGTTGATCTCAGGTTATGATTCCACATGAAAATTTTCAGATTTTTCTGACTCAAAATGAAGTTACAGAAAATTTAACATCAATTTCACATTACTAATTCATAAACAAATTAACATGAAGTTGAACATAATCACAAATTTAACAACTCACTGTCTACATCCTAGCATGCACAAGGTCACAGAATTTATTCCCGAATTTATCGAGCAACACGTAATTTACTGGAAATTTAACATGACCTACACATGATTTCTATTTCCCAAAATAGAAATTTCAATAACCATACAAGCATGGGCAAAAGTGTCAGAAACTCAGAGCATAGATAGGATCATGCATACATGGTCTAACAAATTTGGGCAACAAAACTTTGCCACGGATCATTAGGATCATGGTGAATACACATTGCCATTCATTTCGCATACACATTAGATAGACGAATAAACTCAACCACCCACAAAATAAATGTTCATTCATTCTCCCATTCATCACATTAGCTAGTATACATAGCATATAGAGTTACATTATATCCTCATCGCAAAACACGTCGAAATTAATCAAATATGCCAGAAGAACAGCTCACTGTGCTGTCCTGGAGAACTTAACGGCGGTCTCTGGCCATTCCAGGAGTGGACGGCCAGATCGCTGGATGCATACCAGGGATCTCGGCGTCAAGGGCATTGACGCCAAGTTCCTTTCTGTGCAGAAACACAGACCGAATTCCAAATGCAAAGGTGAAAGGGGGATCTAGGACCGAGGAAAAAAAATACAAAAATTATAAAACCCTACTTGACATCTACATGGATGGATTGTAAGTGTTACTTGCCTCTGAAAAATACTCCAAAGGGATCTAAAATGGCGGTGAAGCTCTCCTTGGGCAGTCCCAAGAAGCCTGCAAAGACACCTTCCTCCGAGTTCTTGACTGATGTAGACACCAAAGCGAGATCGGGGAAGCCTTCCCTGATGCTCCAGCTATCTCCCAATCGTTGTAGATGTCCGGATGAAGCTCCAAATTCCCGAATCTAGGCTTGTAAAGTCAGGTCCTTCTTACAGAAACTAGGGTTTGTCTTCTTCTCTTTGCAAGGAGCCAAGAGAGGGCTGAGGGTTGCAAGAGGGCTTGTATATAGACGAGGGGAAGCTCTCCTCTCACGCAGGTCGGACAAGAGGGCTTTCAGACCGTTGGAGACAGCTCCCCAATGGTTGGGGTAGCTTGTTCCCGGAATTCTGGGCTCTGCAACGCATGCAGGTCAGAGAAATTGGCGTCCACATCGCTGGACGCTGGACTTAGTGTTGGCATCCATAGGGTTGACGCCGACACAACATCAACGTCTATTGATATTGATGCCAATCTGGCCTTCGGCCAGAACTCTAAAACATGCAGAAACCATGCACATCTTATACCTATATATGTGCATGCATTATGTATACTATCATGTACACACTATCATCATACCATTCATACATTATTTACAACTAACTTATACACATGCATACATAAGTATACTAACTAGTACTTACGTAGATATTACATACGTACATACACAACATGAATTATTTACGTGCAATACAATAATGCAAACAATTCCAGGGCCTTACACCCTCTCCCCCTTAAAAGAAACTTCGTCCTCGAAGTTAGAACGACGCGCTACTCAAACAAAAGGGGATACTTCTTCTTCATCGCATCCTCAAGCTCCCAAGTAGCCTCCTCTCGTGAGAAGTTCCGCCAGAGAACTTTCACCGACGCAATACTCTTGTTTCGGAGATGCTGAACCTTCCGATCAAGAATAGCTACTGGTTGCTCGACATACGACAGATCTGGCTGAATCTCCACTGGCTCATGACTAATCACATGAGATGGATCTCGGACATACTTCCTGAGCATCGAAACGTAGAAAACGGGATGAACACTAGCCAAAGATGGGGGTAATGCTAGCTCATATGCCACGCTGCCCAATCGTCTGAGAATCTCATATGGGCCAATGAACCTAGGGCTCAACTTACTATGCCTGCCAAATCTGACGACTCCTCGAGTAGGCGATATCTTCAAGAAGACATGATCGCCAACCCGAACTCAAATCCTTTCTCCTGTTGTCGGCATAACTCTTCTGCCTATCCTGTGCCGCAACAAGCCTCTTCTGATCAGCTGGATCTTATCCGATGTTTCCTGAACTAACTCCGGTTCGATCAACTGCCTATCACCAGTCTCCTCCCAACATAAAGGAGTTCTACTGGGCCTACCATACTGAGGATCGAGGAAAAAGTGTGGATAAGATCTAGAAGGGGGGGGGATGAATAGATCTATGCCACTTTCTGCAGAAGCTTAAGCAATTTAAAATACTTTTAGAACCATAGGCAATTTTAATCAGTGAAAAACACAGATCTGATGAAATATTAAGTGAGTTGATAAAATAGATTAAAAACTGTTGATCAAGTGAATCTTGATCGATCCTATGCAAGCATCTAACGGATGATAAAATCAAACCACAAATAGACAAGTGCACAGAGATTTTTAGGTGGTTCGGAAATCACCATGTGATTTCTACATCCACCCCTCACACCCAGTGAGGATTCACTAAACAACCTGGGTTACACACCCACTGGAGCCAGACAACTCCAACACTTGAGTTTACAACTCACACACCTCTAGAGCACGACTACTCTAGATCCCTGAGCAAGACTGCTCAACAAACACTTGAGTTAGACAACTCAAACTGAGCACGACGGCTCACAAATAACAATGCTAGACACCAACACACGACATGGATCTTCTAGCAGCAGATCATGTCAGACATGAGAACATTCATGAGAGTTATGCAGAAGCACTTGCACAATCTCAAGAAGTCTCAGAAGAACAAAAAGTACATTGAGAATAGTGTTAAAAGGCTTTGTTCTTCAGTGTACTCCTTGTAGAAGCTCAGATTGGGAAGAGGCTTGAATCCTTGAAGTCCCAGCCGATGCTCTGCACTATTGAAGTTGGGGATCTTCCTTGAAGTCTTCTCCAACAGATGCTCCTACTTGATCTGCTTCCTTGAGGCGCTTCAATTGCTTCTTAGAGATCAAACTCCAATTCTCTCAATCGAATTGATGAGAATTGGTCTTCAGAAGGCACCAGGAGAGCAGAGGAGGGAGATGAACTCTTCTCGCCGCCAAAGGGAACTTTTCTGGAGGCTTGGAGAGTTCGTTGGGGTCTTCTCATGATGAACGGCCAATTGGGGGCCTTTTATACCCAAAAGATTTCGAAGATACCCTTTAGGTACAAGGGCACACGATCCTAGGTTGATACCCCATCGCCCTAGGCTGACACGTGGCAAACATCCAATTTAAGTTGCAAACTTTCCGTAGTGTGTCGACCTCCCTGGTGGTGGTGTCGACACACTGCCCAAATCTTGAAACAGGCTATTTTGGGAACTGATCCAGTGTCGACCTGCTTTGGTATTGTGTCGACCTGCTATCCGGTTCTGAAAACAACTGTTCTGGGAGCAGGATCCAGTGTCGACCTACTCTGGTGTTGCGTTGACCTGCTATCCCCAATTCTGAAAACTACTGTTCTGGGAGCAGGATCCAGTGTCGACCTGCCCTGAGAGTGCGTCACCTGAGTAGTCTGATTTCCAGAATCTGCAACTCGTGTCGACACACTCTTTGATATGTCGACACAGTCTCAACATTTGTTCATCTTTTTGCCTTTGAATTTGGGTTATTGTGTTGACACCATTGTGGAGTGTGTCGACACTTCTTTTGCAAAAAGTGTTTGTACCTGAAAATTAAACACATATATCATTAGTAAAATGTTTATTATGAGTGCAAATGATAAGTGTGCTTTGAGACATGTTTTTTGAATATAATTTCAGGTGAAATGTATTTATCATGTTTCAAATAATTTGCATTCAAATCACATTTGTCATCATCAAAATAGGAGGGAAAAAGATATGAAATTACACTCAACCCAACAATCTCCCCCTTTTTGATGATGGCAACATTAAATCCATATGTCAATAAGGTTTTGATGAGATGTGATTTTAAGCAATTTTTGGTTATTCAATGTCCTTATTTTTGTTCATGTTCATGCTGTTAAAGACCTTTAATATGGCACATTCACAATTGATGGTTGTACTAAAGAAGTACAAAGTAACTTGAAGTAAGTTAGTGCATAAAGAAGGTCAAGCAACTTGACAAGCATTCATTCATTCACATTCACATAAAAATTTTCAATCACATTGAAGTCACAATTGAGAAAAAAAAAGCATTCAAGCTAAGCAAAAAGCATTTCATTTCATTCAAGAGACCATTACAATCATTCCAGAAAGATTACAAAAGAACATTTCTCTTTCTTTCTTCTTCTCCCCCTTTGACATCATCAAAAGAAAAATTACATTAAGTAGAAGATGGAGGAGGAGGAGGAAGGGGAAGTAAGATGGTCTCAATGTCAAACATTCTTTTCTCCATAAAAGTCAAGCTGGACTTGATTTGATTGAATGGTTGTGAGTTTGGTGTGCAAGAAGTGTTCCATCTATCTGAATTCTCTATCAAGGTAGCTTGAATTCTTGCTAGATCAGCTACAATGGGTTGTGAAGAGGAAGAAGATCCAGCTGACCAACCAGGCCTTTGCAATATCTTGAATTCTTTTGTCAAATCAGATAGCTGTGTGTCAATGTGTGCATTGAAGTTCCTCATGCTCTCCAAGTCATCCACAAAATGAGCAAAAGATAGTCTAGTGCTGGTGATCTCATGTAATGTCTGGTTGGTGTTAAAGACATCAGCTTGGGAATTTGCCAAAATTCCTGAAGTACTATCTCTAACTTTTGCTGGTGCTCCTTAAGCTGTAATGAGGCATCTGCCATGGTACCAATCAGTCTGTTGAATCTTTGAGCTGCATAGTCTGAGGCAGCTTTTTGTTCTATGAATTTGGCAGATACAGTGTTCTCCAACCGTTGAATCCTCAACTCAAAGGTTTCTGACATGGTTTGAATGGAGGAGTTCAGGTTTCAAATTTTTCATTTAAGAAGGAGAACAATTCTGGTGGAACAGAAGGTCCACCAGGATGTGGATGGTTGAAAAGTGGGTTGTGGAGATTCAGAGTGTATGAATGAGGGTTGAAACTGAGGTGAGATAGGAGCATGAAGTGGGATATCACCTTCAGTTGGGACTTGAGGTTGTTCCTCATTCAAAGGAGGCTGATCCTCCTGACCTGGGGCTGGTCCCCTTCAGCTGGAGGCTGGTCCTCTTGAACTTGGGGCTGGTCCCCTTGATTTTGAGGCTGTTCCTCCTGAGCTTGAGGGGCCTCAACCACAACTGGCCCTCTCCTAACTTGATTACCCTCCAGTCTAAATCCCATAAATTTCTGAATATTCTTAAAGGTATAGATGTTGGACTTAGGGATAGACTGGGATTTCTCATTCTCCAAGGGCACACCAAAGTGCTGGAACACTGAGGTCAGATGTGCAGCATAGGGAAGAGATCTCTTGAGGTCTTTCCTGGTTGTTTCAGATATGATTTGATACATTATTACATGGAGGTTGATTTTGATGTCTTTACCATGCAATAAAGAATGAACCTCTGTATGTCTGTTAGCCTGTCCCTTCCACCACCTTGAGGGGTAATAATTGTGGTCAAAATGTGGTGGAGGACTCTCAACACAGGGGGAAAGGAATTTGTGTTGAATCTGGTAACATGGGTTTGTTTTGGATCAGAGGCATCAGCAGGAAGGCCTGTCATGATGGAATAGGCTTCATGAAGATCAAATTCAAATTCATGATAATCTGCCCCTTCATCTGGTACTTTGAAAATAGAGGCAGCTGTATCAGTTGGCATGTCAATAACTATGCCCTTAACCTTTGATTTATATCCATCCTCTGTGCATTTCAGGTTCTTGTAAAATTCCCTAACAAGTCTTGGATAACTAATTTGAAACTCAGAAATGAATATCAACCAAGACTGAAAAGAGAAATAGGTCTGAATTTCTGGAAATGTGTCTGCTAGCTGAATATCTGATAAATCCACTATCCTGGGCTTTAGAATAAGCTTGGCTTCACTGGTGGTGTCCTGAGACTTGGAAGACTCTGAAGATGATGATGATGAATCTGAAGAGTCTCCAGAAGGGGAGCCCGGAATCTTTGTTCTAGAAACCCTACCTCTGCCTGAAGAAGATGGTCTACCTCTCTTGGTGCTGGCTGAGGTGCAGAGGAGGACCCTGGTTTCTGTGCAGGGTCATCCTCCTTTGGTTCTCCTTTTGAACTGAGGAGCATCATCCTCTGCCGGAACTGGCCTGGACGACGCCTGAGATCTTGCTCCATGGCGAGGACCCAACTTTCTCACCATGGTGGCAAGGATGAAGTGGAATCGGGAGTTGATGAAAGAGAGGAGAGATGATTGAGAAAATTGAGGGAGAAAAGCGTAGGTCTTCTTTCCGGAAATGAGAAGAAGAGCATCGTCGGGTCGACCTGATGCCTAAAAGGGGTTTGTTGTGGTGCAATACCCCGCAGGAACAACAAGGCTTATCCGAAACCACGATTGAAAAGGTTCTGGCAAGAGGACAGTGTCGACACAAGAAGAAAATAGTGTCAACCTGACCTAGGAGTGTGTCGACACGAGATAGGATGGTGTCGACCTGGCCTTTGAAGAAAAATTTTGAATTTTTGTGTGAGAACTTTTTGAGAATTTTGGGATTTCTTTAAAATGATAACTAATGAGAGAAAATAGTCATTTCAAGGATATTTAAGAGACTTAAAAATTCATTTGTTATATTTTGCAAAAGATTCACCACAATTCAAGTTTTAAACAATTTCCAATAGGATATGAGCATTCAAACACTTGAGTCAATGAAATGATGATTTGAGGGATATATATATATCTAACAATCAACTATCATCTACCATTTTCTCAACGTTAAAGAAATAAAGATATCCTCTAGACTAAATACAATTGGTTTGAAAATAAAACATAATCTTAAAGAACAACTTGATGATGAATGAAAATGATTCTTTTCTAAACAAAACTCCATCAACACATATTTTTGTCCTTTTAACAGACTATCAAATGATATAAATCTTTTTCACTCAAGTACTAGTGCTTTTACACACCATAGTCCCTGGATACTTAAGATTTATTCATTATTAAGTCTCAAAGGGGTAAATGATGACCTTTTGACATGAAAATATACGTTTTGTAGACGCCAATATTTCCAGTTACTCAGTCATCATGAAGAAGTATAGCACATTTTTGCTGTATTTTGAATTCATTTTTGAACTTATCCCCTTTGAACAGAGATAACATTTGCCTCATGACGTGCATGGCACTTCATTCATTGTGAAGGTGTGCAGTTTCTCAGCTCAAATGTCATTGCTCTGCTGAATTTTCAAAATTTCAAGAGTTTTGTAAGATAGAAATCAATTTTATCCAACATCAGATGCAAACAAAGAGATGTTTTAATTTCAAAACACAATTTGTTTTCAATCTTAGAAGATTTCTGAGTTTCTGTGGGTTGAAAAATATAGTTGACAGTTGATTAAAAAATATGATAGATCACTCAAATGATCATTTGGAGACTCTGGACATCTGAATGATGACATCATTCAGGAAATTGATGAAATGCAAGAAAAGTTATGAATTTTGCAAAACTCATGACTTGAATTTTCTAGCTCCCCTGAGATGATGATTTCAATCATTTTCTATCAAAATAAAGATATGCAAGATTATGAAATCAAGAAAGATTCTCTTTAAACAATAAAAGCTCCCCCTCAACAATTCCATATTCATTTCTTAGTACTTGGCGGAGACATATACTCTCGCATAGTGAAAGTGTCCAGACAAGCATGACCTGCCCTTCTCCAAGTCACCATTTGATATACCAAAAATTTCAACACAATAAGAGTTGAAGAATTTATTGTCCAAAGGGAAATGGAAGTGGAATTGAGAGAAATATGGACAGTATGACGGAAGGAAGCAAAGGATTATGATATGAAAAGAACTCCCCCTTAGACAATGCATAACACTCAACCCAAACCTAAAGAGAGATCATGAATGTGGACATTTACAAAGACCAAGTTCTCTCCTCAAGGATGAAAACCTATTTTCAGGAAGGGGTTTGGTAAAAATGTCTGCAACTTGTTTTTCAGTTTCAATGAAATGGGTTCAAAGGACTTCTTTGCAACCTCATCTCTCAAGAAATGATGCCTAATTTCAATATGTTTGGTTCTAGAATGCTGAATGGGGTTTTTAGACAGATTTATTGCACTTGTATTATCACAAAGAATGGGTACACAACTAGATCTTGGTTGTAATCGAGAAGTTGATGTTTCACCAAAGAATTGGGTTCCACACCTACCAGCAGCAACATACTCAGCCTCTGCAGTTGACAGAGCAACTGAATGTTGCTTCTTGGAAGCCCAAGAAATAAGGCACCCACCTAGGAATAAACACAAGCCACTTGTGCTTTTTCTATCTAATTTACACCAAGCATAGTCAGCATCACAATAGGCAATCAAATCTAGCTTGCAATTAGCAGGATACCAAATTCCTAAATCACATGTTCCAACAAGATATTTGAAAATTCTTTTAACAGCTAACATGTGACTTTCTTTAGGATTAGACTGAAATCTAGCACACAAACACACACTAAATTGAATATCAGGTCTAGAAGTTGTAAGATAAAGTAGAGAACCAATCATACCTCTGTAGGTCTTTTGGTCTACTGACTTACCATTTGAGTCTTCTTCTAGCTTAGCATTTATGGCAATAGGTGTGCTTGAATGCTTGAGGGTCTGAAAGTCAAACCTTTTGAGAAGTTCCTTGACATACTTGGCTTGACTTATGAAGATCCCTTCAGATGTTTGGTTCACCTGCAATCCCAAGAAGAATGTTAAATCTCCCATTAAACTCATTTCAAATTCATTCTTCATTTGATTTGAAAATTCAGTGCATAGGCCTTTATTGGTGGAGCCAAAAATTATGTCATCAACATAAATTTGGACCACAAGTATTTGCTTTTTTACTGTTTTTGTGAACAAGGTTGATCAACAGTTCCTCTGGAGTACTTTCTCAATCAAAAAGGTACTCAAACGGTCATACCAAGCTCTTGGAGCTTGCTTAAGACCATAGAGAGCCTTATTGAGCTTGAAAACATGGTTAGGATATTTTCATTTTCGAATCCAGGAGGTTGTTCAAAAAAAACATTTTCCTTAATATAGCCATTTAAAATGCACTTTTGACATCCATTGAAACTTTGAAATTCATGGAGGATGCAAAAGCAAGGAAAATTCTAACTGCTTCTAGTCTAGCTACAGGGGCATATGATTCTTCAAAATCAATTCCAAACTCTTGATTGTACCCCTTTGCAACTAGCCTAGCTTTATTTCTAATACCTGACCAGATTCATTCAATTTGTTTTTGAAAACCCATCTAGTGCCAATGACTGTTTGGTCACTAGGTCTAGGTACTAATTCCCATACTTGATTTCTTTCAAATTGATGAAGTTCATCATGCATGGCATTAATCCAATCAGAATTTGATAAGGCTTCATCAATTGACTTTGGTTCAATTTGGGAAATTAGAGCTAGTGGGTCTTCTTCAATATCATGCAAGAAAGATGATCTAGTCCTAACTCTATCATGCAAGTTGCCAACCACATTATCTAATGGGTGATCTTTTAAAAACCTATTTTCAGAAATTACCTGTTCAGAAGTACCCACTTATGGGACAATGTTACCTGACCCACTTGGAGATGGTGTGTTCAGGTTCTCTTCACTGTTTTCAAACTCCTCAACAGTTGGTGAAGAGTCCACAATGAATTCATCCTCTTCAGTGTCTTGTCTTTCCTTGCAAGATTTAGAATTGTTAGTTGAAAAGGAATTTTCATCAAAGTTAACATGTGGTGATTCTTCAACAGTTTTGGTTTTAAGAATGTACACTTTGAAAGCCCTTGACACCTCAGAATAGCCAAGGAAGATAGCTTCCTGACTTTTAGCATCAAATTTGTCAAGTTTTCTTTGTTGTTGTTGTGTACATAACATTTGCACCCAAAGATTTTAAAATAGGAAACAGTTGGCTTTTTGTTTTTCAATAATTCATAGGGGGTTTTCTTGATTTTTGGTCTGATCAATGCTCTATTGAGTATGTGATTGGCTGTGTTCACAGCTTCAGCCCAGAAGGATTTGGGCAAGTTACTCTCAAGTAGCATGGTTCTAGCCATTTCCACAAGAGTTCTGTTCTTTCTTTCCACAACTTCATTTTGTTCTGGAGTTCTTGGTGAAGAAAACTTGTGAATATTTGAAATTCAGCACAAAAATCAGAAAAAGATGTGTTCTCAAATTCACCCCCATGATCAGTCAAAATATTTTTGATTTTATATGGATAAGTTGTTAAGACAGTGGTACAGAAGTTCCTGAATTCAAGAAAGTATCACTTTTGTGGGACAGAAAAATAACCAAGTAAATCTAGTAAAATCATCAATGATTACAAACCCATATCTTTTGCCACTTAGACTTAGAATTCTTGTAGGGCCAAAAAGGTCCATGTGAAGTAATTCTAGTGGCCTAGATGTGAGTACCTCATTGAAGTTTTTAAAGGATTTTCTTGTTTGTTTTCCTTTAGAGAACAATCCCACAGACTTGATTTTCAACATTAGAGAAGGATTCAGGAAGCCCCTTAACCAAATTCAATCTTAACAACTTATTCATTGTTTGAAACTTGCATGGCCAAGTCTTTTGTGCCAAGTCCATGCAATTCATCTTTATTTGCAACAAAGCAAAGATTTTCAGAAAAGTTTTTATTTAGGTTGATCATGTAAACATTGTTTTCCCTTTTTCCAAAGAATTTGATTTTATCAGTTGATGAGTCAATTATCTTACAAAAATCAGATTCAAACACAACTTTGTGTCTTTGTCACATAGTTGGCTGATACTGAGCAGATTATAATCAAGACCATCAACTAGTAAAACATTATCTACAGAGTTTGAGGAAGTATGACCAACCTTACCAGATCCTAAGATCTTTCCTTTATTTTTACCTCCAAAAGTCACTGACCCTCCCTCCTTTTCAAGCAGGAATGAGAATTTGGCTCTGTCTCCCGTCATGTGTCGTGAACACCCACTGTCAAGAAACCACACATTGGTGTTGGGTGCACGACCTTCCTGCAACAAGATCAGTGGAGAGAAGATTTTGGTACCCAAACAGAGTTGGGACCATCAGAATGTTTGAACATTGTTAGTAAATCTTTTCTCACCCAAATTTGACTTGTTTTTTATTTTTGTTTGTTAAATTGGTGTTTTCAGTCTTTTCTGTTTGTTCTTTTTCTTAGGAATGAAATCACCAACATTTTGTTTTTAGTGGGAGGGGAGTTTTTCATTTGAGTATAGGAGTTCAAATAGGAGGTGGAACCATGGATTTTGTTGGTACATCCAAAGGTTTGGATGAAAGAATTGAGGGTTATACCACAAGGGTTTTCATACCATTGACTCCAAGGATTGAAATGCTTTTTGGAGATCCAAGGTTCTTTACAAATGATTTCTTGACTTTTTCTTGTTTTCAAATTTTTATTTGAATTTTTAATTGAGTTGTTTGTTGCTTTTGATGTTGAGCAGGTCGACTCTCCATGACTGGTGTCGACACAACAGCCACAGAAGCCTTCTCTTGTGGACTGGTGTCGACCTGTCAGGAGACTGAGTCGACCTGGTTGTCTTCTTTTTTTTAGTTTTTAATTTGTTTGTGTTTTGTTTGATGTTTTGTCTGATGTTTGCTTTATTTCTGTGTTCTCAAGATTAGGTCCTTTTACAAATTTAATTAATGGTGCTTTGCCCTTTTTCTCACCAGATTTATCTTTCTTGGTTTCTTTTTTGAATCCTAATCCATGAGAAGTTGTTGTCATATTTGTTCCTAGCAATGCCTCCAAGTTATCTTTACTTTTGTGAAGGTTTGGATAACTTCATCCCTTTCTTTTAGCTGGTTTTGAAGAGTGTTTATTTCTTCAATCTTTTGTTTTTTTCTTGTTTTCCAATTTCCAGCTTTTAGATAAGTCTTTGAATTCTAGGGTGGCCTTTTGAGAGGCAAGCTTCAGATCATCAATTAGATTCATGAGATTTCTTTTTCTTCATTTAATTCTGTTATCTCATTTTCTAGTTCACAAGTTCTGTTGTTTGAAGATTGGTTATTATAAAGATTTCAATTTTCTTTTGATTGTGTTTGTTTTCTTTTCTCATTTCAGAATATTTTTCAACTAATTCTGCATACACATCCTGCCAATCTTCAACAGTAAAGTCTTCAAAAGAAGTATTTACCTTTTCTTCAGAATTGTTGGCCATGAAGCAGACTTCCTCACTCTCAGAGCTTGAGGATTTCTTGTTCTTCTTCTCACTTGAATCTTCGTCAGACCAAGTGGCCACCATGGCCTTTGGCTTCTTGAGCTTCTGGAATTTCTTGTGCTTTTCTTTTTGTTCTCAGGACACTCTCCCTTCATGTGTCCTGGCTTGTTACACCTGTAACAAATGACAGTTTCGTCAGCTTTTTGATTCTTGTTGAAATTAGAGGAGGAAGTGTTTCTTTTACCTGTGGAAAACTTCTTTTTCCCAGACATTCTTCCTTTTCTATATTTCAAGAATTTTCTGAATTGCCTGGTCATGAGGGCAATTTCATCCTCATTTGACTCAGACTCCTCAGAACTTGTCTTTCTTGACTTTTGTCTTTGTTACTTGAGGAGGCCTTAAGTGCCATTGGCTTGGTTTTAATTATGTGTTCTTCATTTCTTTTCAAATTGATTTCATATGTCATTAAGGATCCTATCAATTCATCCAAAGACATTTTGGACAAATCTTTAGAATCTTCAATGACAGTGGCCTTTGTGTGCCAAATAGAAGAAAGTGAACGTAAGATTTTTCTTACCAAGTCTGCATCTGTGTAGTCCTTACCTAAGGCCTTCAGTCCATTTACAATGACCATGAACCTGGCAAACATTTCAGAAATTTTCATTAGATTCATCATAAACAATTCATATTCTGAAACAAGAATATTTGCCTTAGTTTCTTTTACTTGTGATGTTCCCTCATAAAGTAATTCGAGTTTATCCCACATCTCTTTGGCAGATTTGCACATTGAGATTCTCGAATACTCTTTGGGATGAACAGCACATTGAATCATGTTCATGGCACTGTAGTTCAATGTGGCTTTTCTTATTTGTTCCCTAGTCCAGGTTTCTTCCTCACCCTGTTTTCATAGGGACCAACCTCAACCACTTTCCAAATTTCATAGTTCTGGGCTCTTAGAAAGACTTGCATTCTATTTTTCCAGTATGAATAGTCCGTTCCATTAAAGAATGGTGGCCTATTTATGGAATGCCCTTCAGCTATGAAACCTTTGGAATCCATTGAAAAAAGACAGCACAGAAGGAATACTTAGCAAACAAGCAAACAATCAAACAATCAGACACACAACACTCAAAAACTGCTCAAATCAAATCAGATCAAGTATAAACCCGCTCTGATACCAATTGAAGGATCGAGGAAAAGGTGTGGATAAGATCTAGAAGGGGGGGGGATGAATAGATCTATGCCACTTTCTGCGGAAGCTTAAGCAATTTAAAATACTTTTAGAACAGAGGCAATTTTAATCAGTGAAAAACACAGATCTGATGAAATGTTAAGTGAGTTGATAAAATAGATGTAAAAACCTGTTGATTAAGTGAATCTTGATCGATCCTATGCAAGCATCTAACGGATGATAAAATCAAACCACAAATAGACAAGTGCACAGAGATTTTTAGGTGGTTCGGAAACCCATGTGATCCTACATCCACCCCTCACACCTAGTGAGGATTCACTAAACAACCTGGGTTACACACCACTGGAGCCAGACAACTCCAACACTTGAGTTTACAACTCACACACCTCTAGAGCAAGACTACTCTAGATCCCTGAGCAAGACTGCTCAACAAACACTTGAGTTAGACAACTCAAACTGAGCACGACGGCTCACAAATAACAATGCTAGACACCAACACACGACATGGATCTTCTAGCAGCAGATCATGTCAGACATGAGAACATTCATGAGAGTTATGCAGAAGCACTTGCACAATCTCAAGAAGTCTCAGAAGAACAAAAAGTACATTGAGAATAGTGTTAAAAGGCTTTGTTCTTCAGTGTACTCCCTTGTAGAAGCTCAGATTGGGAAGAGGCTTGAATCCTTGAAGTCCCAGCCGATGCTCTGCACTATTGAAGTTGGGGATCTTCCTTGAAGTCTTCTCCAACAGATGCTCCTACTTGATCTGCTTCCTTGAGGCGCTTCAATTGCTTCTTCAGAGATCAAACTCCAATTCTCTCAATCGAATTGATGAGAATTGGTCTTCAGAAGGCACCAGGAGAGCAGAGGAGGGAGATGAGCTCTTCTCGCCGCCAAAGGGAACTTTTCTGGAGGCTTGGAGAGTTCGTTGGGGTCTTCTCATGATGGACGGCCAATTGGGGCCTTTTATACCCAAAAGATTCCAAAGATACCCTTTAGGTACAAGGGCACACGATCCTAGGTTGATACCCCATCGCCCTAGGCTGACACGTGGCAAACATCCAATTTAAGTTGCAAACTTTCCGTAGTGTGTCGACCTGCCCTGGTGGTGGTGTCGACACACGCCCAAATCTTGAAACAGGCTGTTCTGGGAACTGATCCAGTGTCGACCTGCTTTGGTATTGTGTCGACCTGCTATCCTGGTTCTGAAAACAGCTGTTCTGGGAGCAGGATCCAGTGTCGACCTGCTCTAGGTGCGTCGACCTGCTATCCCCAATTCTGAAAACTGCTGTTCTGGGAGCAGGATCCAGTGTCGACTGCCCTGAGAGTGCGTCGACCTGAGTAGTCTGATTTCCGGAATCTGCAACTCGTGTCGACACACTCTTTGATATGTGTCGACACAGTCTCAACATTTGTCATCTTTTTGCCTTTGAATTTGGTTATTGTGTCGACACCATTGTGGAGTGTGTCGACACTTTTTGCAAAAAGTGTTTGTACCTGAAAATTAAACACATATATCATTAGTAAAATGTTTTATTATGAGTGCAAATGATAAGTGTGCTTTGAGACATGTTTTTGAATATGATTTTCAGGTGAAATGTATTTATCATGTTTCAAATAATTTGCATTCAAATCACATTTGTCATCATCAAAATAGGAGGGAAAAAGATATGAAATTACACTCAACCCAACACATACAACGCCTCGAATGGAGTCATACCAATACTCGCATGAAAGATGTTGTTGTATGCGAACTCCACAAGAGGTAGATGGCACTCCCAATCATCCTTCCAATCCAGAACACACGCTCTCAACATATCCTAGAGCGTCTGGATAGTCCTCACGGACTGTCCATCAGTCTAGGGATGAAACGTCGAACTGAGCTTCAGCTTCGAACCTAAAGCATCCTGAAGACCCTTCCACAACCTCGAAGTGAATCTCGGATCCCGATCCGAAATGATCGACTTCGGTACACCATGCAATCTAATGATACAGCTAACATACAATCTTGCTAAACTCTCTACTGACTGCTTCTTCTTCATAGGTAAGAAATGAGCAGTCTTCAAGAATCTATCTACAATACCCAAATCGAGTCATTGCCCCTTCTAGATCGAGGAAAACCCGAAACAAAGTCCATAGTGACAGCTTCCCACTTCCACACTGGGATGTCCATCCTTTTCATAAGGCCGGATGGTCGCTATCACTCGGCCTTCACTTGCTAGCATACTAAACACCGGGATACATAATCCGCTACATCCCTCTTCATGCCAGACCACCAAAAGGATCTCTTCAAATCCTGGTACATCTTCGTGTTACCCGGATGAATAGAGAATCGCGATCTATGAGCCTCCGCTAACACATGCTCATGGACATCTACCCAATCAGGGACACAAACACGGTGATGAAATCTAATCACATCGTCCTCATCACGAGAAATACCTGCCTTGCCCACTAACTCTAAGAGTCTAGGGTCGACTTTCTTTGCTCGATCACCTCATCCAAAACCGAGGACCTAAGAGATAACTGAGCTACAAAAGCCTGGCATAGCAATGGCTCTAACTCAGTCAACGCGCAAGCCGCATCTTCCAACATCTTCCAATCCTGCTGGAGAGATGGCCTCTTTCTACTCAGAGCATCCGCTATGACATTCGCCTTCTCAGGGTGATACTGAAGGTCGAAGTCATAGTCCTTCAAGAACTCAATCCATCTTCTCTGCCTCAGGTTTAATTCCTTTTGGGAGAAAAGACACTTCAAGCTCTTGTGGTCGATAAACACCTCGAATCTAACACCATAAAGATAGTGCCTCCAGATCTTTAGTGCATGAACCACTGCTGCGAGCTCCAAGTCATGAGTCGGATAGTTCCTCTCATGCTCCTTCAACTGTCGAGAAGCATAAGCCACTACCTTTCCTGCTGCATTAGCACACAGCCTAAACCAATCCGAGACGCATCCATGTAGATAGTAAAACCCTCTACACCTCTCGGTAAGACTAACACCGGGGCTGTCGTAAGCTTAGTCTTCAACAATTGAAAACTACTCTCACACTTCTTGGACCATACAAACTTCACTCCCTTTCTGGTAAGCTGAGTCAAAGGGGCGGCGATGGATGAAAATCCCTCAATAAATCGCCGATAGTAACCAGCTAAACCAATAAAACTACGAATCTCCGAAGGGGTCTTGGGAATCTCCCAATCCATAACTGCCTGGACCTTCGCTGGATCAACTGCTACACCAGCACCGGAGATAACATGCCCGAGGAAATGAACCTCGCGCAACCAAAAATCGCACTTGCTGAACTTAGCATACAGCTTGTGCTCACGAAGAACCTCTAACACTACTCTCAAATGCTGACGGTGTGTGGCCTCGTCCGGAGAGTAGACCAACACATCATCAATAAACACTACAACAAAGCTATCTAAATAAGGCCTAAACACCTTGTTCATGAGATCCATGAACGCTGCAGGGGCATTGGTCAATCCGAAAGGAAGGACCAAAAACTCATAGTGTCCATAACGGGTTCTAAACGCCGTCTTGAACACATCCTCACTCTGAATCCTCAACTGATGATAACCAGATCGCAAATCAATCTTAGAAAATACTGATGCTCTCGCAACTGGTCAAACAATCATCAATAGAGGCAAGGGATACCTGTTCTTCACAGTCACTTGGTTCAGCTTCCTATAGTCAATGCATAACCTAAGTGACCCGTCTTTCTTCTTGACGAACAATACAGGTGCGCCCCAAGGGGAAACACTAGGGTGAATAAATCCCTTATCAAGCAACTCTTGCAATTGCCTCCTCAACTCGGCTAACTCCGCAGGTGCCATCCGATATGGAGCCTTCGAGATAGGAGAGGTGCCCGGAAGCAACTCTATGGTAAACTCTATCTCTCTATCCGGTGGCAATCCAGTTAAGTCATCAGGAAAGACATCTGGAAAATCCTGCACTACCTCAATCTCCGCAAGAGTAGGTGACTCATCAGCCTCTGGCACTAACACCACGCTGGCAAGAAAAGCGTCACAACCCTTGTTACCATGCGCATCGCCTTCATGGCAGAGATGACCATCTTTCCCGCCAAGTTCCTTGGCAAGGGATGAGAGAACTCGTCCTCACCAGGAATGCGGAAAACAATCCTCTTCCGACGACAATCCACTAACGCATAGTGCTCCTCTAGCCAATCCAGACCAAGAATAGCATCATAGTCCTTCATCTTAGCAAGAAGAAACACCCATCTAGGATTCTATCCTCAATGCAACAGGTAACGACGGAATGCACTTCCTAGTCGATACCGTACCCGCAGGGGTGTGCACAGACAAAGGGACCTCTAAATCCTCAGACTCTACACCTGACTCTAGGGCTAACTGCCTAGCGAACCGCTCGGAAATGAACGAGTGAGTAGCACCCGTATCAAATAAAACCCGAGCGTGCACACCTATAAGTAAAATCGTACCTTCGATGACATGCTCCGCCTGCTCGGCGTCCACGCGCGCTAAAGCAAACACTCGAGCTGGGGGTCGAGGTCTTCCTGTAGCTGGCGCGCTGCCGCTTACTGCTGGGGCTGGCGCTCCGCGCTGGACTCCCTGCTGAAGTCTTGGGCAATCTTTGATCTTGTGGTCGCTGCTTCCGCACTTCAAGCACTTTCCCGTAATCATCCAACATTCGGTACCACCATGTGTTTCCACAGTGGGGGCACTCTTTCTTCACACCAGGGGAACGTACAGAGGGTACCTGAGAACTGCCAACTGGCACTGATCGCTGCTGTGTCGGGTACACCGCTTTCTTCTTGTCCTGCCGCTGGAACGTAGCTGCAGGTCTCTTCTGCGAAGCCTTCTTCTCTTCAAGATATTGCTCCATCTCTCCCTCATGCCTACAAGTAGCACTAAGGGCCTCGTCCAACGTGCGGTGGTCAAATGCCACGAGTCTCGTCCGCAGTGATGGCTTGAGTCCCATCACGAACTTCTTTATCTTCCTGCCTCGTCTGCCACGATATGAGGTGCATATTAGAGAGTTCAGAAAATCTTGCCTCATATTCTAGCACTCATGGAGCCTTGAGCCAAAGATAGGAATTCTTGCTCCATCCGATCTTGCACATGCTCGGGGATGAACTTTGCCCTAAAGAGCCTCACGAACTCGTCCCAAGCAACATCGATAGCTCCGTCCTCAACCGGGTACGCAGCAATGAAGCCCACCATACATCAGCTCTTTCCTGCAGTACACTGCTCATAAGCACCATCTAAACAAACCTAACTTAACAAAACATACAAGCATATACTAAAGCATACCTGTAGCATGTAGGTGGCTAATGTAACCTTATCCTCATCTACACACCTGATGGCTCAGAAGATCTTTTCTATCTCCCTCATCCAGCTTTCTACCAACAACGGATCGCTCTCCCCCTTAAAAGAGGGTGGCAGCATCCTCTTGAATCTTTCCATGGTAGAAGGTCCACCATGGTCCTGAGCTGGTACTTGAGCCTGCTACAGTACAACAAGCATACACAATCAACATAATATTGCATAATTAATAAACAGACTATTATCATTTTATTAGTCTAACCTGAGCCTCCAACTGAGCCTGGAGTGCTGCCTGGGTAAGAGCCTGCGTCTGCATGGCTTGCACCAACCTTGCATGAATACTCCATAATCCACAAGCGGCGGTGGGGAAGTACAGGACCTTGAGGTGCCGGGGCCTGCTGCTCCGCCCGCTCGTCACGTCTCGGCTCGTCCTCACGGGCCGGCGCTCCGCCACGCCTACCTCTCGAAGCCATGGCTGTAATAATTTCAGCCACCATTAGCTAAGTTACTAAGTTTTCTAACCATTTTCTTATCTCATTTCCACTTCTTATTAGTGTTTTCTACACATGTGGACATACTTATGTAGACTTAGCATGTAATGAAGATGATGACTTAAGTATATTCATGTGCAATCTCAACCGTTTGCTCTGATACCAATCTTTGTAGCGACCCTCATTATATCGGTACGGTTATACCAACCACATCGATATAGTGAACGTTGCCACAGTGGGACATTTACCCACAATAACATTCAGCTGAGATACACGTGAATATAAGAACAGAGTAGCGGAAATAAAAGAACCATTGTCTTCATTTCATTCATCATCCACATTCAACATACTTGATTGCATTGACATTTAAATAACTAAAAGTCCACATATAATACTTGCTGAAAATCAAAATACATAATTGTCCACACTTAACATTCTTCCATGATAATGCTAGTAGAATGTTGCAATTACATACTATGAAGTCAAATATCGCAAGTACACCGGCGATCTAATCTCCACGCTCGGAGTCGGTCTCCATTGCCTCCTCCGCAAGGGTGTCGTCACCACTACACATGTACGCCGAAGCAAGTAATGAGTCTAAAAGACTCAGCAAATAACTCTACACATACCATACATGTACACGGCATAGCAGATTTTACATACACATTTACAAGATACGATGTAATATACTTAACATTGAAGGTCAACACTCTATTATGATGACTCTACCAATTAAACACATGGCTCATGCTTTCAGATTTTTCCACAATAAAACTTCCTATCACATGCTCTCTACTCATTCCAATACATGAAAGGTCTATTTTCATTAAACTATCATGAAGCGAGTTTAGCATGGTCTCAATGCCTATGTGAGAAGAATACACTGCATGAATTTCTATACATTCCTATACATACTCATGACCATTTCATCCTCTTTAAGCTTGCTGGTTTTACATAGACTAGGAAGCATAACCCAACACATGAGAGCTACTTAATCAATTAAGTTACAACATGAAGGCAAACAAGCATGGGATTACTTACACACCTCTAAGAATCATTTCTAACATGGATTCTAAGCAATTTGCACATGTAAAGCATGATTATAAGTACATTTAGTTTGGTGTTTGTAACATGATTTCAGATTACTACAACATGGATCACAAATCACAACCCTCATGTTTTGGTTTCACATGTTTACATAATTTCTCATTCACATAATTTACACTTTACACATGCACATTTACACATTGTTCACACTACACAATTTGCACATTATCACAATCACATTCACATTTTTCACTTTAGTGCCGTGACACATAGTCCCAACCACCATAAAAAGGACCATCACATCACATACACATAGACGTCACCTAGGCAATGCAGTGACGACTCTTGGACTGCGCAGACCTGGAGACAAGTCTCCACCCTAACCAGTGGTACTTGTCCACCTCCAAGATTTCATCCTAATGCCCTTAGGATCACAACACATTGAACCTTCTCAGGGGGACTTTTCCCTGATACGGTTCCACTGCCCTCTATGGAAGCAGTGTCACACTTGGCACAATTTGCACATTTACCAATTTTTAACACATATCTTACACATGTCACTTGCCTCTTATCATTTTCTCACTCACACAAGAGCTCTATTTTCCTAACATGATTCTACAATTAACAGTCTACATGTTCAAATTTTGCATGAATCAGATCACCCACAAGTCACATTATTCCCACATTAGCATGCATTTTTTACATTTATCGCATGGAAAAATTCATATTTCACTAGTAGTTGTCCAAACGACTTGAAAATTTAACCACATACTGATCTTAGGTTTATGATTCCACATGAAATTTTCAGATTTTTCTAACACAAAATGAAGTTACAGAAAATTAAGATCAATTTCACATTACTATTCATAATGTAAATTAACATGAAGTTGAACATAATCACAAATTTAACAACTCACTGTCTGCACCCTAGCATGCACACAGTCACAGAATTATTCTCAATTTATCGAGCAACACGTCATTTAGTGGAAATTTAACATGACCTACGTATGATTTCTATTTCCCAAAACAGAAATTTCAATAACCATACAAGCATGGGAAAAATGTCAGAAACTCAGAGCAAGATAGGATCATGCATACATGGTCTAACAAATTTGGGCAACAAACTTGCCATGGATCATTAGGATCATGGTGAATACACATTGCCATTCTTTTCGCATACACATTAGATAGACGAATAAACTCAACCACCCACAAAAAAATGTTCATTCATTCTCCCATTCATCACATTAGCTAGTATACATAGCATATAAGAGTTACATTATATCCTCATCGCAAACACGTCAAATTAATCAAATATGCCAGAAGAACACTCACTGTGCTGTCCCGGAGAACTTAACGGTGGTCTCTGGCTGTTCCAGAGTGGACGGCCAGATCGATGGACGCATACCAGGGATCTCGGCGTCAGGGCATTGACGCCAAGTTCCTATCTGTGCAGAAACACAGACCGAACTCCAAATGCAAAGGTGAAGGGGGATCTAGGACACGAGGAAAAATACATAAAAATTATAAACCCTACTTGACATCTACATGGACGGAGTGTAAGTGTTACTTGCCTCTGAAAAATACTCCAAAGGGATCTAAAATGGTGGTGAAGCTCTCCTTGGGCAGTCCCAAGAAGCCTCCAAAGACACCTTCCTCCGGGTTCTTGACTGATGTAGACACCAAAGCGAGATCGGGGAAGCCTTCCCTGATGCTCCAGCTATCTCCCAGTCATTGTAGATGGCCGGATAAGCTCCAAATTCCCGGATCTAGGCTTGCAAAGTCAGGTCCTTCTCACAGAAACTAGGGTTTGTCTTCTTCTCTTTGCAAGAGCTAAGAGAGGCTGAGGGTTGCAAGAAGAGCTTGTATATAGAGGAGGGGAAGCTCTCCTCTCATGCAAGTCGGACAAGAGGCTTTCAGACCGTTGGAAACAGCTCCCCAATGGTTGGGGTAGCTTGTTTCTGGAATTCTGGGCTCTGCAACGCATGCAGGTCAGAGAAATTGGCGTCCACATCGCTAGATGCTGGACTTAGTATTGGCGTCCATAGGGTTGACGCCGACACAACATCGACGTCTATTGATATTGACGCCAATCTGGCTGGCTTCGCCAGAACTCTAAAACATGCAGAAACCATGCATATCTTATACCTATATATATGCATACATATGTACTATCATGTACACACTACATCATACCATTCATACATTATTTACAACTAATTATACACATGCATACATAAGTATACTAAATAGTAATTACGTAGATATTTACATACGTACATACACAACATGAAATTTACGTGCAATCCAATATGCAACAAAATTCGAGGGCCTTACAGGCAATTCAGAAATTTTTAAAATCAAGAAGAGGAAAATTCAATGGAAAGAAAAATATTCCTCTGGTAAAAGGAATGCTTCTTCTTCAAATTTTAATGCTGGTAGAAATCAAAACTGATGAAGGTATTATTTGCTACAGGTGCAACAAGGCAGGACACATGAAGGGTGAGTGTCCTGAGATCAAAAAGGACAATACAAGAAGAACAACAAATTGAAGAAGCCAAAAGCCATGATAGCAACTTGGTCAAATGAAGACCAAAGTGAAGATGAAGAAGAGAACTCCTCAAGTTCTGTAAATGAGGAGTTATGCTTTATGGCAAACAATAGTGATGGAAAGGTAAGTCCTTCTTTTGAACAATATACTATTGAAGATTGGCAAGATGCATATGTTGAGTTGGTTGAAAAATATTCTGAAATAAGAAAAGAAAATAAACATCTGAAAAAGAAAATTGAAAATTTCATGCATGATACTTCTTAAATAGAAGAATTTCTGAACTGGAAATGAAATATCTGAACTTAATGAAGAAAGGAAGACCTTCTGAATGAAATTGATGAATTTAAAATTGCATCTCAAAAGGCCAACAATGATTTTGAAAAGCTTTCTGAAAGAATGGAATTGCAACAAAAAGAAAAGCAACAAGCTATTGATGAAATTCAGAAACTTAAGAAGTTGTTGGGTGAAAAGGAACAAGTGATAAAAAACTCACAAATGGAAAGAAAATCTTGATGCATTGTTAGGACTTAGAATGAATGCTGAAAAATGGACTAGGTTTCACCACAGAAAAATCATTGAAGAATAAATCTGGTGAAAAGAAAGAAAACCTTCAAAATTCATTTGATAAAATTTGTCAAAAGTACTAGTCCAGAAAATAAAATAAACAAGTGTCAAAGAAAAACATCTGAAATAATCAAAAACCAAAGTGAAAAGAATGTTTCCAATCAAAAGAAACAAAATAGGTCGACACACATTGATGTTAGGTCGACACCAGATAACCACAAGTTCAAAACTGTGGCTGCTGAGTCGACACTACCTCAACACAGGTCGACCTACCCGTTTCTAAACAACAAAAGATGTTTCACAAAAATTCAAATAAAAATATGAAAAATCATAAAAACACAAACAAACTTTCATGATGATTATTGGAGATCCAAGACATCTATCAATCTAATTGGATTAATTCTTGGAATCAATGGTATCATAATCCTCATTGGTACCATTCACAATCTTTTTATCCAAAATTTCCAAGATATCAACAGAATCCTTGGTTTGAATTTCCATACATGAACAATCATGCCAAAATGCATATTTTCATGCTTATGAAAGGAAGAACACTGGTGTTTTCATTCCAAATCAGAATGTTAAAATGCCAAAAAGGGAAAATCATTGCTGAAACAAAAAAAAAACCAAAAACAACTCAAATATGGATCAGAAAAGATTTATTGTTTTTGCTCAAACAAACTGATGGTCCCAACAATGTTTGGGTACCAAAATCTTTTTTCTCTGATCTGATTTATGCAGGAAGGTCGTGCACCCAGCTCCAATGTGTGGTTTCTTGATAGTGGGTGTTCACGACACTTGACAGAACAAAATTTTCATTTCTGATTGAAAAGGAAGGAGGATCTGTCACATTTGGAGGTAAAAATAAAGGGAAAATCATTGGATCTGGAAAGGTTGGTAAATCCTCCTCAAACTCAATTGAAAATGTTCTGTTAGTTGATGGTTTAGACTACAATCTTTTGAGTATAAGTCAATTGTGTGACAAAGGTCACAAGGTTTTTTTAATCTGATTTCTGCAAAATAATTGATTCTTCAACTGAAAAATAAAATTCTTTGGTAAAAGAGAAAACAATGTCTACATGATCAATCTTGATAAAAACTTTGCTGAAAACATTTGTTTGGTGGCAAATAAAAATGAAATTGCATGGACATGGCACAAAAGACTTGGTCATGCAAGTTTCAACATAATAAATAAACTCTTAAGGCTAAATCTGGTTAAAGGACTTCCTGAATCTTTTCCAAATGTTGAAATTCAACTTTGTGGGATATGTGCTCAAGGAAAACAAACCAGAAAATCTTTTAAAATTTTCAATGATGTACTCACTTCTAAGCCACTAGAATTACTTCATATGGACTTTTTGGGCCAACAAGAATTCTTAGTCTTAGTGGTAAAAGATATGGATTTGTCATCATTGATGATTTTACTAGATACACTTGGGTCATATTTCTATCCCACAAAAGTGATACTTGTTTAGAATTCAGGAATTTTGCACCACTGCCTTAATGGGTTTTTCATATAAAATCAAATCCATTTTGACTGATCATGGGGGAGAATTTGAGAACAAAGCTTTTTCTGATTTATGTGCTGAACTGAACATTTTTCACAGATTCTCTTCTCCAAGAACTCCAGAACAAAATGGAGTTGTGGAAAGGAATAGAACTCTGGTGGAAATGGCTAGATCTATGCTCTGGAAAGTAAATTGCCCAAATCCTTCTGGGCTGAAGCTGTGAACACAACAAATCACATCTTGAACAGAGCATTGGTCAGACCAAAATAAAAAAAAAACCTATGAACTTTTGAAAAACAAAAACCAACTTGTCTTATTTTAAAATCTTTGGTTGCAAGTGTTTTTACATAACCAATAAAGAAAATCTTGATAATTTGATGCCAAAAGTCATGAAGCCATTTTTCTTGGCTATTCAGAAATTTCTAGAGCTTATAGAGTTTACATTCTCAAGAATAAAACTGTGGAAGAATCTCCACATGTAGTTTTTGATGAAAACTCATATCAAACTGATGACTCTACATCTTGCAGGGTTCCTCAAAATAATGAAGAGGATGACTTCGTTGTCGAATCTTCACCAACTGTTGAAGAGGATGAAGATCCATTTGAAAATCTGGACAATCAATCACCTACCACAAGTGGTTCAGGTAATATTGTTCCAGAACTGAATGCATCCAAGAGGTAATTCCTGAAAATAGATTTTTAAGAGATCATCCAATTGAGAATGTAGTTGGTATGTGCATGATAGAGTTAGAACTAGATCATCTTTTCTGAATGCAATAAATGAAGACCCACTAGCACTAATTTCCCAAATTGAACCCAAGTCAATTGATGAAGCTCTAACTAGTGAGGATTGGATCAATGCAATGCATGATGAACTTCATCAATTTGACAGAAATCAAGTGTGGGAATTAGTACCTAGACCTAGTGACCAATCTGTTATTGGTACTAGATGGGTGTTCAGAAATAAATTGAATGAAAATGGACAGGTTGTTAGAATAAAGCTAGACTAGTTGCCAAGGGGTACAATCAGGAGTTTGGAATTGATTTTGAAGAATCATATGCCCCTGTAGCTAGACTAGAAGCTGTGAGATATTTCTTGCTTTTGCATCATCCCTGAAATTTAAAGTTTATCAAATGGATGTGAAGAGTGCTTTCTTGAATGGATACATCAAAGAAAATGTTTTTGTAGAACAACCTCCCGATTTGAAAATAAAAAAAATCCTGATCATGTTTTCAAACTCAATAAGGCTCTTTATGGTCTTAAGCAAGCTCCAAGAGCTTGGTATGACCGTTTGAGCTCATTTTTGTTGAATAAAGGTTACACAAAGGTAATGTAGACCAACCCTGTTTACAAGAATTGTCAATAATCAAATCATTGCTGTCCAAATCTATGTTGATGACATAATTTTTAGGTCTACAAATAAAGAACTGTGTACTGAATTTGCTGATCACATGAAAACTGAATTTGAAATGAGTTTGATGGGAGACTTACAATTCTTTTTGGGATTGCAGGTACATCAAACCAGTGAAGGGATTTTTATAAGTCAAACAAATATGTGAAAAACTTCTGAAAAGTTTGACTTTCAGCACCTCAAGCATTCAAGCACACCAATGGCAATAAATGTAAGACTAGAGGAAGATTCATTTGGTAAGTCAGTAGATCCAAAGACCTACAGAGGTATGATTGGTTCTCTACTTTACCTCACACCTCTAGACCAGATATTCAGTATAGTGTGCATGTGTGCTAGATTTCAAGCCAATCCTAAAGAAAGTCACATGTTAGCTGTCAAAAGGATTTTTAAATATCTTGTTGGAACATGTGAACTTGGAATTTGGTATCCTGCTGGTTGCAAGTTAGATTTAATGCTTACTGTGATGCTGATTATGTTGGTTGTAAGCTTGATAGAAAAAGTACTAGTGGCTTGTGTTTATATCTAGGTGGATGCCAATTTCTTGGGCTTCCAAAAAGCACATTCAGTAGCTCTATCCACTGCAGAGGCTGAATATGTTGCGGCTGGTTGTTGTGGCACTCAAGTTCTTTGGGTGAAACATCAGCTCCTAGACTATATCACAAATTGGTTGTATTCCTATTTTGTGTGATAACACTAGTGCTATTAATTTGTCTAAAACCAATTCAGCATTCACGAACAAAGCATATTGAAATAAGGCACCATTTTCTAAGGATGAGGTCGCTAAGAATCTTTTGAACTTCACTTCATTGAAACTGAAAAACAAATTGCAGATATTTTCACTAAGCCTCTTCCAGAAAACAAATTCTCATCTTTAAGAAGAGAGCTTGGTTTGTGCAAATTTCCACATTCTTGATATCTTCTATCTCTTTTTGCAAATAAAAGTCTTCTTGTTCTTGCAAATAAATTCCTCACTCTCACATTGCATTGGCATTCTTGGTATATCAAATGGTGATTTGAAGAAAGACAAGTCAGGCTTGTCTGGACACTTTCACTATGCGTGAGTATATGTCTCCGCCAAGTATCAAGAGTCTTGTATGCAATTTTTGAGGGGAGTCTTGTCTTTCAATAAATATTCTTGTTCATTCTATTTTCACTTCATTCCATTCCTATTTCTTCAATAATCTTCATGTTCACCTTGTGAGGGGAGATACATGAAAGGGGGAGTCATTGTCACATTCCTTGACCTTACTTGTCTATCTTGAACCCCAAACTCATCAGAATTTTTGAGTCATTGTGCTATTTTCTTATGAGAGAATTAAGACATTGAAACTAAACCCATTGTGCATTTAGTTTAATTTCAAAGATTCATTATCATTTCAAGGTTAAGCAATCTTAATACTGAATGTCTTTAAAATGACTTGCAAACACTTGTAGGCACATGAGTGGCTTTACTATTTAACATGTGCATGTTTAAGCTTCATTTTTACCACATGTTAAGAATAATTTTTCTAAATTCGTAGTCATGACTTGTCTGGTCAAAGCAAACATATTCCTGCAAAACATCAAAAAAATGATCAACAATCTGGAAAGATACAAACAGAGCAATGCAAATTCTTGAACCACTGAGTAACCGGGCCATTTCACCTAAAAAGTGAGTTGTTTCGCGTCAAAAAGTGGAAATCAAAATTTTCAACTCTGTATAAGATAATGAAAGTTAAACCACTGAGTAATCAGGAGGTCTTGCATCTGATCAATGTGATCTCTTGCACTGAAAAGTGAGATTTAACTAATTTATTCTTGTATTCTTTCCCAGTAAAAAAAATGAAAGAAAATCAAATTGACAGGATGAAAAGCTTAAGACCTTAATAAAGTTCATGTATACTGAGTTTAGACCTATTATTCTACATTGTGTTAAAATTAAAGCTCCTAACATCCTTGTTAAATACTTCTGCTCACTCATATAGGTCACTTTACTTCACATTTGCATCATTTTTAACTACATTCAGATCATTATATCTTGTAATACCTTGTGTTGAGTGTGTCTTTGTGATTAAACTTTGTTGCACAATAACCAAAACACAATATTTCTCTCATTTGACAATATCACTTTGCCTCATTATTTTGATCATTTCTGACCATTCATTTCCTACATTTCATTTCTTGATCTCCTACAATCTTGTTTCTCTATCTTATCTATTTTTTTGATGCTGTCAAAAAGGGGAGAAAGTTCTTAAAGGGGAGAAAGTTTCTTATGGAGAAAGGTGTTAAAGGGTGAATATGGTCAAGGGGATTATTGCAGTCAAGGAGTCAAGCTATTGGGAGATTGTGCATATATTTTTCATCATCAAAAAGGGGGAGATTGTTGGGTTGATGTGTTTTAAAATTCCTAAAGTTGTATTTTAATGATGACCAATGAACATCACTCATACCTTGATTTTGATGATGACATATTGAACATGTTATACATTTTATACATATCACAACAATGCTTAAACAACATGTTTTTGATGTTTAATATTTCACATTTTATGATAATATCTTGTATTAATGGTGTACACTTCTCGATTGGATGGAGATCGACTTGTGTTTCTGACGACAACATCGCTGCCGTCACAGCAGTTACCGGCAACATCCATTGCCATCAACTACAAGTAAATGTCCATATCGATTGACGTCTACTCCTGTGTAAATGGCAGTAAACCTGACGTCTACTTCTTCCAGACTGACAGCAAAATTTTCGTAGCCAGCTTGTTGGTGGTTTTGGTAAGGGCTAAAATTAGGAAACGCTTGAGGGTTACATCTCCTACCTCATCGGCAAGTTTGGGGAGGCCAATCCTTTATAAAAAGATGGTTAGCCTTCTTGGACCGTTTTTGGGGAGTTTTCTCCAAGTCTCTAGGAAACTGGAAGAAATTCGGTGATTTGATCTTCGTGAGGCTAAGACTAGCATCTATGAGTTGAAGAGGGTGTGCTTTTGAAGACTGAAGCGTCTCCAA
>CM024763.1:62161273-62213550 GCA_014218235.1 Colocasia esculenta | reverse complement strand
GCTCAGCAAACCTGGACTGACGCCTCTGCTGACGGCTCCGTCCACCCCCGCGAGTAGACAACTTCCTGAACTGCGAGCGAATTCCAGAGCTACCGGAACTGCCCGAGCCTGAGGAAGAGGAAGTCGCACTACCGCGGCTGCCTGCTGGTACGGCGAGGACTGGAAGAGGCTCCTCCCTGCTGCTGCTGCTGAGGCTGCCAAGCCTCCCTATCCAAGGAGGTGGCCTTCGCCACGGCCTCTCCCAAGGTGGTACACATGTGTGCCGTCACACCCCACCTCAGGTCTGGTCTCAGCCCTGCTATAAGCCTCTCTGCACAAGCCTGGTCACTGCCTGCTACATGAGGCACATGCCTCAACAACCGGACAAAGCTCTGGTGGTACTGAGAAACTGTGAGGTCGCCCTGCACCAACTCGTGGAACTGGTCCCGTCTCTCACGTCGAGCGTAGTCGGGGAAGTACTCGCCGTGGAAGACCTCTGAAAACTGCTACCAAGGATCTGGTCCAACCGCTGCCCTGGAAGTGAGTCTGCCTGAACTCTCCACCACTCATGGGCTTCCTTGAGCTGGTATACTGCCAAACGAACCGGGTCCTCTTCAGCGCACTCCATAGTCTCGAAGATGCGCTCAAATCATGGGTCCAGCTCTCGCCTTATCTGGATCATACTCACCGTGGAACATCGGTGGCGAAGGCGCAGGAACCTCTAGAGAGAGCGGTCCTGTCCTCATAACCGCCGTCCTTCGCCGCCCGGCCCGGGTACTCCCAGTGCCCGACCGCTGCTGACGCCCTGGTGCTCCACCTCTGGCTCCACCTGCTGCTGCTCTGGTACGGCTGGGGAGGTACTGGAAACTGGACCATCTGCTGCTGCCTGCCCGGGCTGCCACGCTCCCTGGTACATAGCTCTGAAGAACTGCTAGGCCATGGGAAACCAGTTTGCATACTGCTGAGGCTGAGGGTGGTACTCCTGCTGCTGCCCACCTACTGCCGTTGCCTCTGCTGCTGCTGCCTGTGCACCCTGAGGCTATGCCACTGATCCTCCACGGACACCTCCTCCTGAACCCGCCCCTGAGCGGGCATGTCGGACTCATTCTGTTGCTCAACCAGCTGCCTAGCCTGACTGCGCCTACGCGGAGCCATGACCTACACGGAAACACAACTAACAAAGGTTATAATACCTCTCGGCGGCTAGCAGTGTACATGTACTATTGTTGGGACTTACTGTTGCAGTTTAGATCACTACAAGTCCTGTCAGACCAAGCTCTGAAACCAACTGTAACGACCCGAGACCCGACCCTCGGCCCACGCCGAGGACCCGATTTTCGCGGTCGCCGCCCACGGACCAGGGGGACCCGGAAGGGCTATAACACAGTCTGACAGGATATGTAACGGAAGTAAACGTCAACTGCTAAATAGAAGCGTACAAGCGGAAACAGAAAGAGAGCGAGACCGCTGTACCGCTCTAAGTACAGTCCCAACGCACGCACGCTAGTACAAGTAAGGAAAGGGGAAGGAACAAGTCCCTTAGGGGCATACCCTGAGGGTGACGTACACTGAGAGGGGGAACCACTGCTAGCTACGGGGACCAAGACTACCGCCCCGTCTCCTCCGCCTGACGCGCGCCCTGCCGCTGCTGGGAAGACTCACCTGGAAAACAGAGGGATGAGCTTCACAACAGAAGCTCAGTAGGGACTACCAATCTCCTACTGGCTCTAAACAGGCAGAGGAACATATACAACTCTAATAAAGGAAAGACGGCAGTTATATCTTCTACTAAAAAAGGAAGTGCGGAAGCGAAGGTAAAGCTAACACGGTACGGAAAGTACTCTCGGTCGGAAACTCCGTACGACTGCTCGTCGTGACCACCACACGGCTAGTAACACACAGACGGAGGGAACTCCGCTAGACAAGGAACACTAGCTACGGGAACAACACCACTAGTCAGACGGTCAGGTGCGTCCACAGACGTCTTATCCTCGACCTAGGTCCTGACCCTGGCGTCTCGTCAGAGCGAGGTAGGACACAAGTACAACAACAGTAACCGCCGTAGTCTGGCGGACTACGGTCCCACGCCTGACCTCTCCAAACGGTTCCGGGGCCGTAGGAGCAAGGCAGTGAGAAGAAAGGACTGGCTGGCTACGCCAGGTAGAACTCCAAACTGTCCTCGGCGTCCCAGACCAACTACGAGAGCTCTGCAAGCGACTCACACGCCACTGTCCTAACCACTGTTTCCCCTCAGTTCCAGAGTCCGCTACGCGGCTGCCAACTCGAGCACACTCGTAGCCCGGAGTACTCCTAACAGGCTCCGAGGATGGGGTCCCAGGTAACAGTAACAACCTCTCGCACGGGACAAGCCCTCAAGTGCCGCGCGCACGGGCGAACGACTAGTGTGAGACCGTACTAGGGAACTAGCACAGGTGCCACGGGTACAGTAAGAGAAAACGGAAGCGGCGGAAGCACAACCTGCCTCTGGATGAGAAAGGAGACATAGACCCTGTCGCCTTCAAGAAGGCGATAGAGGGGGGTGTCGCTTTACCAGTCAGGTGGCGGGACTGAGAAGGCGACATAGGCCCTGTCGCCTTCAAGAAGGCGACATAGGGGATGTCGCTTTAACAGTCAGAAGGCGACACAGGGTATGTCGCCTTCAGGCCAGTCGGGGGTTCCGGAGATTCTTCTCCCGGGAACCTCCCCGAAACAGGAGAAACACCCACAACGGGGAGGGGAGCATAATATCATGCTAGAAAGCCATTAAACACACAAACACCCTCGAACACCCCAAGAACATGGATTCTACGCTCGGAGAAAAACCTCACTCACACGAGCATGGAGTTCTCACACTCCCCAAACCCCAATCACACGAGAACACGATCTAGACGGGGAGGGATCATGCTTAGGGCGAAGGAGTCGGATGTCCTACCTCCACGCAAAGAACGCACCCGTTGGGGCCTTCTCGTAGGTTTGGCCGTCTCCTCCTCGCACCGCACGGCACGAACACGATCCCTACACGAACGGAGCGTCACCCTCCTCAGCACGGCTGCCTCAACACAGGGAGGCACCCCAAAACCGATGGAAGCTCGAGAGGCGAGATAAAGTGAGGGGGAAAGGAGAGGCGCGAGAGAGGGGGAAGGGGCTCGGGCGCCGGGCTTTAAGCCCGCGTCCTGAGAAGGCGACATACCTTGTGTCGCTTGGGAACCAGAAGGCGACACACCCCCCATCGCAATCCACTGACAACGGTCAAATCTTGAATTCAAAAAAGTGAAGGCGACAGCCATCTTGTCGCGTTCACCCGACACCGCCAGAGTCGTACTGACACAAAGGACGCCTGTCCGTCTGTCAGACTACGTCTGGGGCGACGCGATGGGAAGGCGACATAGGCCATGTCACCTTCAAGAAGCGACATACCCCAGTCTCCATCCATCAAACCAGAAGGCGACAGTGGGTATGTCGTCTTCAAGAAGGCAACATACCCCCTGTCGCAATCCCAAACAGAACCAGAACTTGACGCGATCGGAACCACGTCGCGACAGTCGCCCTGCCGCGACCCAGAGGGCGGGGCCAAGGGCCAAGGGGGCCGGGGTGTTACACACGTACTTACATACATGCTTTCTAACAATTTAACACTTTACTAGCTATCACATTATCATTAACTATTTGCAATTTACAATTAAACTAACACATGCTCATGCTATAACATGGAGAATAAAACATGGAATCTATTAAACAAACTTATGCTAACTAATGTATAACAACAATTTTAAACATGGTCATTTACAACATGGAATCACTAACATGAGAGCATTCATATAGTCACATGCTTTCATTTCTTATTTTCACATAACACTAACACATGGTTATATTCAACTTATAACATGATACTAAACACATGCTCCTCAAGTAATTCTAACTCATGGACATAATTTACATATTCCTACACATGGTACTAAACATGATATCACAATATCTTAAATCACATTAACACATGCATTATTTTCTCTTGACATGAACATATGCACTTTTACCTTGGCTTTCACATGCATTTATTCCCACATTATCATTCACTTTCACTTACACAGATTTCACATAGTTTCCACTTTGCACACTCACGTATCATGTCACATCACTTGCACTTACCACGTGCCACTTTCACATATCACTTTACACATTATTCACATATCCACTTTTACATATTGCCAAGACACAGCCAAACCACCACTAGAAAGATCACATAACACATACAAATACTTAATCACCAGGAAAAGTGACCAAGTCTTGGTTACTGCGCAGAACCGGGGGAAGCCCTCCCCACCATTACCAGTGGAACTTGTCCACCTCCAGGATTTCACAACCTGTTGCCCCGAGTATCACATAACACATTTGATCTTCTTGTAGGGGCACTACTACAATACAGCTCCACGCAATCTATGATGGCAGTGTCTTATTGGCACAAATTTTATCTTTGTACATTAACACATTTCACACACACATGCCACATGTTCTCTCACTTTCCATGCACATGCACATATATATCATGAAACAATACTAATCACTTCTGAGTACTCAATTTGATCAAGAACAGTAAATAAATAACCTAATCATGATGCTAATCACGTTTTTAAACATGTTGAGATCTACTTTTAAAACATGGTATAGAAAGCTTCAGAATTTAATAACTAATTGCACAGTATTCAGAATTATATCAAATTTTAACCATACGGTGGCTATAGCACATGGAACATATTTGTAATTTTTCAGAATTTTATGAATAGTACAACTATTTTTAATATTTAACAGAGATTATATGTAATTTCAGTGAAATATTCACTTAACATGGTAGACAGTAAAGCAGTCAGTTTTAACAGGTTCAAAACATGTGAACAGTCACTCTAAGATCGTGATAATTTTCTGAATCCATAACATGCAACAAAACTATTTACAAAATTAAACACAGTCAAAACATGCTTATTTCACCAACACAGAATTTATATTTAATACAGTCATGCTCAGAAATTCGACAGAACCTCATGATACGAACTAAAGACCATACCTGACAAACCATAATTTTTTACAGCATGCACAAACTTCCAAACATTCGAAAATCACAATGCAGAGTAAACATGTATTTCTACAGAAAACATATGAACTTGACGGCAAGGGGCTTGTCGTTAGGAAGAGTTAACAGCAGGATCAACCGCTGTCACCTAAGAACTTGGCGGAAACACTATTGCCGTCAACCTCCTGTATGCACACAGTGTAGACCGAACACAGAAAACAGGGATGTTCGGAGGTCCAGGACATGAAATAAAAATCCGTAAAATTTGTAAAACCCTAGAGGACAAGCCATGGAGAGAAACCCTAAGTACTTGCCTCTATAAAATTCTTCAACAATGGAATTTCATGATGAGGGCATCTTTTACCCCAAAAGAGGTAACATTCAAACAGGATCAAATCCTCCGTTGAGCACGATCCGGCCACGATCACTTGTGTAAGACCGACTTCCCGGATTTCCTTCCGGTCTTGGATGACTGGCCACTACGCATCCGGGCTGGGTGATGCGTTAGTGTCACATCGTGGGTGTCCGACGCGACAGTCATCCTTGTCGCGAGCATGTACGTCGCATTCTTGTCACGCCCAGCTTTCCTGTCGCGTCTTGTGTCACGACTGGTCAACGGGTTGACCGATCGCGACTACTTTTTGTTGTTTCAGTCGTCTGACGCTTGTCAGGGTGGCAGGTGTGTCAGTACGACCTGTCGCGTTATCGCGGCATCTTTGGGGGACGCATTCTTGTCGCAGTGTTTGACCCATCACGTTACGACCCTTACGCGATGCGTCGCCCCGTTGCGTCTTGGGTGCCGAAGCTTAAGGCCTTAGCCGGAGACCCCATCCCCCTCTTTCCCTCTTTCCCCTCTCTTCTCTCCCCGGCGGTGCTCTGCCTCCCCCTCTCCCTTTGTGTGTTTCAGCGAGGAGGAGGGTGTGCGTGGTGCCGTGGCGTTGTGGACCTTGCGTGGAGCGAGGAGGAGGTGGCCAACCGATGTGAAGGGCCCTATTAGGGTTCATTCTTCATTTAAGGTAGGGATTATATGAACTCTTCTCGATCGGGTGGATTGGGAGCTCTTCGGCTTTCTAGTTAGTTAGATAGCTTTCCCATGCTCCCCTCCACCGTGTGATGTTGTTTGTAGGTTGTGAGCGGCCCGGAATGGAGCATCCCGTGGTCTGCCTCTCAACTGATGTCGCAACCGCAGTGCGCGTCGGACATCAGTAGAGGCGTCGGCCCGGTTGGGCATGACATTATCGCGACGCGTTTGGCCGTCGCAATAAGGGTCACTGTCATGGCACGTTTCCTGGTCACGACAGGGTTCGCTGTCGTGACGCATTGCCCGTCACGATATAGCTGGTGTCGCGGTGCCCTTCCTCGTCGCAATGTTATCGCGATGGCCTAGGGGGGAGCGACATTACCTGTATTGCCTCGAGTGTTTCTGTGGCCCCGATTTGTGTGTCGGCGTGTGCCCCAGGGCAGGCTTGCCCTTAGGACCTTCTGCTTGGGAACACGACGTTCAGTGACCGAAGGTGACACCTTCATGGCCGTGTCCTGGCAGTGGTGCCAGGAGGGTTACGCGATGGGTCGGGAACAGAACGCGACAATGCTATGTGAAGAACGCGACGGGGCAGTCAGAACAGGCAGCGAGATAGTGACGGTGTGCTCGTTGCGTTTAGAACGCGACGGGTGTGCTGTCGCGACAAGACTCAGAATGCGGCCTGCGTTCACAGGGTCTGCGCCTGAATCCGACACAGAAAGGACAGTGCTTTGGATTACGGAATAGACTTTCCCTACTTCGACACAGGGTTGTTCTAAAACTAAGAACAAATTATACAGTGCATGAAAAATAACGAAACCAGTTTTAACCAACCTAGACATGCAAGGGTGCTTCCAGTAAATCGGAATTAGAAAACAAGGATGGTTTTGATAGGCTTTAATCAGATCAAACACAAATGTAAAACCAAGTGCAATCTGAAAACGTAGTTTCATGCAGAAACTCCTTACCATGCTTATAACTCTCTAACTATTGACATTTGTATAAAACATTCAACACAAGACATGACGAGAACAACTAGTAGAAAAACTTTCATGTTGTGGTTTGCTCTAATTCGATCTTGAATCACGTGCAACATATAAAGAATGGGAAAAGCCCTAACAATGCGTGACTTTGGCAAAATGCTTATAATTCAAAATCTACTCATTGAAATTCGATGAAACCAATGGGAAACGAAAGTTAACTTGATGCTCTACACATTGGTACAGGATATGTTAAGGTTTGGCCCGAGAAAACCTACCTTTTGGGTTGAAGAAGTCTCATTTTTCCAGAAAACCCATGTTCAGACCACTTGGAGGAGAACGCCTACTGCTCTGTGTATACTCCATGGAATTTGGGCATTCCACTTGTGTCGAACATAGACTTGACCCCTTTCCAGGGTATAAGCCTTGCAAGGTTGGTTTAGGTTTGACCTACCTTTGGTCGACTTCAAGATGACTGTCTGTGCAGGTCGCAGCAGACGCAACGGGGAAGAAGATGAGCTTCTTGTGGTCGTTCCACAGCTCCTCAGCCACCAAGAGCTCCTCCCACGACCCCAGCAAGTTCTAAACTCGTCCCTAGGGTTTGGGTGAAGAGTATTTAAGCAACCAAGGTGTTTAGGAGTCCTATTGTAACTAGGAAAGCTAGGTTGCGGTTTTGACATATTAGTTTCCTATTTTGAGGATTTCTTCTCCATTAGAGTGTGTGAGGCTTTAGGAAACATCCCACCATAGTTAAGCATGAATTGGGTTGCCAAGAATGCAAGATCTCTTTCCAATTCAACTATAATACTTCTTTCTAATTTCAGCCTATTTAGAGTTACGAATTCCATGCATTTTCTAGCTTTATTTGATTTTGGGCCAAATGTTGTCCATTGGCCCAATTATGATAATGGGTCATCAATATATAATGTTGGAAGTCTCCCCAACATTTTTATTTAATTTATTGTTGCATCGTATTTCGTGTTAACGGTTTTCCGACTTGTTACCTAATTTGGATAATCAGTCACCATAACTCTTAAACCTAGTCCAAATGATTTTATTGACCCAAATTTCTTGATGGGTCATTAGAGGATATTATTTGAAGTACATATATGATTTTTATTTAATTTTCTGACTGATCCAAGTACGTGTGATAATGATTTTTTGACTTATTCATGAATTACGATAATAAGCCGCGAAACACTTTACACTTGGCTAATATGATTTTTCGAGGTACAAATTTCTTTGTGAATAATTTAGTAATAATGTTTAGGGTTTATTTATAATTTTTCAGAATTTGCTGATGTATTTTAGCATATACATTAATGATACGTATGTTTAAATATTCTGATATTATAGAAATTATTTATTTCCATTTTTCGAATTTTTAAATAGTAAAATCTCCGGGGTGCTACACTCTATCTGTGCCTGGAAGGTCTCCCAACTCCCTGCGTGTAACGACCCAGAATCCGCATTCCAGTAACCAACCAGTAACCCGAATTCTGACCCGTAACCACGAGACAAGCTCGGAAGGGTAAAAAGTGAATGTCCGAGAGACTATATATAAGAAGATACACACCATGTAAAGCTGTAAAATTTCACTATACATGAACATAACATGTACAACTCAGAGTCCGAGGTAAGTACAGAGTCCAGAAGTACAACAAAAAGAACTACTCACTGCAGCTAGGGGCACCAACACCGGAGTGGCTAGACTCGCTTGGAACGGGAGTCGACGACGACCCACCTGCAAGGGAGGGGAGTGAGTCTCAAGAAAAGAGACCCAGTAGGGAAAAATAACCCCACCGGCAACAGTACTAAAGTGCGGAAAGTAAAAACAGAAAGTAAATACACGTCGCATCAAACCAAAAACTGTAAACCTCGCGGCTCAGTAACACACACTCACACACAGTAAGTAGGACTCAGCTAGGGTCTGTGGCTCGGCGTCCCGTCACCACAGAGGCTCTCAACCCCAGCCACGTGTGCACACTACAGACGCTCTCTCTCGTGTCTGGTCCACGACCGGTTTCCCCCTACGCCTGACCCTAGCGGTAGAGAAGGGGCTCCACGGAGACTGGCTCAAAACCACCACAAGGAGTACGCACAGGACAGAGACGCTCTCAACGTCCTGGCTCACCGACGGAGGACCCCACACGCCGGTCATCTAGACAGAGCGTCGTTATGTCCAGGTGACAAACAGAAACAGAAGCACAGTAACTCAACGCGAGTACAGACAGTAACACTCTCAACGTCTAAAACACCGTACAATAGACGGACACCTCATGTCACATCATGACTAGTTAATTACGCATAAGCACAGGCGGAGTCACACTCTAAGCCTGGCAGAATGTGTTAACAGGGCGGACATCACACGTCAACACCTTGAAACACAAAACAGGACCAAAGTCTGCTGGGACACAGGATATTAACGGCAACATCGATTGTCGCCAATATTGATGTAGACGGACACTCACAATGCCGTTAACCCTAAATCAACGGCAATCGACCTTGTCGTTTATATCAACTTTGAAGATCTCAGCGTCAACAGATGTGGACGTTAAGTTCTTCAGTCCCCTCGACCCAGAACAACGCCGGGTCAGTCTAATTGGGTAAAATCACCCAACCAGAACGCCTACTGATGGAGGGAAATACTTCCTCACATCTTTTAACACTACCAGAACTTCAAAATTAAACAATCCAACACTTGATTGCCCAAAACACCCAAAATCTCGGCATGGTATAACCCAACCCTAAAATGCAATTAGCATACTATTCTACACAAATAAGCATGCTAATCTGTTAAGGAAGGTTAAAGGGGTTAAGTCCCTACCTCAGAACGCCCTAAAAACTCCTAAACGATCACCAATCGCGCCAGAACCCCTCGAAGTCTCTGCGCGAATTACACCAAATCTTGTGTTTCCCGCTCGATCTAACACCGCCACACGTACCAGGGCCTTCCCACGAACTCCCATCAACCATCAGAAGTGGTAGAAACAGACAAAGGCAGAAGTGGAGGGAAAGAGAGGAAAGGAAGAGAAGAGCTTCTGCTCTCAGGTTGCCCTATTTCTACAGGCGTGACCAATAGACGTCCACATGCCTCGCCGCCTACTGAACGCCACTGGGTTGACGTCCGGACCGCTTGCCGTCGAGTTCAACAACAAACGTCCACATCTCGACGCTAACTCCTAGTCAACGGCTAGACCCTGCCGCCAACCACAGTCACGAACGACAATATCCCCTGTCGTCAACCACACCGAACCTCTACAAGACCCAATAAGGATCCACTAAGACCCGACACCTTACAGCCTCCCCCCTTAAGGAATTTTGCCCTCAAAATTTAAACAACATAAGGAAGAAGACTCACCAAAGAGGTACGGAAACTGCTCGCGCATTTCGTCCTCTCGCTCCCATGTCGACTCACCACCTGAATGCGCTGCCACGCAACACGAACTAAGGGGATAGCCTTGTTCCTCAACCTCTAAACTCGGCGATCCTCAATATGCAACGGAAATTCTGGTACAGTCAACACTGGAGTCACCTCAGACCACTCTGTACTCGGGAGAACATGAGACTCGTCAGAAAGGTGCCTCCGAAGCATCGACACGTGGAACACATCGTGGACTGTTGCCAACTCTGACGGAAGCTCAAGTCTATACGCAAAACCTCCGACACGCTCAGTAATGGTGAAAGGTCCAATAAAGCGAGGACTCAACTTTCCACGCTTACCAAACCTCACCACTCCTTCATAGGAGACACAAGGAAAAACACCTGGTCCCCTACCTGAAACTCGAGCGGTCGTCTGCGCTGATCTGCATAACTCTTTTGCCGACTCTGAGCTGACTGAAGCCTCTGCTCACAAGCTGAACTACCTCAACTGCCTGCTGAACTAACTCTGGCCCCGTGACAATCCATTCGCCAACCTCGAACCAGTCTAGAGGAGTGCGACACGGTCGTCCATATAAGGCTCATATGGTGCCAAACCATACTGGAGTGATAGCTATTATTATGCGAACTCGACCAACGGCAAGTGAGCTGTCCACGACCCCTGCCACTCCAGACAACAAGCTCTAAGCATGTCCTCCAAAGTCTGGATAGTCCGCTCTGACTGGCCATCTGACTGAGGGTGGTAGGCAGAACTAAAAGCCAACTCTATCCCCAAAGCTCTCTGGAAACTGCGCCAGAACCCAGAAGTGAAGCGAGGATCCCTATCTGACACAATAGAGATCGGCACTCCGTGCAAAGGAACAATCCGCTCTACGTACAACGTGGCCAACCTACTCACACCCCAACTAGTCCTGACAGGCAAGAATCTGGCAATCTTCGTCAATCTGTCCACAAGAACCCAAATGTTGTCAAAACCTCCAGCTGTCCTCGGCAACCAAAAAAACAAAGTCAGTAGTCACATGGTCCCACTTCCACATCGGAATCTCTAACGGCTGCACAAGTCCTCCTGGATGCTGATGTTCGGCCTTCACCTGTTGACAGACCAAACACCTAGCAACAAAAGCCGCTATGTCTCTCTTCATCCAGGCCACCAAAATGACGTCTCAACCTGTGATACATCTTGGTCGACCCTGGATGAATCGAGTACCTGGAACCATGTGCCTCCTGCAACACAACTCTCCTGACAGACTCCTCAACAGGAACATAGAGTCTATCTCGGAACCTAACAGTCCCGTCCTCGCGAAGCTCAACCTCTGGGAGAAGCAACACACTGTGCAACTCGGGATCTGCCTGCTGAGCCTCAACAACTGTCTCACAATGGCGGAGCCGCCAACAAACTGCCCACACACACAGTCGACGACTGGACAAAACTCTGAAAGACCCTTCTACCGCAGACTGCCACAACTGCCACTCTCTAGCATCAGATGACTCATCTGTGCTTTCTACTCAAAGCATCTGCAACACATTCGCCTTCCAGGCTTATACTCAATGCTAAAATCATAGTCTTTTAGATATTCCATCCATCGACGCTGCCTCATATTCAGATCCCTCTGAGAAAACACATACCTCAAGCTCTGGTGGTCGGTACGGACTACAAAATCACTCCGTACAGGTAAAGACGCCAAATCCTCAAAGCAAACACCACAGCTGCAAGCTCTAGGTCATGGGTTGGGTAACTCTCCTCGTGGGGCTTAAGCTGGAGAGACGCATAAGCCACCACCCGCCTTGCTGCATCAAAACCGCACCCAGACCAACACCTGAAGCGTCGTGTGCAAACCTCAAAACCCTCCTCACCTGAAGGTACTGCAAGGACTGGCGCTGACGTAAGCAGTCGCTTCAACTCTATGAAGCTCTGCTCACACTGCTCCGACCACAATAACGGAACTCCCTTTATCGTCAACCGAGTCAAGGGTGCAGCAACCTGAGAAAAGTCCCGAACAAACCTGCGGTAGTAACCTGCCAAGCCCAAAAAGCTACGAATCTCAGACACAGATCTGGGACTCTCCCACTGCAAAACTGCCTCGACCTTCATGGATCCACAGAAACTCCCTCACCTGAGATCACGTGCCCCAAAAAGTGAACCTGTTGTAGCCAAAACTCACACTTACTAAGTTTGGCATACAACTGTGCTCTCGCAAGGTCTGCAACACGATCCTCAGGTGCTCGACGTGCTCCTCCTCCGAAGCGGAGTACACCAGAATGTCGTCAACAAACACTACGACAAACGGTCCAAGAACTGGTGGAACACCCGGTGCATCAGATCCATGAAGGCCGCTGAAGCATTGGTGAGCCCAAACGGCATCACCAAAAACTCAAAATGTCCATTTGGTCCGAAAAGCAGTCCTCTCAATGTCAGAATCTATAATCCGTAACTGATAGTAGCCCGACCTCAGGTCGATCTTCGAAAAGACATAAGCAGACTGAAGCTGATCAAAGAGATCGTCAATCCTAGGCAATGGATATCTATTCTTGATGTCACTTGGTTCAGCTTCCTATAATCAATACACAATCTCTGGCTACCATCCTTCTTCCTGACAAACAGAACAGGTGACCCCCATGGAGAAAAGCTAGGACGAATATAGCCCTTCTCCAATAACTCCTCAAGCTGCCTCTTCAGCTCCCTCAAACTATGCTGGTGCCATACGGTACGGTGCCTGAGCAAATGGTACAGTGCCAGGAACTAACTCAACAAAAAACTGAATCTCTCTCTCTGGCGGTAGACCAGGTAACTCTTCCGGAAAAACATCCGGAAACTCACACACTACGAGAATGTCCCCCACTCCCGAGGTAACCTGGTCAAGGGTAATAGTAGAAACTAACCTGACAACCAGAGGCAAGCAACCTCCCTGCCCTCAAAGCAGAAACTAAAAAGTGAGAAGTAAGAGGTACGATCCTGGAAGTAGAATGCCGCTTCCCCAGGTATCTGCAAGTGCACTCTCTTCTTCTGGCAATCCATCACTGCACCATACCGCTCTAACCAGTCCATACCCAAAATCACATCATAGTCCTGCAACTACAAAGCAAACAAGTGGCTGACACACCACTGATCCTGCAACTGCACAGGTACCTCCTCAAGACAGTAGGACGTAAGGACAAAGTCCCCTGTCGGCAACTCTACTGCTAGCTCAACAGACTCTCAAGTACTCAACTCTCCAAGGGAGTCTAAAAACTCCTCAGACACAAAAGAGTGAGAGGCACGGAATCAAACAAAACTCTAGCTGTATAACCAAAAACTGTAACAGTACCTTCCACTAGCTGAGCTGCCTCCGCGTCTGCACGGGTCAAGTGAGTAACACGACCTCTACCTCTCGACCCACCAGAACCTCCGGCCTGCTGACGCTGCTGCACGGGTGCCTGCTGCTACTGCTGCATTTGCACTCGGGGCGGTGACTGAGTCTGCTGCTGTGGCACACGAGGTAACAAAGGGCAATCTCGCGCCATGTGACCCATCTGGTCACACCGGTAACACTGACCAGCAAAAGAACGTGGTACCTGGTGCAAAGGCTGCCCTACCGACTGCTGAACACTCCCAACAGACTACTGTCTCTGCTCTGCCAGCTTCCTATCACGCCGAAACATCCTCCGAGATCCTGACTTCGCCATCGTCCCAGCTGAAGTGGACGCATAGGAAGTCGTAGTCCTCGGAGTCGTCTGCACACTACCTGCGGCTGCCGTGGCTGAGTAGGAACTACCTGTGTCTGAACCTCTGCGCTTTGAGCACGGGTCCGTAAAGAATATCAGCCTCCAACGCTGCCGCTGTCTGATAGGCCGCATCCAAGTCTGTGACACGTGCAACTATCAGCGCCTGCCGGAGCTCTGGCCTCAGGCCCCTCACAAACTGCTGAGTCCTCAGACTCTCATCTGCCATAATCTGCGGAGCATAACGCCCTAGCTCTACAAATCTGGCCATGTACTGCTACAGTAAAGTCCCTCTGCTGTAAGTCCAGAAACTGGTACAACCTCTCTGTCCGGACGTAAGTAGGACAAGGCTCTCTCAAAAGAAACGACAAACTCCTGCCAGAATCTGTCTAAGTGGGCGAGACTGAAAAGTAGTCTCCCATCAGAGGACCACCAAGTCAACGCCTGCGCCTACAACTGGTAACTAGCTAGCAACACTCACTCCTCGGGAACACACTCCATGGAACGGAAAGTCCGCTCCACAGCATCCAACCATGCCCGTGCAATGTCTGGATCAGGCTGGCCAAAAACTGAGGAGGCTGAAACTGCAAGAACTCCCTCAACACCTTCACAGTACCACCCTGGGGTACCGGTGCATCACGGTGCTGCGCTACAAACTAAGTCATCCCCTCAAGAAATCGAGTCATGTCTAATCCCTGAACTACCTGAGGAGGAGGTGGCGGCGAAACAATACCACTGTGTGCGTCCTATGGCAAAGGCTGCGTCTGCTGAGGTGGCAGAGCGTCTCTAGCCTCCTGACGAGTCGCCTGCTCGGCCACTCCCTCTCTAGGACGTCGCCTAGGTGCCATAGTACTATACAAAGAGCAAAAATACACACATGAATACACTAACTAACTCCGGGCTAAATAGCTGCAACTGTACTCTTTGTACTCTGAGTTAACATGATGGGTATTTCCTTATATATATCTCATCAGACCAAGCTCTGATACCAAACTGTAATGACCCAGAATCCGCATTACCAATAACCAACCAGTAACCCGAATTCTGACCCGCTAACCCACGAGACAAGCTCGGAAGGGTAAAAAGTGAACGTCCGAGGAGACTATATATAAGAAGATACACACCATGTAAAGCTGTAAAATTTCAGTATACATGAACAAACATGTACAACTCAGAGTCCGAGCTAAGTACACAGTACAAAAGTAGAACAAAAAGTACTACTCACTGCAGCTAGGGTGCACCAACACGGAGTGGCTAGACTCGCCTGGAACGGGAGTCGACGACAACCCACCTGAAAGGAGGGGAGTGAGTCTCAAGAAAAGAGACACAGTAGGAAAAATAACCCCACCGGCAACAGTACTAAACTGCGGAAAGTAAAAACAGAAAGTAAATACACATCGCATCACAACCCAAAACTGTAAACATCGCGGCTCAGTAACACACACTCACACACAGTAAGTAGGACTCAGCTAGGGTCTGTGGCTCGGCGTCCCGTCACCACAGAGGCTCTCAACCCCAGCCACGTGTGCACACTACAGACGCTCTCTCTCGCGTCTGGTCCACGACCGGTTTTCCCCCTACGCCTGACCCTAGTGGTAGAGAAGGGGCTCCACGGAGACCGGCTCAAAACCATCACAAGGAGTACGCACAAGACAGAGATTCTCTCAACGTCCTGGCTCACCGACGGAGGACCCCCACACGCCAGTCATCTAGACAGAGCGTCGCTCTATGTCCAGGTGACAAACAGAAACAAAAGCACGGTAACTCGATGCGAGTACAGACGGTAACACTCTCAACGTCTGAAACACCGTACAATAGACGGACACTCATGTCACATCACAACCAGTTAATTACGCATAAGCACAGGCGGAGTCACACTCTAAGCCTGGCCGAATGTGTTAACAGGGCGGACATCACACGTCAACACCTTGAAACACAAAACAGGACCAAAGTATGCTGGGACACAGGATATTAACGGCAACATCGATTGTCGCCAATATTGATGTAGACGGCACTCACAATGCCGTAAACCCTGAATCAATGGCAATCGACCTTGTCGTTTATATCAACTTTGAAGATCTCAGCATCAACAGATGTGGACGTTAAGTTCTTCAGTCCCCTAGACCCAGAACAGCACCGGGTCAGTCTAATTGGGTAAAATCACCCAACCAGAACGCCTACTGATGGAGGGAAATACTTCCTCACATCTTTTAACACTACCAGAACTTCAAAATTAAACAATCCAACACTTGGATTGCCCAAAACACCCAAAATCCCGGCATGGTATAACCCAACCCTAAAATGCAATTAGCATACTATTCTACACAAATAAGCATGCTAATCTGTTAAGGAAGGTTAAAGGGGTTAAATCCCTACCTCAGAACGCCCCAAAAACTCCTAAACGATCGCCAATCGCGCCGGAACCCCTCGAAGTCTCTGCGCGAATTACACCAAATCTTCGCGTTTCCCGCTTGATCTAACACCGCCACACGTACCAGGGCCTTCCCACGAACTCCCATCAACCATCAGAAGTGGTAGAAATAGACAAAGGCAGAAGTGGAGGGAAAGAGAGGAAAGGAAGAGAAGAGCTTCTGCTCTCGGGTTGCCCTATTGCTACAGGCGCGACCAATAGACGTCCACATGCCTCGTCGCCTACTGAACCGCCACTGGGATGACGTCCGGACCGCTTACCGTCGAGTTAAAAAACAAACGTCCACATCTCTGGACGCTAACTCCTAGTCAACGGCTAGCCCCCTGCCGCCAACCACAAGTGAACGACAATATCCCTGTCGTCAACCACACCCGAACCTCTACAAGACCCAATAAGGATCCACTAAGACCCGAGACCTTACACTGCGGCTGCAATAATTGAGAAAATACGTCAGTCTAAATCAACACATGTGCAAAAGGGTAGTGTTCGGTATCTTACCTCCTCCTCCAGCTCCCGAATCCTCACCCCCACTCAGTCCAAGGCCTCCCGCAGCCTGTTTGTAGAGTGGTATGGTCTGTATATTTTCAGGTTTACACAAATTTATCACAGATGTGTCGACACAGTCCACCTATATGTCGACACTAGTTCACTGTCCCAGAAGCTATTCTGAAGCAGTAGCCAGTGGTGTCGACACAGTCTGCCTATGTGTCGACACAATCTGCCTGTGGTGTCGACACAGTGCACCTATGTGTCGACACTAGTTCACTGTCCCAGAAGCCTGTTTTGAAGTAGTAGCCAGTGGTGTCGACACAGTCTGCCTGTGTGTCGACACACTTCGACGAAAGCTCAAAAATGAGAATTTTTCTGGACATGTGGTTGCTTAGGAATCAATGGATTTGACCTAGATTTCCGTGCCCATACACCCCAAGGCACCTCATGGACATATGAGGCTATAAATACCCATGATCCTTGTACCCCAAAGGCATGTAGCCCATACAACTCCCAGAAAAGCTTTTGGCTGCAAAAGGGGATCTTCCAGGTCTTACTCCATCTCCAGAAGCTACAGGCCATCCTTTCAAGAGGAAGGACATGGGATTCAAGGCTAGTCTCTGGAGAGAAGTGTGATGTGTTGAGAAAGGGAGCAGATCCAACTGAAGAGCAGTAGGAGAAGAAGAGTTTCTGGCAATTCAGATGCCAGTGGAGCAGAGCATCGCAAATTGAAGGGGATCTTCATCGAATTCTTTCAAGTCTCTTCAATTCGAGCTTCTGCAAGACCTCTTCACCAAGGAACATCCAATCTACATCTATTTTACCCATTTCTTGGATTGTTCTTCTCACTTTCGTCTGTGAGATATGTGCATGAAGTTTTGTATAGATTTCTATGTACGATTGAGTCTGTGAATCAGATCATTGCTAGAGGATCTGATTTCTTTTGTGTTTGATCTAGCCTTTTGTGGTTTGAGCCGTCGTGCTCAATTTGGAGTCATTGTGCTTCTGTTGTGGTTTGAGTCATTGTGCTAAGTTTTTGGAGTCCTTGTGCTCTAGGTTGTGTGTTTTAGCCGTCGAGCTCAATGGTGTTTGGAGTCGTCGTGCTCCAGTGTGAGTTGTACTCTTTTGAGTAGTGGAGCCTCACGGTGTGAGGGGTGGGTGTAGGATCACTGGTATGATTTTCGAACCACCTAAAAATCCTTTGTACAATGGTTTGATCTGCTTGTTTGCGCTAGATGCTTGCATAGAATTTCTCTTTCACACTAAGTGTTAATTGCTTCACACATCATCTACACACACCCACACTTCAGATCAGTAAATTGCTTGTCTAAATTGATCTCTGATTCGAAGTAATTTTAAAATGCTTAATCTTCCGCAGTAATTGGTGTCAGATATATTCAACCCCCCTTTTAGATCTGATCCATCCACCTATTCGATCCTACAAGATGATGTACTTTTCTCATTCCAATAAGTGTAACACAAAAGCTTTAAAGAATAAAAAGTGATTAGCCTTAAGCTCAATGTATTATATGCCTTGAATTGTGTTATTTCTGTGTTCTGTGAGGGTTTTGTGAGCGAAGGGTTGACATCCACATCAATAGACATGAAGAACAGATAGACATCAACAATGTTGACGTTAACCACCAGAGAGCAACCTTAACGTCCACATCGGTTGCCGTTAACCACCATAGAGCAACCTTAACGTCTACATCAATGGACATTAACATCAAAGTAGACGTCCACTATCAGGCCGTCAACCGTGGTACGGTGGCCTGACAAGGTGCCTCTAAGCAAGATCTTAACGGCCAAATCCCTAACGTCAACCCAAACTAAATGACCACTTAGTTGATGTCAACTTCAAAACATACCTTTTTGATACCCGAGGCCTTCTCCATCGCATCTTCGCTCCATTTACAACTAGAGCGATGTTCCACCTTCTTCACCCTTTCTCTCTTTCTCTCTTCACTCTTCAATCCACCAAGCTTTCCAAGATTTTTTCCTCTTCCTTCTCTTATTCTCAGATTTAGACTTCTTCACCTGATGGTGAGGGAGAAGAAGTTGACAGTCCAGACTCGTCCCCACCGGATGAAGGAAGAGGAGACAACAGAGGGGTCATCGGAGGAGGCTAGCTTGGCAGAGGAGGAGGCCGACCCGCCACGGAGGTCGGGGGCAGTGCACTAGAGGGAGAGGAATCAGCCGGCGACCATGGAGGGGAGGAGGAAGAAATGGAGGCGAAAGCACCCTAGAGGGCTCCACACCGGCCAAAGGTAAGCTAACAGACCCTAACCCCCCCCCCCCTCCGTGTGTGAATGAGTGTATGTACAAACTGGGAAAGAAGGGAAAACAGGGGAGATGTCGTCGGTTGATCAGGAACTTGCTGTAGACGTCCAGGCCATTGCCGTCAATATGAACTCGACGACAAGAAGCTTGACGTCGACTAATGAACTTAACAGCCAACCCCTGGATGTCAACCCTGAGTAAACGACAGACCTCTTGATGTCTACTTTTTGTAAACGGCAATCACTATGCCGTCAACCTATTCTAAACGAAAATTGATCTTAACGTTAAGTTTGCTTGTTTCTATGCAAGGAAAGGGCAGAATGAGGATCCGGGTGACGTGGGACCTGTGCTGAGCGTGATACAGGGGGTTACCGGAGGCCCAGCAGACCCGGGTAGCGCATATGGGATTCGGGCACCTCCTGGCAGTGCGGCCCTTTCACGTAGACATCCCCTACTTGGAGGCACTGAGGGAGAGGTGGGACAAGGATTGCAAGGCATTCATCATGCTTGGAGACACATGATACCCACATTAGAGGATGTGGCATATCTGACAGGACTGTCGGTTCAAGGATAGCCAGTAGTTAGACAGGAGAGGAGAGACTACGACGACGAGGTGGTAGAGTTGTTAGGACTGGAGTTTGTGGCCTGGCGGAGCAGGCCGATCCAGAGCATTCTATTAGCAGCCCTATCGGACGTAGTAGGCTTGAGAGGGGGGAGGAGGGGAGCTTTGGAGACCCTGGAGGAGTTTGGGGCCGGAATGCGGGCATCGATTCAGTTAGAGGGATGGAGCAAGGAGCAGTCTGTATGGATTTTCGTGATGTACCTCTTTGGACGGCTCCTCTTCACGACACAGTCATCCCAGATGAACTACAAGTTCTTGCTGTTGCTGAGAGACCTAGAGCAGGTAGGTCGGTACGCGTGGGGTGCCACAGTGCTAGGACACCTCTTCTCTCTCCTTCCTAGCAGCTTGCGGCGGTCCCAGAGCACCAGGGGCTTCACCCCCTTTCTTCAGGTATGAAACTTTCCTTAATGCTCATCATTGGACTTAAATGTGTCTGACTGACATATTTCTCTTGTCTTGCAGATCTGGGGCTACACCCACTTTTCCTTGGGACGTGGGGTACAAATAGAGGGGAGCCGGGCCATGGTACCCCTCAAGGCCCGGTGGCAGGTGACGCCCGATCCGAGGGTGATGGATCAACGCGTGGAGGATGTGCGGGTGCGACTTGACCTCTTCCCCACGATCAGGTATAATCCTCGGCTTACACTCTTCTACTTCATTTTCTAATTGATTTGATTTGACTTGACTGACCAGTGTTCTTCCTTTCATGCAGGTGGTGTGGACCCCTTACATGGGGGAGGTAGACGCTTCTCACCAAGCCGTGGCGGTGAGTCATCCGCTCTTCGACTACCACATGCTACTACTGTGCCTGGGGACCTGCGAGCCCCCTTCCTGGATCTAGTGGTATGTACTCTTGGTTGGCACCAGCCGGCCTTAGAGGTTCCCTTACTGGGGAGAAAGGGACACTCCCACTATAAACCCCACTTAGACCCGGTCCAGTTATACCAACTCTCTTCGAGTCCAAGGGACGTGCTACATGGGGAAAACACCGCAACATATACCAAATGTAAGTTGATTCATTCACAAATAAATAATAATACAGTGGAAATAAAGCACAATTCATCAACTTAACAATCAAGTCCATAGTCCATCAAATAAGTTCACAATGCTATATAGTTCGATTACAATGTTCATAACATAAGCAAATCCTCACATACAATTATCACTCAATCACATAATCACAATCAATCCTCTAATTCCGAATCCGATCCCGCTACTAAAGCCTCGGGATCTGCTGTCTCACCTGAAATGTTAAGCAAGTATCAGTCTACAACGAAGACTCAGCAAGCAACCCAAAATGGACTACCAAACTAACATATATATAATGGTTCAAAACATGTTATCGCATATACATTTCATCAACCATACTACTTGCAATATAATCATTTATCAAATACATCTTAAGTCAAAAGTGACTACAATTGTTACTTGAATAAAGCATGAGTTTAAGGCATAAACCCAACTTCATAATGTTTAACTTTGCAAAAAGATTTCAGATCTGATCATGATAACATAAATTTAAGTATTAACATGGTACAATTGTCATACATAGTTTCAAGAATTTCCATATTAAGCATGATTGCAAAACATTCACCCGAATGGAAATAAGACAAGTATTACATGAAATCATTATAAAGCTGAAACCAAACTTTTACATAACATAGACATATGTACAAATCTTGCCAAGACACAGCCCAAACCACCCATTAGAAGTCAGATAGACATATGAACATATACTCATCACCTTGGTAGATAATGATAGAGTCTTGGTTTTTGCGCAATACTAGGGGAAGCCCTCCCCACCTTAACCATTGGCACATGTCCACCTCCAAGATTTCTTCCCATGCCCTCGGGAACATATAACATATTGAACATTTCCATGGGGGCATTACTATGGTCCTCTTCCAGATTACTTCTATGGTGGCAGTGTCTTATTGGCCATATACAAATTCATATACAGATTTTTCCATATTCAAATGCAACATAACATGCTACTAAATCATATACATATATTCAGATGCTAACAGAAATATATTTCTGATTTATCACATGTTGTATTTTTAAACATTTTCCCACAAATCATTTCAATAGAACACATTTCTCATGATGATAATCAGACTAAAAATAGTTACAATCATCACAAAATCATAAAATTTTGTCAGAACATGTCTCTATTGTCTTGAATCAAATGAAAAAAAATTGTGATTTTATGGCATATATTCTAATTTCAGCAGTAATCAAATCAGTGATATAAAGAGAGAAATATTCATCATAATGAAACCATATGTCAACCTAGGTCAATATTTTTACTAAGTGTGTATCATAACTATACAAACCATTGTTCAAAATCTCATGATTTTGGAATACATAAACTATTATCAAATTAAAAAAGCAGTACTAATTTTCATATTTCAGTCATGGAAATTACATAAAATAGTCAAATTCGGATTTCAGATCTAATATGGTATGAATATATCTCTGACATGCACTTCTACATAGAAATCACAATTTCATCACGAACATGCATCACATATAAAATTTTCTATTAAATCTATGCTTAATTATAGAATTCAAAAATTACCCTAAAATCATGGTGACTACAGAAATTAACCTAATTTGAAGTATGACAAAAAGTTGAGTACTTAACCCTACATATTTCACAGAAAGTCCATTCCAAATTTGAACACAAAAATATAAATCCAAATGTAAAAACAGGTCAAAATAATGGACAGAAGAACTTGACGGCAACCCTGTTGATGTTAACCTCAATTGACGGCAAGAAGGTTGACGTTAAGTTCATCCTTGACGGGAGTCAAGGTTGACGTTAACCTGACAAGAAATCAGAACTCTTTCGAGACTCATATAAACCCCAAATCTGACTGTTTTGTAAATTTTAAAATCATAGAAAAATCATAAAAAGGTAAAATATAAGGTTGGAAACTCGATCCCTAGGTTATTTGCCTCTAAAACACCAATGAGTCAACGGATTTAGCCAATGAAGCCTGCCTTGGCCAACGAAGACAGTCCTCTCTCCAGGTTAAAATCCTTGATCAGTAGATCTCGATGGTATGAGCACCTTGGAGACGCCTTCAGTCTTCAAAAGCACACCCTCTTCAACTCGTATATGCTTGGTCTTAGCCTCCATGAAGATCAAATCACCGAATTTCTTCCACTTCATAGAGACTTGGAGAAACTCCCCAAAAACAGTTCCAAGATGGCTCACCCACCCTTTTTATAAAGGATTGGCCTCCCCAAACTCTGCCCACAAGGTAGGAGACGTAACCCCCAATCGTTTCCTAAATTTTAGCCCTTACCTAAACTCCACTAGAGCTAGACTGCGAAAATTTTACTGCCAGTTCTGGAAGAAGTAGACGTCAAGGTTTATTGTCGTTTACACAGAGTAGACGTCAATCTATATGGACGTTTACTTGCAGTTGACGGAAAGGGATGTTACTGTTAACCTGTTGTTGACGGTAGTCGATGTTGTCATCAGAAACATAGGTCGACTCTGCATCCAACCCGAGAACAGACCATACCACTCTACAACATACTATACTACACACATATATACATAGAAATTTCTAACTACACAATAGAATAGACATCAATTGAAATTAAAACTATGAATAAAATTTCAAGGTATCACACTCTCTCCCCTTAAATAATCTTCGTCCTCGAAGATTGAGTCTAAGAAAACTCACCGAAAAGATGTGGGTACTCTTCTTCGTCATTCCTTTTTCTAACTCCCATGTTTTCTTCTTCTTGTGCAAAATTCTTCCACAAGACCTTCACTAAGGGAATTCTCTTAGACCTCAAGTGCTGAACTTTACAGTCCAGAATCTTTATAGGCTCCTCATCAAAGGATAAATCTTGCTGCAATTCCGCAGGCTCATAAGTAAGAACATGAGATGGATCCCGTATATACCTTCTTAGCATAGAAATGTGAAACATGGATGGATGTTCACCATAGATGGTGGTAATGCCAATTGATAAGCTACATTCCCAACCTTCTTCAAGATCTCAAATGGTCCAATAAACCTTGGATTCAACTTTCCACGCCGACCAAATCTAATCACCCGTTTAGTTGGAGAGACCTTAAGGAAAACATGCTCTCCCACCTCAAACTCCAAATCCTTCCTCCTATTATCCGTATAGCTTTTCTGTCGGTCTTAAGCTGCCTTTAACCTTTGCTGAATTAGCTGAATTTTACTAGAAGTTCTTGCAAAATTTCAGGTCCAACCAAGTGTTTATCACCAGCCTCTTCCCAACACAAAGGAGATCTACAAGGCCTACCATACAAAGCCTCAAATGAAGCCATACCTATTCTTACATGGAAGCTATTATTATATAAAAACTCCACAAGTGGTAAATGTCGTTCCCAATCACCTTCCAATCTAGAGCACATGCTCTCAACAAATCTTCAAGAGTCTGGATTATCCTTTCAGACTGTCCATCCGTCTATGGGTGAAATGTTGAGCTAAGCTTACTTGAGAACCAAGAGCAACCTGCAAACCTTGCCACAACCTTGAAGTAAATCATGGGTCTCTATCCGAAATGATGGATTTTGCAACCCCATGCAATCTAACAATATTATCCACATAAAGCTTGTCTAAACTCTCGACAGACTGCTTGTTTTTCATAGGTAAGAAATGTGCGGTCTTGGAGAATCTATCCACAATTACCCAAATAGAGTCATTGCCCCTAAAAGACCTGGGCAAACCTGGGACAAAATCCGTGGTAACTTCTTCCCATTTCCATAATGGAATGTCAATCCTCTGCATCAAACTTGATGGCCTCTGCCGTTCTGCCTTCACCAGTTGACATGTCAAACATCTAGCCACAAAATCAACCACATCTCTTTTCATGCCTTGCCACCAAAAAGTCCTTTATAGATATTGATACATTTTGCCACTACCTGGATGTATTGTGAACTTGGACCTATGAGCCTCTTCCAAAATTTGCTTCCTAACATCAGCAATGTCTGGCACCCATACTCTATGCTGAAATCGGATAACACCTTCCTCATGACGAGCAATGCCTACCTTCCATATCATTTATTGCAATCTAGGGTCATCCTTCTGACCTTCCACCACACTATCCAGGATAGAAGACCTGATAGTCAACTGAGCAACAAAAGCTTGGCACAATTGTGACTCAACCTCCATAAAAGCACAAGTTGCATCTTCCATCATCTTCCAATCCTTCTGCATCACTGTCCTCTGCCTGCTAAGTGCATCGGCTACAACATTAGCCATGCCTGGGTGATAATGCAACTCAAAATCATAGTCCTTTAAGAACTCAATCCATCTCCACTGCCTCAGATTTAGCTCCTTCTGTGAGAACAAGTACTTGAGACTTTGGTGATCAGTGAATACCTCAAACTTGACACCATAAAGATAGTGTCGCCAAATCATCAAAGCATGAACTACTGCTACCAACTCTAAATCATGGGTCGGGTAGTTACGCTCATGCTCCTTTAATTGAAAAGAAGCATAGGGAACCACTTTCCCATCCTGCATAAGTACACAGCTGAGACCAATGTGAGAAGCATCTGTGTAGATCGTGAAACCATCTACCCCGCTAGGTAGAACCAACACAGGTGCAGATGTCAATCTACTGCTCAACTCTCTGAAACTCTGCTCTCATTCCTCGGACCATACAAACTTAACTCCCTTCCTTGTATGCTTGGTCAATGGTGCTGCAATGGATGCAAAACTCTCTATAAAACAATGGTAATAGCCAGCTAATCCCTAGAAACTTCGTATCTCAGATGGTGATCTTGGAGTCTCCCACTCTAACACTGCCTTTACCTTAGATGGATCCACAACTCTACCATCTTTTGAAATCACATGCCCAAGGAAATGAACTTCCTTCATCCAAAAATACTTCCTTCATCCAAAAATCACAATTATTGAACTTGGCAAACAACTTGTTCTCTCTCAAAACTTCCAGCACAGTCTTCAAATACTCCCTACGAGATGCTTCATTCGGAGAATATATCAAAACATCATCTATGAAGACCACTACAAATGTTGATGGGGCATTTGTCAACCCAAAAGGTAGAACTAGAAACTCATAATGACCATACCGTGTCCGAAAAGCCGTCTTAGATGTGTCATCGATCTTTTTTCGGAGTTGGTGGTAACCTGAATGAAGATCTATCTTAGAGAATACTGAAGCTCCCTGCAATTGATCAAATAGGTCATCAATACGGGGTAAAGGATACCTGTTCTTGATTGTTACTTGATTAAGCTTTCAATAATCAATGCAAAGCCTCATCGAACCATCCTTCTTCTTAACAAAAGGACTGAAGCTCCCCATGTTGAAGAACTTGGACGAATGAAACCCTTGTCTAACAAGTCCTGCAATTGCCTCCTTAGCTCTGCCAATTCTTCTAGTGCCATACGATAAGGTGCCTTGGAAATAGGAGTTGTACCTGGCATCAACTCAATAGCAAACTCAATGTCTCTTTCTGGTGGCAAACCAGAAAGATCCTCAGGAAAGACGTCGGCATAATCACGAATAACCTCAATCTCTTCAATAGGTGGTGTATCGGTGTCCTTTTTTTTTTTGATTGGAAACGGTCCTCAGGAACTCAATCTAGGAGAGTGCACCCTCCCCTAGAGAAGGAGAATGGACTCACTCCACCAGAGAGACCCCTGGGCCAAAAATATATATAAAAATTGAATGTGTAGCAAAGCGCTACCCTGATTACATGAGCCTGACATAGCATAAATCCATTTTATCAAGCACAATAGGACCCTTACACTTATGGGGGATGCTGCAAGATCCCCAGAATACTTTATTCACCTTAACCTGATAACCATAATTAGCCAGAGCATCCGTTACTTGGTTGATCAACCTATAAACATGACATAACAAGTAAGAATTATTCTTGAGCATTGTATTAGTATCTCTCCACCAGCGATATGCATGCCAAGTTGGACAGCGACCAGACTGTATTGAGGTAACCAAAGCCAGAGAGTCCGAATGGACAATAGAAAGCTGAATCCCAAGCAGTTCTGCCAAACGAAGGGCATCACAGAGCGCTCTAACCTCAGCAATCATGCTATTTCAATAGCCATAATAATGAGCAAAAGCAACCCAAACTGAACCATACTTATCACGTATGCAACTACCACCTCCGCAAACTCCAGGATTCCCTTTACTGGCTCCATTCACATTTAAAGAGAAATCAGTTATCGGAGGGATCCAACAAATGAACTTGCATTGTTTGATTTTGCATTGTGGAAAGAAGCCAAACTGTAGAAGTACCTTTATCTCAGAAGGAAATGCATCCATAGATAATTGCATATTGGATAAAGAATGGGCAATTATGAATTGATGTTGCTAATCACCATCCTAACAGAAGTCCTCTTGTTCTCAAACCTGGCTAGACATCGCCCCTTCCATATTTCCTAAAGCAAAAGTACAAGTCAATGAAGAGAAACATAACCAAAAGGAGAAGAAATATTAGTAGATGATAGGAAGCTCTACACTCTAGCCGTAATACTACTCTGAAGATAAACCTTTGAATTGATTAAAGGAGAAAACCAAGTCTATAAAGCCACCACAAGATCACCATGAATAAAGAGGTGATTAAGATCCTCATAATTAGGATTTCTGCAGCAAGAACAATGGGAAGCCAGATATATGCCACTCTCAATAATTCTTTGATCAACTGCAACAGCTCTATTAATTAGTTTCCAGTAAAACAAGGATGCTCTCTTGTTGTATGTTGAATGCCAAATTTTCTTCAGAGAAGGATGTTTAACCCCAGAATTCCTAACCAAGTTGTATGCCGATTTTGAGGAGAAATTCCCATCTTTAAAGGCCCCCCAATGCATCTGACATCTTCTTCAGTAAGAGAAACCCCCTGAAAAATCCCATTAGGAAGAATATTTCTTATGGGATGATGAATATCAGCAATCGCCTCATGGAGAGTAATCTGGCCACCATCATGATTGGAGCTGAGAAAATCAGAAAGTGGCCTCTCCCCAAGCCAGACATTAGATAAAAGATCAATTTTACAACCATTTCCATGTATCCATCTAGTATTTTCCTGAATAATGAGGAGAGCCTTACTCCGAGATGTAGCAGACATGCCCGGTAAGCTTCTATAATTTCCAGTCTAATAACGTCTTCTAGCATAAATAGCTGAAAAGGAGGTACCATGAATAGCATTCCAGAGGGACTTCACAGTCAAGGCCAGCTGCACTTGCTTGATATCACGGATGCCCAGGCCACCCTCCTCAATAGGACGTTTGATATTAGTCCAGGACACCCAGTGGCACATACGGGTCCCATCCGAACCATTCCAGAAGAAGGAGACAGTAATTTTGTCAAAATAATTTAAGAAACTTCTAGGAATAGAACAAGACGTAGCCAAGTATACTGGAAGAGAAGCTAGCATAGAGTTAATAAGGGTAACTCTACCTTCATGGGAAATAAGTCTTGGTTTCCAAGTAGCAAGCTTCCTGTTAACCTTTTCAATGAGAGGTTGGAAATCAGAAGCAAGAATTCTTCCAGATCTCAGGGGAACACCCAGGTAAATTAGGGGACCATTCTGTCTTTAAAACCGGTGACCAGCTTAATTCTATTTACAACCTGAGCAGATGACTTATGAGTAATCATGAAACAGCTCTTTGAAGCGTTGATGTGCTGACCTGAGGATTTTGAGTATTTTTCCAAGAAATCCATAAATCTCCTAATATTTTGAATTCCCCTATTCAAGAAAACAAGGGTATCGTCTGCATAAAGAAGATGGGATATCCTAGGGAAATTTCTAGGCCCAGCATAAGGTTGAAGAATCTGAGACTGAACCATATGACTGATGCCTCTACTGAGCGCTTCCTCCATAATAATAAAAAGAGCAAGAGCAATCGGATCCCCTTGTCTGAGACCCCTGGTAGAATGAAAATAACCCGTTGGAGAGCCATTGAACAGGATAGAGAACCAGTAGTTGGATATCAACATACCAATATAAGACATGAACCAATTAGAGAAGCCAAATTTTTGAAGAACTGCCAAGAGAAAATCCCACTCCATAGTAACATAAGCTTTCCTAATGTCAAGCTTGAACAAGATATTGTGACCCCTTACCATCCTATCAATATCGGTGTCCTTAGACACAACCACACTAGCTAAGTACGTACTGCAACCTTTGCTCAACATCTTGGCCACCTTCAATGCTGACACCACAAACTTCCCAGCCATGTTCTTGGGTAGGGGATGTGAAAACTCATCCTCACCTGCAATGCGCAAAATGATCCTCTTGTTCCGACAATCTAGCAAAGCATAATGCTCCTCCAACCAATCTAGACCCAGAATAGCATCATAATCCTTCATCTTCAATAGATAAAAGCACACTGCCAAATCCCGCTCTTCTATGCACACATATAGTGAGGGAAAACACATCTTAGTGATCATAGCACCTGTTGGTGTATCCACAGACAATGGAATCTCCAAATCTATAGCTTCTGCATTAGACTCCTTAAGCAACACCTTAGTAAACCTCTCAGACACAAATGTGTGTGTAGCACTAGTGTCAAAAAGAACTCTAGCATGAATACCCATAATTGGAACTGTACCTTTAGTCACATGCTATGCTTGCTCTGCATCTTCTTTAGCTAATGCATACACTCAGGCATGGGCCGGGGTCTTCTTGCTGGTTTCACTGTTGCTGGCGCCGCTGCTGCTGCTATCTGCTACGCCATCTTTGGGCAATCCTTGATCTTATGGTCCTTGTCTCCACAACGAAGACACCTTCCTGCACTTAACCAACATACCTGTCCTCCATGCCTTTTACCATATTGAGTACACAAGGGTTTGTCTTCTTGCTGGAATCTTCCTTGCTGAGGTGCTCTCTACCCATAACCTGGTACCTACTGAGGTACATAAACTGCCTTCTTCTTCTTGTCCTGCCTCAGAAATGGTGATGCTGGCCTCTTGGAAGTAGCTTTCTTCTCTTCAAAATATTGCTCCATTTCACTTTCTTGCCTGCAAGCTGCGCTAAATGCTTCCTCCATGGTACGACGATCAAACGCCACAAGTCCGGTATGTAGTGATGGTCTGAGCCCCATCACAAACTTCTTCACCATCTTCCTCTCATCAGCTACAATATGAGGTGCATACTTTGATAGCTCTGCAAACCTGGCTTCATACTCTATCACACTCATAGATCCCTGGGTCAATGAAAGGAATTCCTACTCCATCTTATCCTGTACATGCTCAGGAATGAACTTAGCTTTGAATAGGCGAGTAAATTCATCCCAAGTCACCTCTTGGATTCCATCCTCAAACTTGGTACGTAGTGTTGATGTCCACCATACATCAACCCTCTCCTGAAAAGAGGACATCTACATTAGGCATAACCAACCACAATAATATGCTTCATAACTAAATATTGCTTTATGATTACCTGCAATATGTAAGTCCCCAAACTGACTTTATCCTCTCAGCATAGTGAATGGCTCTAAAGATCTTCTCAGTCTCCTTGAGCCAACTCTCAGCCAACAGTGGTTGACTCTCCCCCTTAAAAGAGGGTGGAGCCATCCTGCTAAACCTCTCCATCATAGAAGGGCCTCTATGCTCCAAATGCACTGCAGGTGGAGCCTGAGCCTAAAATGACAAGAATCAGCATAGGATAGATGCACTAAAGAGAACCAAACCAACCATTAAGCTACACCTAACCTGAGCTTGCACTTGGGCCTATAATGCTGCCTGTGTTTAGGCCTGGGTCTGCATAGCTTGAATCAACCCTTGCATGAAAGTTCCATAATCTATCAAAGGTCGAGGAGGTGCTACAGGTGGTCCCTGAGGCGCTAGAACCTGCTGCCCCTCATTAGCATTCTCCCTCTGCTCCTCCCCACAAGCCAAGACATTAGCACGACGTCCACGACTAGCCATGGCCTAGCAAAACAATAAGCTAGTTAATTTCTATAACTCTAACTATCTAGTACTTTATTTTAGACTTAGGAACATGGATCACTTAAGTTGATGTTTACTCATGAATATCTTCAACCTACAAAGGGATCTGATACCATCTCTGTAACACCCCACTTAGACTTGGTCCAATTATACCAACTCTCATCGAGTCCAAGGGACGTGCTACATGGGGAAAACACCCCAACATATATCAAATGTAGGTTGATTCATTCACAAATAAATAATAAATGCAGCGGAAATAAAGCACAATTCATCAACTTTAATAATCAAGTCCATAGTCCATCAAATAAGTCGACAATGCTATATAGTTCGATTACAATGTTCATAACATAAGAAAATCCTCACATACAATTATCACTCAATCACACAATCACAATCAATCCTCTCACTCCGAATCCGATCCCGCTACTAAAGCCTCAAGATCCGCCGTCTCAACTGAAATGTTAAGCAAGTATGAGTCAACAACGAAGACTCAGAAAGCAACCAAAAAATGTTGCATGATTCTAGAAAATATTATGAAACCCTAACCCTCAACAGATCTATTTACACAGATTAAACAGGGTCATATTATGCTCACAGTTCAATTACAAAAATTTTAATATTTAACACAAATCATAAAAATTCAGTACGACCTCATGATATGACCTAATGACTGTTCCTAATCACATCAAATATTTATAGTATGCACACATACCTGAAAGTCAAATAAATACCTTAAAGAGATCAAACAACAGTTCTTTAAAACCCTGAGGAACTTGGCAGCACAGTGTGTGTCGCCAACTGTGTAAACGACACACTCTGGTGCCCCAACACAGGAACTTGGCGGCACAGTGTGTGGTCGCCAACTTCCTATCTGCAGACCGTGCAGATAGCACACTATTTCAAGGGAAATTTGGAGGTTCCAGGACACGAGGAAAATTCTGGAAAAATGCTAGGACCTAAGGGGACAAGAGTAAGGTTGACATCCATAGGTTACTTGCCTCCAAATAAATCCATAGAGATCAAATTAACTCGAAGAAGCCCTCCTCGGCCTAGCCAAGAAGGTGCTCAAAACCTCTTCAGATCTGGTTCTTCTGTTGATGTAGATTGATCCTCGAAGTTGGGACTGCTTCCTCTATGTATGGGCTATTCTCCATTCGGTGTAGATCTCCAGAGAACCCTTCTAGTCACCGGATCTAGCTCCTCAAAGAATAGCTTTTCTCCACAAAGGCTCTAGGGTTTCACAATGACCAAAAGACATGATTCGGCCGAACCAAGGTGTTTTTATAGGGCTGGGTAGGTTGGGTACACTTTAGGGCAGGTCTCCTACGATTATAGATGGGTTTCCTAAACTGGAACCGAACGAAACACATGCATTACCAAATCTGAAACCGTCACACTCCAAGGAACTTTGCGTCCACCTCTGGTGCCGCCAACAGGGGGGTTGGCATCCATCGATCTGGACGCCAACTCCTCCTAGCTAGGCAGTCAGTAGCAGGCATGTTGCCGCCAACTGGGCATCTTGGCCAGAACAGAGTCATACATCAAAATAAATGGACAATTACATAACAACAATTTAATGTATATAGAAATAATAACCATACATTCACCATATAAACTACATGCATTTCATATATTTATTTAAACATAATTTGTACTATCTAATTAAGGATAATATGCACAAAACAACATACATATATGTATGTACACAACGTAATTACATACAACATGCATGGGTTTAAATAAATAAACATGTGCATCGATAGTTAGATAATACACGCACATTTAAATATATTACATGCACAAATAACCTTACGTGTACTTACAAGATATATAGCAGTACTTACCTATCATATGCTCACCCTTACTTAAATACAACGTACACATTATTATTTAAGTACAATATACACTATAAACAATTTGATGAGTACAGAATTAGATAGATATCACATGCACAAGATAAATGTACATATATACATATGTACAAAGCATAATTACATACAATATCCTTGGAATAAGTAGTATAATATGCACATCAATAGTTAGACAGTATATGCACATTATTATTATTATTATTATTTTGGCGATTAAGTTATTGGTTAATCAATTCCTTGAACCCGGGAAGACAAACTCATCTACCGGATGTAACAGAACTCAACATATCTTTCACGTTTCAAAATTTCCTTCAGCCATAAAAGACCAAAAAGAGAGAATCCCTGAGCAACCAAGAAGACACTGGAAGTTCCCATAAACAAAGTAGAAAGAAGCATCTCTTTCAAGAGGCAAAGGAGAAGCCACATCCAAAAAAACAAGAAGAAACTTCCATTCCAATCTACAACGCAAAGAAGGTACTTTTTTTCATTATAAAAACAAAAAAAGATTCAAAACAGATTTCTCCCTAATTCCAGTACACAGGGCGACATCCCGCCGTATAACCGTAGTTTGTGATAATCAACTGTCTTGCGGAGCAGACTCTTCTCCTATGCCGTCACCCACTGACTCCTGAACAGTTGCCAAGTTGCTCGTGGCTTCACCCTCTATGAGCGAGCTGGTACTGCTGACGCTTCTGGCAATCGCACCACCCGGAGCCAGTGGGCTCGTCATTCCAGAGTTGGAACCAGAATCCAGCTCCTCCGATAAAGTTAAATAAGAACAATCTATACAACAATAATTCAATTCAACATGCACATTTATACACATTACATGATTAGAAAATTAACTCATATATACCTACAAGATGTTAAGCAATATTCACATATTGTATGCACAACATTACTTAAATATAAAATGCATGGTTTTTAATAAGTACAATATGTACAGAATTAGTTAATTATCTATATTCACGGAAAATAACATATATACATGCATATGCATATGAACAATTAATAATTAGAATATACATAAATTTATACACATACTATATACATAACAAGTAACTACCACATGCACATATAAAATGGACAAAAATTCTGGGGCCTTACACTCTCCCCCCTTGAAAAAGATCTTCGTCCTCGAAGATCGGATCGAGTACCTATGGTGACGTCGTCGATGTCATCTCCGATTAACACATTCTCCTTCGCCACTGCTCGTGGTTTTGCAGTTGCTGGAACACCTCGCGGAACGGTCTTCTATAGTTTTGGACATTCTCTGATCCGATGGTCCTTACTGCCACACTTGAGACACCTTCCTTCCTTTAACCAACAAACATCTCCGCCATGACGCTTGCCGCAATGTACACACTCGGGCTTCTCGCTGCCTGGTACCATAGTCGATTGTTGACCTTCTATGAGTTTCTTCATCTTCCTATTTTGCCGTTGGAATGGTTCAGGTAACCTCTTCTTCTGAGCTTCCTTCTCTTCCTGGTATGATTCCACCCTACTCTCTTCTCTGCTTGCTACGCTGAGAGCCTCTTCCAAAGTGCGGGGGTCGAACTCTAAAAGTCTAGCTCTCAAGGATGGTTTGAACCCCATCACGAACTTCCTTACTTTGCGACTTTGCTCATACCTCCTAGCCTGAGCACTACGTCTACCAGGTCCAGCCATAGTCTACAAAACAATTAATCCAGTTAGAATCAAAGTTACTAAATCCTAACAATTTTCTTTATCTATCTTCCATTCATTATTAATTGTTTTCTACATATATGGAGGAATTTCTATAAAGACATTGCAATATTGTGAAGATGATGGTTCATCCATGTATAATCTCAACCTTGGCGGTCTGATACCATCTCTGTAACGACCCTCTTAATATCGGTACGTTATACCAATCCCCATCGGTACAAAGGGCGTCATTACAGTGGGATAATAACCCAACACTAACGATAGGTTGATATGTACATGAATAGAAAATGAGTACAGCGGAAATAAATGAAATAACTCATTCTCATTCCATCATCATCACACATTCCACAGTCTATATAGAAAGAAAAGAAATGACAATGCCCACATTATTATAATTTCAAAAGAACTACATTGTCCATAACATTGTCCATATGAATAACATTATTCGAACTATGAAAGAGAAAGTACAACTATGCTTTACATAATTAACTACACATGAATCATCCAAACACGTTCCTAACTAACACATGCTCATATTAAATCATGGATAACAAACATACACCTATACATGGTTTCTTCACCTAACATTTAAAATGTTTTTAACAATCCAAACATTATCCATATTATGGCACAACTCTACCAACTAGAGTATGGAGTTAAGCACAAAGTAAGGAGCAACCTAGCATGATATCTATTCATATTTCACGTGCATTTTTCATATTCAATTACACATTTCGTTTGCTGTTTTAATATAAATAATTCACAAATACAAATGATATCACATTTTATTAAACATGAATCGAAAGTTTAAAACATATTCAAGTCGGTTGGCAACCATATACAATTTAAGCATGGAACTATGTACTAAGTGAATAGCATGTCTATCATGGAACTTAGACATTCTTTCATGTATTTATCACAATCAAAATCACACTTTACTTGCTGTTTTGACATGAATTAAATACAATTGCATGGTTTTATATTTGTTCACATGCTATCTTATTCATTTAAAAATTTCACATGCTCATCTTTCACATTGCACAACTTAGATGTTTACATATACACATTCACTTATGCTACTACATGGAGGTTATTAACCTATATAATATGATACTAAACATGATGTTACATCAACATATTAACACATTACCTTAGTTTTTCAAATGTATTTACTTTCTCACTTACACTCACTTTCACGTACTCAGGGTTTCACACACTTTTCACATATGTTTCACTTGCACTTTTACTTATCACATGTCACATCACTTGCACTTGCCACATGCCACATTCACATGTTACACTTTACACTTTATTCACATTTTATCACTTAAGTTGCCATGACACATAGTCCTAACTACCATCTAGAGGACGCACGCACCCATATCACATAGCACATATCACATAGCACATAGCACATAGCACATCACATCACTTGACACATACCCGCCACCTGGGCAATCTAGTGGCGAATCTTGGTAACTGCGCAGACCGGGAGAAGCCCTCTCCACTGTATCCAGTGGTACTTGTCCACCTCTATGGTTTCATCCTAACGCCCTTAGGATATATTTTACAACGTTGAGCCTTCCATAGGGACTTTTCTATGGTACAGCTCTCAGACCTCTATGGTAGTAGTGTCAATCTCGGCCCAATTTTACACGTTCACTTTATCACATTTTATCTCATTGTTTACATATTTCACATGTACAATTTAATCATTTTACATGCATTATTTAACAATTGCACATGCTTCAATTGACCTAACATGAAACTACTATTCACAGTAATAAAATAACTCATATCACAGTCCAAGACATGATGTTAATTACTGAGCGCCACTTTGGATATGGTTTGGAGTTAGGATAACTCTAACCCATGGATAAAGTTGCACATGGTTAACCTACCTTTTGCTTTGGTAACAAATGAGTTAACTCACTTGGTTAAATAGAGTTAACCTACATGTTCCTTTGTGTGCTTTGGTTGGCATTGTGGGTTTAACTCAACAAGTTTGTGAGAATACCAGAACTACCCCTCAACCAACACTTTATTTATTAAACTTATGAGCTTTCTTTAGAATAATTTAATAAGAGAAATGATTTTTTAAATGAGATTAACATCTTACCATCAAATAAAAATATTAACAATTTGAAATAAAAATACAATAGTACTAAAAAATGCCGTAATACTTTATATTATTTTTTATAATTTTTTATTACTCTTACATTGTTAGAGAACTTAATAATGTGAATAAATAATTGAATATAAAGTTTATTAACAACAATTTATTATCAAATTCTATTGTATTTAATAAGAAAATGTATGTCTTCATTATACCTCTATTTATTTTTAACATTAATTACTTTACAAAAAATTGGACGGCACCTCCCCCGTTTTTCTTATATTTTCATTATCTGTACCTGTCCCTGTACATGTATAGCAATAAATCTTTGTAACAAAAATAAACACAACATTTACTAACAACACAACTTGTTTCTTTATGTAACAATATACTTTGCAAAAAAAAAAAAGACATAACATAGATCTGATCATTTGATCACTTTTAAATGTACAAATGGTCTGAAAAATAATTAAAAACATAACATGGGCTGTCAATGCAGCCTTCAAATTTATACATGGAACTATTCTAACAGCCTGCTTCATTTGCCGTGCACCCCACTGTCTGCGTGAAAAGTGAATGTAATGTTAGTTCATGAGAGGCAATATAATTATGAAAATGTTGAACATAAATGTATAGAAATATGAGCGTACCTTTAATGTTCTCTGTGGTAATGTTCGTTGCCAATTTGACCATTCAACCATTTATTTGGATAAGGATGCCCACTGATCATTGCCTTTGTAAGTAAATATGTGATATCAATTGTTCAATAATTTTTATTATTAATTTCTTGGCTCAGATCGGCTACAGAAAATATATCATTAACTGCACAATGAAATTTGATTACAATAGAAAGGACACATGAAACAAGTCACTAGTTGGTGAATAAAGTTCTAAACATGCTAATAGAAATAGATTATGAAGAAAACAGGTCAAATAACACTCAGTTAGACATCCATACGTTGTCTTGTAGGTCTTTGGATGTGAGGATATATGTTTTGTAAAAACATAATTTACTTCTCAAATGTGTAAAGTCACATGACAACCAAACTTTCTGACAAAGTCTCCTTAATCATGTCCCATGCATGTTTAGGTATGAAGTCCCCATGTAATAGCTCATTCCTAAGCAAATGAAGAAATGTCCGGTCATATCGGAGGTCCACACATAACCTAAGTGGTGGTAAGAAATAATAATGAGAACTATATGTAAACAAAATGAGACCAGAAATTCAGTCTACAAATAATCTAATCTAATAAATGGTTGTCAACAAACTAGTGCACCACATTATACTCTATGCATAGCTGATAGGAAGTTCAAATTGTACCTAGTTGGGACATCGACGTTGAGGCAGTTGGGGCAGGTGGGCAGCAGTACCGATGGTAAATGCTGATTAAGTTCAAAACCTTTTAGCCAATAAGTAGGAAGAGGGCAGACAGACAGTAGAACCATAGGTAGTAATGAACCAAAACGTAAATGGCATTAAAGGGCAGTAAGTAGGTTTCTGAATGCTGGATTTTTTTTTTTAACCGCAGTAAAGGGCAGTAAGTAGGTTTCTGAAGATGATATTATCAAGCATAGAATTCAGTTTATAAGGAGGCAGTAAGTAGAACAATAGGTAGAATAGAACCACAAGAACAACTACATGGAAACACCAAATCTCCTTTTAATCAACTCTTTAACCAGGAAGGCATAACAGCAGTTTCTGAACAAGAATATGAAGCATAGAATTTAGTTTATAAGGAGGCAGTAAGTAGAACAATAGGTAGAATAGAACACAAGAACAACTACATGGAAAGACCAAATCTCATTTTTAATCAACATTTTAACTAGGAAGGCATAAAAGCAAGTTTCTGAACATGATATTATAAAGCATAAATTTCAGTTTATAAGGAGGCAGTAAGTAGAACAATAGGTAGAATAGAACCACAAGAACAACTATGGAAAGACCAAATCTCATTTTTAATCAACACTTTAACCAGGAAGGCATAAAAGCAGGTTTTCCACATGATATTATCAAGGATAGAATTTAGTTTATAAGGAGGGAGGTAGTAAGTAGAACAATAGGTAGAATAGAACCACAAGAACAACTACATGGAAACACCATTAATCAATTTAATCAACTCTTTAACCAGGAAGGCATAAAAGTAGGTTTCTGAAGATGATATTATCAAGCATAAATTTCAGTTTATAAGGAGGCAGTAAGTAGAACAATAGGTAGAATAGAACCACAAGAACAACTACATGGAAACATCATTAATCAATTTTAATCGACTCTTTAACCAGGAAGGCATAAAAGCAGGTTTCTGAAGATGATATTATCAGGCATAGAATTCAGATTATAAGGAGGCAGTAAGTAGAACAATTAGTAGAATAGAACCACAAGAACAACTACATGGAAACACCATTAATCAATTTTAATCAACTCTTTAACCAGGAAGGCATAAAAGTAGGTTTCTGAATAAGATATTATAAGCATAGAATTCAGTTTATAAGGAGGCAGTAAGTAGAACAATAGGTAGAAGAGAACCACAAGAACAACTACATGGCAACACCAAATCTCATTTGTAATCAAATTTTAACCAGGAAGGCAAAAAAGCAGGTTTCAGAAGATGATATTATGAAGCAAAGAATTCAGTTTATAAGGAGGCAATAAGTAGAACAATAGGTAGAGTAGAAAACACAAGAACATGTTGAGTAAATGTGGGTAGTCCATCTACCGTGAGTTATTGTACAATAGCAGCCCAGAAAAGCAGTATCTAATATGGTGATTGATAGGCATATAAATGCTTAATACCTATCAGGTTTGCCTGCTGCCTAATGAGCGGGTACATCCAGAGACTTCATTTATCAATATAGACCGTACATATATAGAAAACAAATGAGATTTGAATAAAATCAAGATAGGTCATGCGAAAGATCAGATAGATCACAGAGGTCATGCGAAAGATAGATATCATGAAAGTGATCACCATACTTCAAAAAGTGGATATATAAAACTGCTTCAATTGTTGACGAGAAGCATAAACTCGTTGGTTCTATCGGAACATGTGAGGAATCATACCAAACATAAGTTCAGAATATGAGAACAAAAAAAATTGCATGCCAACATAAGGATCATCCAAACATGGTTATAGCAGTGATTAGGATAAACATTGCAGCGCTTCTATCAGTCCTCAAAGTAGAGAAAGGAAGCACAATAATCTATACATAGGGCAGTCAAAGTGTATACAAGAAATCAACCTTTCTTCAGCTGAAAGTTCAGAAAACTGGAGAATCCTCCCATGATCATGAACGCAATGACATATATAGAAACACAACCCATTTAGCACAAATTGGATGAGTAAAAAAAAAAATTAGTAAAGAACTCACCTCCTCAACAACAGGTTGAACCGAAGAACACCACTTCACAAGAGGGTGACAAATAGACACGGTTGGGGTTTTATAGACAAGGAAGGGGCAAGAAAGGGTGCAGTCATGGGTGCATAGGGCATCGCCAGAGTTCAACTACCAGGGTGAAGGAACGGGCAATGAACAGTACAGTCAAAGCCGTGAGGACGATCTCTTCGCACGGCCTCAGATAGGAAGGACGGGAAAAGGGTAACCTTTTGACAAGGAATCCAAACACGGGCAAAAGGGAACAGATTCGCGCGGTGGATGGTGGACAGCTTTCGACCTTTCTCTTCTTCTTTAACGGCGAGCGGAAACAGGGCAGCGATGGCGGTCCCGTTCGGGGTGGAAGCCTGGTCTGCGAAGGCGGGAGGTAGCAGGTCTGGGGAACGACGATGGAGAAGGCTGGAGCAAGCCTCGTCTGCGACGGCCGGAGGTAGCAGGACCGGGGAGCGATGGCGGAGAGGAAGCCTCGTCTGCGATGGCCGGAGGTAGCAGGACCGTGGAACGACGACGGAGAAGGCTGGAGCAAGCCTCGTCTGCGACGGCCGGAGGTAGCAGGACCGGGGATCGATGGTGGAGAGGAAGCCTCGTCTGCGATGGCTGGAGGTAGCAGGACCGGGGAGCGATGGCGGAGAGCAAGCCTCGTTTGCGATGGCGGAGGTAGTAGGTCAGGGAGGGGAGCGATGGCGGGGATTTCGCGGGAGGAAGACGAGTCACATCGCCCATGTGCCGTGCCAGACGCGTACATGGAGGGGTAAATGGGGTAGCCACAGGTGGGTTAACTCTAGTCGTGGGATGGGCGTGGGTTAGGTATAGGTGGGTTAAATCTGTGTTAACTCAGTTTTAACCACTTTAGATGTAGGTTAAATGTAACACACATCCAAAGTGTTTTTTGAGTTAACTCAGAGTTAACTAGAGTTAACTTTGAGTTAACTCACATCCAAACTGGCGCTGAATCACACAAGATTAAATTTAACATACTCAATATGACTATTTTCCATAGTTTAACTAATAATTACACTTGCTGTCATCAAAATAGATCCAAATTTTTATCACAGAATATAAATAGAAAACATGTCGCATGTTCAATTTTTAGATTTGTAAAATAATTATAACAATTAAAACAGATTACAGGTACATTCATCACTAATTTCCCTTAAGTAGAAATTACAGTATAACAGTCAAACCTAACAGTGCCAATACTTAAAGACAGTCATTGCATTATTGCAGAAAATATTAAGAAACCCTAACTCACAACAGATCTATTTACAAAGATTAAACAAGGTCATATTATGCTCAAAGTTTAATTACCAAAATTTTAATATTTAACACAAATCATAAAAATTCAGTACGACCTCATGATTTGACTAATGACTGTTTCTAATCACATCAAATATTTACAGTATGCACACATACCCGGAAGTCAAATAAAGACCTTAAAGAGATCAAACAATAGTTCTTTTAAACCCTGAGGAACTTGGCGACAAAGTGTGTGTCGCCAACTGTGTAAACGACACACTCTGGTGCCACCAACACGGGAACATGGCGGCACAGTGGGTGGCCGCCAACTTCTTATCTGCAGACCATGCAGATAGCACACAATTTCAAGGGAAATTTGGAGGTTCCAGGACACGAGGAAAATTCCGGAAAAATGCAAGGACCTAAGGGGACAAGAGTAAGGTTGACATTCATAGGTTGCTTGCCTCCAAATAAATCCATAGAGATGAAATTAACTCGAAGAAGCCTTCCTCCGCCTAGCCAAGAAGGTGCTCAAAACCTCTTCAGATTTGGTTCTTCTGTTGATGTAGATTGATCCTCGGAGTTGGGACTGCTTCCTCTATGTATGGGCTATTCTCCAGTCGGTTTAGATCTCCAGAGAACCCTTCTAGTCGTCGGATCTAGCTCCTCAAAGAACAGCTTTTCTCCACAAAGGCTCTAGGGTTTCATAAAGACCAAAAGACATGATCCGGCCGAACCAAGGTGTTTTTATAGAGCTGGGTAGGTTGGGTACGCTTTAGGGCAGGTCTCCTACGATTATAGATGGGTTTTCTAAATTGGAGCGAACGAAACGCATGCGTTACCAAATCTGAAACCGTCACACTCCAGGGAACTTGGCGTCCACCTCTGGTGCCGCCAACAGGGTGGTTGGCATCCATCGATCTGGATGCCAACTCCTCCTGGCCAGGCAGTCAGCGGCAGGCATGTTGCCGCCAACTGGGCATCTTGGCCAGACAGAGTCATATATCAAATTAAATGTACAATTACATCACAACATTTAATGTATACAGAAATAAATTAAAACATACATTCACCATATAAACTACATGCATTCATACTATTATTTAAACATAATTTGTACTAATCTTAATTAAGGATAATATGCACAAAACAACATACATTATGTATGTACACAACGTAATTGCATACAAACATGCATGGGCTTAAATAAATAACATGTACATCGATTGTTAGATAATACACGCACATTAAAATATATTACATGCACAAAAACTTACATGTACTTACAAGATATATAGCAGTACTTACCTATCATATACTCAACCTTACTTAAATACACGGCACAATATTATTTAAGTACAATATACACTATAAACAATTTGGTAAGTACAGAATTAGATAGATATCACTGCACAAGATAAACGTACATATATACATATGTACAAAGCATAATTACATACATATCTATGGAACAAGTAGTATAATATGCACATTAATAGTTAGACAGTATATGCACATATTATTAAGATGCAATATGCATAAAGTTAAATAAGAACAATCTATACAACAATAATTAGATTCAACATGCACGTTATACACATTACACGCTTAGAAAATTAACTCATATATACCTACAAGATGTATAGCAATATTCACATATTGTATGCACAACATTACTTAAATATAAAATGCATGGTTTTTAATTAAGTACAACATGTACAAAATTAGTTAATTATCTATATTCACGGAAAATAACATATATACATGCATATGCACATGAACAATAATAATTAGAATATACATAATTTAATACACACACTATATACAAAACAAGTAACTACCACATGCACAATATAAAATGGACAAAAATTCGGGGGCCTTACATGATAAGTAAAACAACGATTTTCATCACTACAACGATTTGATAAGTAACACAACGATTTCCATCGCTACAATGATTTGATAAGTAAAACAACGATTTCCATCGCTACAACGATTTGATAAGTAAAACAACGATTTACATCGCTGTAACGATTCGATAAGTGAAACAACGATTTGATCGCTGTAACGATTCGATAAGTGAAATAACGATTTGATCGCTGTAACGATTTGATAAGTGAAACAACGATTTGATCATTGTAACTATTCGATAAGTGAACCAACGATTTGATCATTGTAACGATTCGATAAGTGAAACAACGATTTGATCGCTATAACGATTCAATAAGTGAAACAACGATTTAATCGCTATAATGATTTGATAATAAAAAAATATTCTGTAACGCCCCTCTTAGACCCAGTACAGTTATCCCAACTCACATTGGATCTAACAGATGTATTAAGTGGAACAAATCCAACATTGACGGTACAGGTTGAGATATACACAAATGATAATTCAATTCCAATAAGAAGCACGGAATAGGAACTAAATGATGGTGATCAACATTATACTCAATATAAAGTCTAGTGCTTAAAAGAGGAGTAACAATAGTCCCAAATTTATTACAACTCATAGTCAAAATGCATAAAGGAAAATACATATATACCTCACATACAAGAGTCACTCTAAAATCTCTCAACCAATCTAAGTCTCCACGTCCTCTCACTTCGAGTTAGTGTGTACTAACTCCTGGGTATCCTCTGGTTCTCCTAAAATGTTAAGCAAGTATGATCTACAAGACTCAGCAAATTACATGAAAGACAGTTCACGATATTAAAATATATTAGGTTAAAACATGGTAATACATTATTACTCATTTCATTGATATCATATACTCTTCTTACTAACATGGTTCTAAGTCAATTGTCAATCACATATTTCATAACACTTCTAATTATCATGAAATAGAACATGTCATGTAAATGCATAAATTCACATCTTATTCCTTAACAATTAATTCAACATGTTCTTACATATAGCATGTAATCATTCTTATCATGGAATCTGCTTATTGCCATGTAACATGTAAGCCATTTTAATGAAAGCCTTATGCTACATTATGAAATATTGCAACAGTTGGTGTAACAATTGGACATTTAAACATGTAGCAACTCTTTTACATAACAATTTGCATGTAACATTTAACACATTGACATATGGCATGTAATCATGTAGACAATATTCATGTGGCATGTAGCATGTAGGTCATGTAGACAATTGTTCATGTAGATGTGTAATGTGTAGTCATGCAGACATGTAGACATTTTCAATTAATTGCCAAGACATAGCCCGCACTATTATAGAGATCAGTAGTCATTTAACATTCACTTATCACCTAGGCGATGCAGTGATGAAGTCATGGTATTTACGCAAAATCGGGGAAAGTCCTTCCCACCTAACCAGTAGAAGTTGTCTACCTCCAGGATTTCAATCCGTTGCCCACGGATTCAATAGATCAATTACATGTAGGTGAACCATTACCATGGGCATCTACGGTGGTAATTCTTTGTAGGAATCTTTAATATAGCAATGTCTTATGGCATTTCCTTTCATTGTATGCATTAACATATAAGATATCATCTAATTTACATTTCATGCATAAGTATAAGCAATAATCTACAGCATATCTTTCAGTTTCTTGATGCTATTATAACTGTATGACAGATCCCTATCATGGTATTAATTACAATACATTCATCATGCATCTACTTTCATATTTATTCAATTTCTACATGTAACTTACTATTCGAAAATTCATAATAGTAAGCACAGATGTCCAAAAATTCCAAAATTTTGACAGAAATTTAGAATCAAGTCATACTAATCACATGAAAAATTTTGTATTTTTTTTATCTCTGTAACCATTTTTTCATGATTGAATTCCACTAAATTAATTCAATTAACATAATACAATCAGAGAGAAACTCTATGATTCTATACAAAAATGGAGTAAAACAAGTATGCAATATTACAGTCTCTGAATCATAATTCTCCATCATGGATTTCGTTCATAATCACCTCAATTTTCTTTTATCATTTACATGATCATCACAAAATGACTAACTATATGCACATGTGATTTATACCCAATTTCAATATTCTGACCATGATATGACAATGATGAAACACACTAACATTACATGACCGAAACTTCATACAAGCAAGGTTTATGGATAGGTATGTGGCGTTTACCAAAGTATCATGGTCAGTCGATGCGCAAGGTATGTGGCATTTACCAAAGTCGACGTCCACATACACTGTCATTAAGCCTCAATAGATGGCGGCACATAGCGCTGTTAACTTATACTAGAGGCGGCACATAGTGTTGTTTACATGTAATAACAGACGAAAAACAATTGTCATTCACAAGAGATAGACGGCAGTCGATGCTGCCGTTTACAAGATATAGGCGACAAGTGATCTGGACGTCTAGTTCTAAAATGTAGAAAACACAGAAATCCTACATGAAATATCGCAACTTCTACCCCTTCCCGTAGGTGATTTACATGCTTTAAAAATACGGAAAAAATGGTAAATCTATAGTGTATCATATCCTAAACTGAACCCCCATGTAACTTGCCTCTTTCCCTCCTACAGGAGTGATGAATCTAAGCTCGAAGATGCCCACCTCGTCTGTGAGGCAGTCCATTTCCTTCAACTTCAACTGCTCCAATCCGCCTCCAATCGTGGCCCTCCGCTTGGATGAGTTCCTAATCACGAAGCTGGACACACCGCCTGGTCCAGAAGCCTCCAATCCGCACAAACCAACACAAAATCATCGTTTCTCGGCCCTCTTTCTCTCATCCAAAAACTAGAGCGAAAAACCCCTTTCCAATCATGAAATCCGGTCTTATAAAGACCATCCATGTAATGGTCAGCATAAATCCTAACCCTCCGATCCTAAACGGTCGAGTCATCGCATTAAACCCCCCTGGAAATGGCCGATCTCTCTTTCCCCGAATGGAAATATCAAAAACAGGTAAGTCAGCTTAACGTCAACATAGGTTGTCGTCAGGAACAATGTAAACGTCCATCGATGGTGTCGTTTACAAGCTTGCCCGAAAATTTAGAAAATTCAGAAAATAATAAACGACACAAGAGTATGTCGTTAATAGAAAATAAACGGCAGGAGATCTTGCCGCCAACAAGACTTAACGCCAAGAGATGTTGACGCCAATTTCCACACAGATCAGCATTCAAAATTCATGCAGAAATAAACATACAATTTGCAAAATAAATCCAAGAAATCTTTTTCTAGGGCACTACATCCTCTCCCCCTTAAAATAATCTTCGTCCTCGAAGATTGAGTTAGAATACTCACCGAACAAGGAGGATAAAGCTTCTTCATCCTCTCTTCAAGCTCCCACGTCTCTTCTTCACGTGAGAAGTTCCTCCATAAGACCTTCACGAACGGAATAGACTTTGATCTTAATTCCTGCACTTTACGATCTAGAATCTCCACAGGCTGCTCTGCATAAGACAAGTCTAGCTGAAACTGCACTGGCTCGTAACTGATCACATGAGCCGGATCTCTAACATACCGCCTCAACATGGATGCATGGAACACTGGGTGCACTGCTGCCAAAGACGGTGGCAAAGCTAACTGGTATGCCACATTCCCAATCTTCTTCAAAAACTCAAATGGACCAATAAACCTCGGGTTCAACTTGCCTCTCTTTCCAAACCTCAATACACCCCTAGTTGGCGAAACCTTGAGAAAAACATGATCTCCAACCTCGAATGCCAAATCCTTCCTCCTTGTATCCGCATAACTCTTCTGACGATCCTGAGCCGCCTTTAGTCTCTGCACTATCAACTGGATCTTCGCTGAAGTCTCCTGCATTACCTCTGGTCCAACCATATGCCGATCTCTTGAGTCCTCCCAACACAATGGGGATCTACAGGGTCTCCTGTACAGAGCCTCAAAAGGTGCCATACCTATGCTCGAATGGAAACTGTTATTATATGCAAATTCCACAAGATCTAGGTGGCACTCCCAATCACCTTTCCATTCCAAAATACAAGCCCGAAGCATATCCTCCAATGTTTGAATAGTCCTCTCAGACCGCCCATCCATTTGTGGATGAAATGTCGAACTCAGCTTCAACTGACTACCAAAAGCCTACTACAAACTGTGTCAAAACCTGGAAGTAAATCTCGGATCATGATCAGAGATAATCGACATCGGGATCCCATGCACCGCTCAGAATGCCATCAATGTACAATCTGGCCAAGCTCTCAACGGATTGCTGCTTCTTCATGGCGAGGAAATAAGCAACTCTTTGAAAATCTATCAACGATCACCCAAAAGGAATTATTTCCTCTAGCCGATCTAGGCAATCCAGACACAAAATCCATGGCACTTGCTCCCATTCCACTGAGGAATATCCAGCCTCTGCATCAAACGAAGGTCATTGACGCTCCGCCTTCACTTGCTGACAAATCAGACACTTTGCCACAACATCAACCACATCCCGCTCATTCCAGACCACAGAATGAACGCCTCAAATCCTTGTACATCTTCCCACTGCCTAGGTGAATAGAGAATTGAGATCTATGTGCTTCTCAAAATTTCCTTCCTCAGATCAGCATCATTAGGGACACACACCCTAAGATTCAGGCGAATCACATCATCCTCATCTCTGGTAATACCGGCCTTTCCAGCCAATTCCTGCAATAGAGGGTCATCTTTTTACAAAGCAATAACACCGATCATGGATAGAAGAACTGAGTGACAACTGAGCCATAAACATGATGCACAACTGTGGCTCCAAAACAGCCAAAGAATTCGAAGCATCTTCTAGCATCTTCCAATCTTGCCTCATCAACTGCCTCTTCCTGCTCATAGCATCGGCCACTACGTTGGCCTTCCCTTGATGGTATGAAAGCTCAAAATCAGTCTTTCAAGAATTCTATCCACCTCCGCTGCCTCAGGTTCAACTCTTTCTGTGAGAACAAATACTTGAGACTCTTGTGGTCTGAGAAGAGCTCAAATCTTACTCCATATAGATAGTGCCCCCAAAATTTTAAAGCATAGACCACAGCCGCTAACTCCAAGTCATGAGTCGGGTAATTGCGTTCATGCTCCTTGAGTTGCCTAGAAGCATACGGTACAACTCGACCTCCTTGCATAAGAACACAGCCAAGCCCAATCTTCGAAGCATCCGTGTAGATAGAGAAAGAATGCACACCATTAAGCAAGACAAGCACTAGCGCTGAGGTCAGAGTAGTCTTCAGCTCCTGGAACGCCTTCTCACAAGCCTCTGACCATTCAAACTTGACTCCTTTCCATGTTAACCTCGTCAAAGTCGCCGCAATAGAAGAGAATCCTTCGATGAACCTCCTATAATAGCCATCCAAACCAAGAAAACTCCTGATGTCAGCTGATGACCTCGGTGTTTCCCAGTCAAGGACAACTTCCACCTTAGCCGGGTCCACAGACACACCATTGCTAGATATAACATGTCCCAAGAAATAGACCTTCATCTAGAAGTTGCACTTGCTGAACTTAGCATATAGCTTGTGCTCCCTCAGGACATCCAGCACAATCCTCAGATGCTCTCTATGGGTCTCCTCATTAGGTGAGTAGATCAACACATCATCTATGAAAACCAGAACAAAAGAATCCAAATACTGCTGAAAAACCCTGTTCATCAGGTCCATGAAAACTGCTGGAGCATTCGTCAAACCAAAGGGCAAGACATGGAACTCATAATGGCCATATCTCATCCTAAAAGCTGTTTTTAGCAGAATCCTCTAGCTTGATTCGGAGTTGATGATAGCCAGAACGAAGATCAATCTTAGAGAACACTGAAGCTCCTTGCAACTGATCAAACAATCATCAATACGAGTAAGGGGTACTTATTCTTGACAATTACCTAGTAAGCTTGCGGTAATCAATGCACAATCTCATCGATCCATCCTTCTTCTTCACAAAGAGAACAGGTGCTCCCCAAGGCGAAACACTCGGTTGGATGAAGCCCTTATCAAGCAATTCTGTAGCTGCTTCCTAAACTCTGCCAATTCCGCTGGGGCATACGATAAGGGGCAATAGAAATAGGTGTTGTGCCAGGTACAAGCTCATAGCAAACTCTAACTCCCTTGCAGGTGGCAAAACCAGACAATCTTCAGGAAAAAAACACGCTGAAATCACGGACTACCTCAATATCTTCCATAGATAATACCTTCTTCGAATCCTCAGACACAACCACACTAGCCAGAAAACTGCTACAACCCTTTGCTCAAATCCGGGCTGCCTTCAAAGTAGAAATGACAAACTTGCCCGACATGTTCTTGGGCAAAGGGTGAACAAACTCTTCCTTGCTAGGAATCTGAAAAATAATAAGCTTCCACCGACAATCCATCAGAGCATAATGCTCCTCGAGCCAATCTAAGCCCAAGATAGCATCATAATCCTTCATCTACAGCAAATAGAAAAACCCAGCAAAACTGCTCCCCAATACTCACAGGGAGTGAAGAAAAACGCTGCTCGGTCAAGGGACCTCCAACGTTTCCGGAACCAGACCATCATCCTTCAACAAGACCTTGGCAAAACCTCCAAAATAAAACTATATATGGCACCGGTATCAACAATACTCAGCATGCATTCCCATAATTAAAACTGTACCTTCTTTGTGACTGTGTATGCCTGCCAACTCTACCTCGTCTCTTGCCAAGGCGAACACTCGAGCCTAAGCCCTTGGCCTCCCTGCTGCTCTCGGTGCCAGTCTAGCTGCTGCTGGTGCTGCTGCCGCTGCAGTCTGTTGCGCCATCTTCGGACAATCTCTGATCTTGTGATTCTTATCACCACACCTCAAGCACCTCCCGGAAGTCACCCAACACACCTCGCCTCCGTGGCGCTTCCACACTGGGTACACACTGGCTTCTCCGCTACTGTGCCTCCGCCTGTGTCGGTGCAGCTACTCTCACTGGTGCAACTACCTCCTGCTGGAAAGATGGGGCTTTCTTCTTTCATTCCTGCCTCTGGAAAGCTGATCCTGGCCCTTCAAGGAAGCCCTCTTTCCCTCTAGTAGACCTCCATCTCTGCCTCTGCATGCAAGCCGCTGACAAAGCCTCCTCCATGGTACGATGTCCAAAGCCACCAGTCTCATCCTCAAGGACAGCTTAACCCCATAATGAATTTCTTTACCTTCCTCCGCTCATCTGCCATATGTGCAGGCATACTTGGATAGCTCCACAAACCTCGCCTCATACTCAAGTACACTCACACCCCTGGGTCAAGTCAGAAACTCCTGCTCCATGCGGTCTTGCACATGCTGGAATGTACTTCCCTGAACAGGCGGACGAGACGACAACTCAAGCAACCTCCATAGCTCCATCTGCAAACTGTGTGCGTAGTACAGAGGAAAACCACACATCGGCATGCTCCCTGCAGATATTGTGGCTAGGGTCACTCTTCCTCTTCCGCACAACGAAGGGCGTGAAAGATCTCTCCGTCTCTGAAGCCAAACTCTCTGCCGAATAGGATCACTCTCCCCCTTAAAGAAGGTGGGGTCATCCTCCTGAACCGCTCCATCATAGGCACAGCTCAAAAGACTGCCTCATGAGCAGGTGCCTGCGCCTACATCCAAGACAAACTCTTAAATAATAGTTCTTCCAATTATCACCTTAAATATCTCTTGCATTCCAACCGAACCAGCCCTGCGCCTGCAATGCCACTGTAGTCTGAGCCTGAGTCTGCATCGCATGCACCAATCCTTGCATCAATGCTCCGTAGTCCAAGGTGGCAGTGGGGGTGGCAAAGGTAGTCCAGTCTCTGGCAAAGGTAGTCCAGTCTGGTCCTGAGCCTGCTGTGCTGGAGCCTGCGAATCTCTGCTGACTCATCACCCCGGTTGGAAACAACTCCTCTACGTCCACGAGTCGCCCTAGTCTGCAAAATAAGCATCATTAATGACCTATACTCTACATAAACTTGGACTAATTCTTTATGCAGACTTAAAATATGAATACATGTTGATTTTCCATTTATTTATGCTCAACCTGGATCGCTCTGATACCAATCTCTGTAACGCCCCTCTTAGACCCAGTGCAGTTATACCAACTCACATTGTATCTAACAAAAGTATTACAGTGGAACAAATCCAACATTGACGGTACAGGTTGAGATATACAAAAATGATAATTCAATTCCAATAATAAGCAACGGAATATGGAACTAATAATGGTGATCAACATTACTTAAATATAAGTCTAGTGCATAAAGAGGAAAAAAATAGTCCCAAATTTATTACAACTCATAGTCCAAATGCATAAAGGAAAATACATATAGACCTCATATACAAGAGTCACTCTAAAATCTCTTTCTGAAAAAAAAAAACTAGCTATAACTCTAGAAACCACTCAAAAGTGGACTAGTTTCTACAGAAAATGCAACTAAGGGAAGAAGCTTGAATTCAGGCATCTTAAAAGTGGCAAAATCAACCGAAGGGGTACATTGAGTGGTGTTCAGTCCTAAGAACTGACGAAGCGAACTTCAGGAAGGCATTAACATCGGCAGTAATCATTGTACATCTGAAATACCAGATCAAATTGATTCCTTCAGAATAAAGGCACCCAAGAAGATGTATGCTGACTGACAAACCACTCTAACATGGTAAGAGTATGATCTGAAGGAGGGAATCTGCAATCCCTTGAAATCTCAAACATTATGTAGAGGGCTTTATTGGGACTGGTTCACTGATCCTCAGTCTTAGACTCAGCCGAAGAATGGATTTTAGATTGTCGTTGGGCCACAGGGGGACAGGAAGAATGAGAGTGAGATATTCTGTTAGACTGAGATGGGGAAGGCCAAAAATTGCAGCAAATGTGTTATTTTTGAAGATATTTAGTATAGAGGGATTTTCTTCTGTGGACTACTGAGATAGAGTACCACAGAGGATGTAGCACCCCGGAAAATTTAGTGATTTTTAAATTTTAAATAAATGGAAATAAATGATATCCATAATATCGAAATATTTCAAAATAGTACTATTATCCTATGGCAAGAACACATCGGAAAATTCCATCAAATTATGAATCACCAAAACAATATTCCTAAATGTTTCACGAAGAAACTCATGCAACGAAAAATCCGATTGACTAAGTGTACGTCACATGTGACAAGTTATCCAAATAAGGAAACTAGGTCGGAAAACGGTTAAC
>CM024763.1:62068074-62161173 GCA_014218235.1 Colocasia esculenta | reverse complement strand
GTCAAAGGAGGAGAAGTTAGAAAGAAAGAAAGATTGTAATGGTTTTTGAAATGTGTTTTTTGAAAGATTGTAATGTTCATATCCTTGAATGAAATGAATAGAAACTTTTGTGTCTTCAATGTGATTGAAAATTCTTGAATGAATGTGAATGTGAAGTATGAATACTTGTCAAGCTGCTTGACCTTTTTGTGCAAAATAGCTCATTCTAGTAACATTGTGTCTTTCATGTGTTGGGTTGGGTGTGAATATAATTCATTTCTCCTCACATTTGATGATGACAAGTTGTGATTTTAATGCATAACCATGGGAACATGTAAAATACATCACTTGAAATTAAATATTTAAAAAGCATGTTCCAAGCACATTTATCATTGATATCATGATAATATATTAACTAATGATTTATGTGTTTATTTTCTCAGGGACAACATTTTCTGCAAAGGTAGTGTCGACACAACCATCCTTGGTGTCGACAGAATGTTCAGAACAAAGGCAGAAATGTGAAGAAAAGTCCATCTCAGGTCGACACTAGTCCAGAGCTGGTCGGACACTAGAGACAGGTTCCAGAGAAATAAATCAACAGACTGGGACAGTAGGTCGACACCAAATGGAATCAGGTCGACACTAGATGGCTCTCCCAGAAGACCTATTTTGCTGTCTGGGACAGCAGGTCGACACAAATGATCTCAGGTCGACACTAGATGGCTTTCCCAGAAGGCATGTTTTGCAGTCTGGGACAGCAGGTCGACACTGGATCATCTCAGGTCAACACTAGAGACATTCTCCCGGGAATGTTCTGCCAGTCTAGACACGTGTGCGACACACCTCTTGGGCAGGTCGACACACTCCGGAATCTCTGTGACTTAAACTTTGTCCTGGACACGTGGCACCCTAGGGATGTGTTGGATCAACCTGGATCGTGTGCCCACGACCCCAAGGGTACACCTGGAGTATTTAGGGTATAAATACCCCCCTATTGGCTCTCAAAATAGGAAGAATCCTTTCAGAGCTCTCAAGAAATCCCGTTGGCGGCTAGAAGGTTCTCCTCCCTGTTCTTGCTTTCCTGGTGCATCCTCGAGCCAAATCTCATCTGCTCAAGCATGAGAAGTGGCATCTAATCATTGAAGAAGCAATAGATCACCACAAGGAAGCAGATCAAGTAGAAGCCGATTTCTGTGAAGAATTTGGAAGATCTGATGATCAAATTGCAGAGCATCGTCCAGGAACTTCCAGAGATCAAAGCACTTCACAATTCGACCTTCTACAAGGGAGTACATCCGAAGAGAAAAGTCTATCAATCAATCTCATTTTCCTTTTTCTCTTCTGAGTGATTCTGAGATTATGCATGGGTTGTTGCATAAGTCTCATGAATTCACTCTGGTGGACTAGATCTGTTGCTAGAGGATCTAAGTCTTGTGTTTTTGTAGCAAGTTGTTGTGTGAGCCTGTGTGCCAGGAGTTTGTGAGTCGTCGTACTCACTGTGTGGTTTGAGCCGTCGTGCTCAATTTGGAGTCGTCGTACTCCGGTGTTGTTTGAGCCGTCTGCTCAGTTTGGAGTCGTGGTTGCTCCAAGTGTTTCTGAGTCGTCGTGCTCAGGGTGTTTGGAGTCGTCGTGCTCCTGTGTGAGTTGTACTCAGGGTTTTTGAGTAGTGTGGCCTCACTGTGTGAGGGGTGGACGTAGGAGTCACTGGAGGTGATTTCCGAACCACCTAAAAAGTCTTCTGTGCAATGGTTTGATTTGTGGTTTGACTTTGCATTTCGCTAGATGCATGCATAGGGATTTCGTTCACACTACTAATTAATTTGCTCACACTCTAATCATACTTCAGATCAGTAAATTAATCGGTGTTTTGATCTCTGATTCGAAATAATTTTAAATTGCTTAAGCTTCCGCGTTAATTTGTATTAGATCTATTCAACCCCCCCTTCTAGATCTGATCCATTCAACCATCCGTTGGCGGGTGCCCACGTACCCAAGGATATCTTTGGACTATTTAGGGTATAAATACCCTCCTATTGGCCATCTATCACATCAGAACCCTTTTTAGAGCCTCCCAGAACTCCTGTTGGCAGCAAGAAGAGTTCTCCTCCCTGCTCTGCTCTCCTGGTGATTTCTCAAGCCAATTCTCATCTGTCCAAGCATGAGAAGTGGAGTTTGATCATTGAAGTTGCAATTGGATCACTTCAAGGAAGTAAGATCAAGTGGAAGCAATCATTTGAGAAGACTCAAGGAAGATCCCAAAGTTCCGAGTGCAGAGCATCGGCCAGGGACTTCAAGAACTCAAGCCTCTTCCCAATTCGATCTTCTACAAGGGAGTATATTTGAAGAGCAAGGACTTTCAATACAATTGTCATTCTCTTTGTATCTTCTGAGTCATTGTGAGATTGTGCAAGAGTTGCTGCATAAGTCTCATGAATGAACTCTTGTTAGACTAGATCTATTGCAAGAGGATCTGAGTCTTGTGTGTTTTTCTAGCAAGTTGTTTGTGAGCCTTGTGACTCAGTAGTTGTGAGTCGTCGCACTCACTGTGTAGTTGTGTCCGTCGTGCTCAATTTGGAGTCGTCGTACTCCGGTGTGTTTGAGCCGTCGTGCTCAGTTTGGAGTCGTCGTGCTCCAGGTGTTTCTTGAGTCGTCGTGCTCAAAGGTGTTTGGAGTCGTCGTGCTCCTGTGTGAGTTGTACTTAAGGTTTTGAGTAGTGTGGCCTCACTGTGTGAGGGGTGGACGTAGGAGTCACTAGAGGTGATTTCCGAACCACCTAAAAATCCTATGTGCAGTGGTTTGCCTTTGTATCTCGCTAGATGCATGCATAGGGATTTCGTTCACACTACTAATTGATTTGCTCACACACAATCTCACTTTAGATCACTAAATTGTTTGGGTGAATTGATCTCTGATTCGAAGTAATTTTTATTGCTTAAGCTTCCGTGTTATTGGTGTTAGATCTATTCAACCCCCCCTTCTAGATCTGATCCATCCACCCATCCGATCCTAACAAGAGGCTGTCGGGTTCAATAAGAACTTGACACAAAAGGGTTGACGTCAAGTTCATGTAAACGGCAGGTCGTTGCCGTCAAGAGGAAACTTGACGGCCAACTTGTTGACGTTGACTGAAGAACTAACGAAAAACCCCTAGACATCTACACGGAAGTAAACGACAGACACCATGCCATCTGGTTTTTGTAAATGGCAATCGATGTTGACATTAACTCTGTGTATTTCTGTGCAGGGCAAGGGCTGAATGATGATACGAGTGACATGGGACCTATGCTGGATGTGGTACAAGGTGCTGTCAGAGGCCCAGCGGACCAGGATATGCAGATGGGGCTCAGGCACCTGCTGGCGGTGCGGCCCTTCCAGGTTGATGTCCTGTACTTGGAGGCGCTGAGGGAGAGATGGGATGAGGACTACAAGGCATTCATCATGCCTTGGGGACACATGATACCCACATTGGAGGATGTGGCGTATCTTACGCGATTGTCGGTTCAAGGAGAGTCGGTGGTCGGATAGGAGAGGAGGGGCTACCATTGTAGCACCCCGGAAAATGCAGTATTTAAAATTTGAAATAAATGAAAATAAATAATTTACATAATATCGAAATAATAGAAATATACCTACCATTATTATATGTACAAGAACCCACTGTAAAATTTCGTAAAAATAGTTGTTCAATCCAAAACAATATTCCTAAATGTTCACGAAGAAATTCGTCTAACGGAAAATTCCCTTGGCCAAGTTTACAACACTTGTGACTAATTATCCTAATTAGGAAATAAATCAGAAAAACCTTATCATAGGTGCATAACATGATCTAAATAAATAAAGAAGATGTAGAGACTTAAAACAAACATGTGTTGATGACCAATTATCAGAATGGGGCCAATGGACAACTTTTGGCCCAGAATAAATGAAGCAAGAAAAATACATGAAAATTCGTAACCTAATTGATCTGAAATTAAGAAGGGGGCAATTAGGGTAAATCTGAGGCAATTAGCTACACTTAGCAAAACCAATTTCGTGCCTAACCAATAATAGAGGGTTCCTAATGGCCAAGACACTCTATTGGGGATGGGAATCATCTAAACAAGGTAGGGTGCATGCTAAAACTACAACCCTTCCTTCCTAGTTGCATTAGGACTCCTAAAAACCTATATACATATAAACTCTCAAGAAAAACCCTTGGGGTCGGGTTACATCTTGTTGGGGTCATGGGTAGCAGAGCTTGAGCACTAGAGCAGAGGAAATCGCCTCAACCGGAGCTCTACTTCTCCACGTGCGTTCTGCACCGATCTGCAGAAGAACCTATTAGGAAGTGACCAAAGGTAGGTGATCTCAGGCCAAACCTAAGCAAAAACTATACCAATGTTTAGTGCATCAAGTCTACTTTCATGTGCATGCATTTTCCCCAATTTTATTGGTATACATCGAGTTTTAGGTGTTTTGCGAAAGTCGTGCATGTTTAGGGATTTTTACGTTCATGTCATTTTCTCACGCATCTCGAGGCCAAATCTCATGCAACCAAAGTCATAGTTCTCTCCTACTCCCTGTTCCCCCAACAAGTTTCATATTTATACTTTCATCCAAAGAGCCCTAGATCGTGAGCTATAAGCGTTGCATGCATCGTGGTGCAGTTTTCTGCTTTTTCAGGCCGAACCTTAAATCACGACTAGTCCAGATGTCACGTTCTGCATGGCATGAACATGACGTACCAGACCGTCGCATTTATGGAAAAAGGCGACTATGTCACACCACGACATTTAGCAGCGGAAATAAATATCGGGATGTGTGAACGATACGACTAGAAGTATCACAGTCGAGTAACATAGAGTCACAACTAAATATAACAACAGACTTGAGACAACGATATTGCCAAACTAAATACTATTTATTTCATTCCATTCAACTAAATAAAAACCGTACATCAACAAAACCAACTAAAGGGTCCATTGTTTAAATGTAAACACCGTGAAAGTGTATCACCATTACACATGCTACTCAAACATCTATTTCTAATCTTTCAACTCCTCATATGACGGTTACTCTTCACTCATGCTGTAACGACCCCAGCGCCCGGATGCCCGGCTCCCACCAAGAATCCGAACATCAGGACCGCCGCCCATGGGTCCAGAGACTCAGAAGGGCTAACAGATCGGTCTAACAAGATATGTAACAAATAAATAATAACAAACGTACTAATGTGCACCACAATGTGAACGAAAAGTGTCCACACTAAGTAACAGTCTAGTACAGTCCCAAAGTAAATCAAGTAAAGTGCTGAAATAAATGGGAAGGAACACGTCCCTTAGGGGCATACCCGAGGGTGAAGTACAACTACTGGGGGAACACTGCCACTAGAGACGCCGACTACTGCGGGCCCATCTCCTCAGTCCGCCGCAGAGGGGGCTGCTATGAAGCTCACCTAAAAAACAGGGAGTGAGCTTCACGAAGAAGCCCAGTTGGGACTACAATCTCCCACTGGTTTAATAGTAGAATAGAACTAAGTGCAATAATTAAATAAAGCAGTAAAGTCTATTCTATTAAACAAAGTCAAGTGCGGAAGCGTGAAAGAAACTACACGGTCGTCGGTCTAGGCTACACAGCGGAATGGGAAAACCCGTGTAAACCAAGGTACCACAAGAACCCAGCTGTAACACAGATAGTAGACACCGCCTGGACAAACACTAGATACAACACTACACTAGTTAGCCAGTCAGGTGGACCACGCGCCTTACCCTCGACCAACAGTCCATCTCTAGCACCCGTCGGAGTGAGACGTGGAACAAGAACAACCACAACTGCGTAGTCTGGCCAGACTACTCCCATGCCTGACCCCTCTAAATGGTTTCGGAACCACATAGAGTGAGGCAGTGAGAACATGACTAACTGGTATGCGCCGTATGAGCTACCAACCACCGGCATCCCAGACTCAGCTAAGAGAGCACTACAAACGACTCACGCCAGTGTCCCCACCATTTTCCCCTACTGCTACCAGAGTCAACGACTCGAGCAAACCCGCCGCCCAGAGCACACACCTCTGACACAAGTGCGTGGGGATCGGGGGTCCCTGGTAACGGTAACAACCTGTCTCGTGGACAAGCCCTCAAGTGCCTAGCACCGGTGAAGAGAGACTATAGTAGCACTGGACTAAAAATAGCACAGGTGCCAAGAAAAAACGAGTCGCAGCGAAAGTAGAAACACAACAGGTCGACAGTCAACTCTCGGTCAGAGAGGCGACGTATCGACAGATCGTGACCAGTACGTGACGGTTATGCCTGTCGCGACAAGCCCAAGTCGATGATTGCAACACGCACCCCATCGCGATCTCATGGCGACGAAGACGGAGATCGCAATGGGAGGACCCCGAACACTGAACGCCAGCCACGTACCCATCACGTTAGCATGACGCGGCGGGTCCGGGTGCATTCAAGAGAACGCGATGCCCCGATACGTCATAGTCGCGACTTGAAAACCGTCGTGACCATAGCGAGTGCTCAACAAGAGCAACCCTTACACCCCAAAAGCCTAAAAAGTGGTACACAAAGGGGAGGGGGTCAAGGAGACGATGGAAACACTTCAATTATAGCACAAACCACCCAAGGAAACCCCTTGCATGCATGAAAAGTAAAAGAAACACTCACTTCACTCACATGCAAATAAGATACTCCCCACATGCATAACCCAAGAAATATAGATTCATGCAAACCAACACCACATAATCATCACACATGGATCAAGGGACGAAAGCAACTCCTAGAACAAGGATTCAAGGTTTGGGATTGGGGTTGGGACCTAGCATGGAGAACTAGGTGGAGGTTTGGGTCCCTACCTCAACTTGAAGAACCATCCGGTTAGGGTCTTCTCGTAGGATTGCACCCCTCCACCTCCATGCTCCAATGCTCCACGACCGTCCCACGAACCGAGCTTGATCTCCTCCTTAAGTAAATGGAGAGAAATCACACCAAGCAAGATGAACACAGAGATGCGGAGGAGAAGAAGAAGAAGAAGAATACAAAGTGAAGGTTCAATCCATATAAACTTACCAATTCAATCCACAATGGTCATCGAAGCTCCCCACGGAGCTTCACACAACAGGGGAAACGCCACAGAAAGGGAAGAAGACAGGAAATTGGCTAAATGGGACTTCTGCTCTCGGGCTGAGCAGTTTTAACACAGACGTTAAGAACGCGACGTCCCTGGTCGTCGCGTTAGCACGCTAACGCGACACCCTCATATGTCGCGATCTTAAAGTCTGCGACCAAGACTGCCAACCCAACACGTGGTATGCATGCAATGCTGACACCTGATCGTGACGGTCGGGTCAGTACGTCGCGTTCAAGCATGCATGCCCCACGTGTCTCCACCGTCCAGACAGCAAAACGACAAAAGAACTGTTGTTGTCAGAACTAGATCGCGACAGCGGCGGCCGACGCGTTCCCAACCTAAACGCGACGGCTACCTCCATCACCTTCAGAAGACGACGGCCCTGCATGTCGCGATCCCAACCGAGAGCTCCTGACCCACAAGGTAACAGGGATGTTACAATCTAACCAAAAAAAAAACATTTCGTCCTCGAAATTAAGGGCGAAACTAGGGAAACAAGGGTAAACAAAGTACTTGTCACTCGAACAAGTAAGGAAACTACTCCGCATCTCGTCCTCACGCTCCCAAGTGGACTTACCACCGGCATGGTGCTCCCAAACCACCTTGACGAGGGGATCTACTTCCTGCGAAGCTGTGCACCCTGCAGTCCACACACTGACTGGGTACTCCGGCACGGATAGGTCGGGGGCGACCTCTAGCTGCGTGTAGTCGAGTACGTGCGCCGGGTCTGGCAATGTGCTTCCTCAGCTGCGAGAAGTGGAAGACGTCGTGGACACCTGCCAACTAAGACGAAAGAGCTAACCGGTAAGCGACCTCGCCAACCCGCTCCATGATGAGAATGGGCCAACAAACCTCGGGTGAGCTTGCCCCTCTTCCCAAACCTGAGAACACCCTTGGTGGGCAAGATCGAAGGAAACACACTGTCGCCAACCTCGAACTCAAGCGGCCTCCTGCGGACGTCGGCGTAGCTCTTCTGCCTGCTCTGCACTGTCCGCAACCTCTACTTGACCAATCTCACGGTGTCTGCGCACTGCTGCACCAACTCTGGACCCAGCAATGCCTCTCGCCAACCTCGTGCCAGTGCAACGGTGTCCTACACGGTCGACCATATAGAGCCTCTAGGGCACCATCCCAATGCTGAAGTGAAAGCTGTTATTATACAAAAACTCCACATGGGAAGGGGGGACTCCCACGTGCCACCCCGTCTAGGCAACACGCTCTCAACAAGTCCTCGAAGGTCTGAATGTTCCTCTCCGACTGCCTCTGTCTGTGGGTGGTAAGCCGAACTCAGCCTCAGCTCAATGCCAAGTGCCCGCTGAAAGCTGCGCCAGAAACAAGAAGTGAACCTTGGATCTCTATCTAAGACAATAGAGATCGGGGTCCCGTGCAAAGGTACTACCCTGTCTACAAGCAACCGAGCCAGTCTGTCTACTGACCACGCTGCTCTGACTGGAAGGAAGCGAGCGATCTTTGTCAGCTTGTCGACAATGACCCAAACACTGTCGTGCCCCTAAGAAGTGCGAGGTAAGCCAGAAAAAAAGTCCATGGTGACGTGCTCCCACTTCCACACAGGAATGGGAAGCGACTACAGCTCACCACCAGGATGCTGGTGCTCTGCCTTCACCTGCTGACAGGTAAGGCAGCGTGCAACAAACTCAGCGACATCTCTATTCATCCCAGGCCACTAAAAGAGTACCCTCAAGTCATGGTACATCTTGGTGGAGCCAGGATGAATAGAGTATCACGACCGGTGCGCCTCAGCAAGTACCTCCTCCTTGACGTCCTTGGAACGTAGAGTCTATCCCAGAACTGAACCTCGCTATCCTCGTCCAGTGCTACCTCGGGCAACTGCAACATGTTGCCAAGTCCTCGTCTGCACTCTATGCCTCAAGCACCTGCTGGTATATTGATGGACAAACTGTCATGTTAGCCAACACTGCTCTGTCCGGAGGCTAGACGGTGTGAACACACCCTGAGTGGCATCCTCTAGAAGTCTCCAGTGTCTAACCAACAAAGAACTCAAGTGGGCTCTCATACTCAAAGCGTCTGCTATGACATTAACCTTTCTCGGGTGATAGGAAAGGGTTAAAGTCGTAGTCCTTCAAGTACTAGAGCCACCTGCACTGCCTGAGGTTGAGATCTCTCTGCCTGAAGACGTACTGTAAGCTGCGGTGATCTGTGAAAACCTCGAACACCTCACCGTACAAGTAGTGTCTCCACAACCTCAAGGTGAACACGACCGCTGCAAGCTCCAGGCGTGTGTCGGTAATGCTGCTCTGCTTCTTTAGCTGACGAGAAGCATAAGCAACACTCGACCGTGCTGCATCAAGACAACACCCAAACCAGTACCTGATGCTACTGTGAAGACAACAAAGCCGCCGCTGCCAGAAGGTATCACAAGGATGGAGCTGAAGTCAGCCAACTCTTCAGCTCCTGAAAACTGCGCTCGCACTCTGCTATCCACACAAACCGTGTCTCCCGCTTGGTCAACCGGGTCAAAGGCTCTACAACTCTGGCGAAGTCCTGCACAAACCCCTGTAGTAGCCTGCCAGCCCCAGGAAACTATGAACCTCTGCAACTATAGTGGCTGGCCCAAGAAACCACGACCTCAACCTTGGCGGGATCAACTGCCACACATGCACCAGAAACCACGTGACCGAGAAAGTGCACCTCCTTTAGACAAAATTCACACTTGCTGAATTTGGCATAAAGTGGTGACTTCTCAAAGCCTGCAAAACCAGCCTAAAGTTGACCTCATGCTCCTCTGCTATGCTGAGTACACCAGGATGTCATCGACGAACACCACCCAGAACCGGTCTAGGTACTCTCGAAAAACATTGTGCATCAGCTCCATGAACGCTGCAGGTGCATTCGTGAGCCCAAAAGGCATCACGACAAACTCGAAGTGACCATAGCGGGTCTGAAAAGCTGATCTGGTGATGTCTGACTCGCGGAACCGCAACTGGTAGTAACTCGACCTCAAGTCGATCTTCGAGAACACTGAAGCTAACTTCAACTGGTCAACAAGTCATCGATCCTGGGAAAAGGGTACTTGTTCTTCACGATCACCTGATTCAGCTGTCGATAATCAATGTACATTCTGAGGCTGCCATCCTTCTTCCTCACAAATAGAACAGGCGCTCCCATGGCAAACGGCTAGGACGAATGAAGCCCAACGCAAGCAACTCCTCTAGTTGGCACTTCAACTCCCGCACTCTACCGGGCCATCCGGTACGATGCCTTGGAAGCAGGCATCATCCTCGGAAGCAACTCAATGGAGAAATCTACCTCCCGCTCAGGAGGCAAGCCAGGTAGATTCTCCGGAAACACATCGGCAAACTCACAAATATCTGGACATCTGAAACAGACAACTCACTAGAGTCCGAGACACACACAGAAGCCAGAAAGGCAACACAACCACCTCGGATGAGGTGTCAAGCTCGACAGAAGGAAACAAAGGGTCGGCAGATAGACCGGGTACCTCGGAAGCAAAGCACAGGTGCTCTAGGTATCTCGAACCTCACGGTCTTCCGCTGACAATCTACCAGTGCAGAGTGCGCCTCCAACTAGTACATGCCAAAAATGGCATCAAAGTCGTGGAGCTGCAAGGCAAACAGTCTAGTTGGTAGCTGGTGGCCTTGTACCTCTACGGTGACACCCTCCAAGTAACCAAGGGTATGCACAAAGTCACCCGTTGGCAGCTCAACTGCAAGGTCACAGGGCCGCTCCGAAGCAAACTCAGACAGGAAGCAAAGAACTCTCAGAAGCAAAATAGTGCATGGCATCCGGGTCAATCAAAACTCTAGCAGCTCTACCAAGGATGGGAACCGTACCGATGACCAGATTAGAGGCCTCCACCTCCACTCTGGTGATGTTCATCACCGACCATGTCCATGTCGTCGCTCAGGCTGCTGCTGCTGCTGCTGTTGGCGCTGCTGCTGTGGCTGCTAGTACTGACCCTGGTACTGTTGCTGGCGCTGCGCTGGCTGGGGTAGACAGTACTGAGTCTGAGGTGCTGATGCTGCTGCTCTTGCTACTGCCTCAACGGACACTCTCGCCTGAAGTGTCCCTGCTGCCCGTAGTGGTAACAACTTGCGTCCTGTTGGCTCTGCTTAACTCCCTGCTAAACGGACTGCTCGACTAGGTACTGCTCCATCTGGCGACGCTACTGCTGCTGGTGATGCCTGCCTCCACGAGTGAATAGCTTCTTCAACCTCGAGGTCAGGCCAGCACCGCCTGTCCCTGAAGAAGAAGAAGAAGAAACACTCCCTCGGCTGCCCACAGGGCGCTAGTACGGAGAATACCTCCCTGAGCCTCCACTCTGTTGAAAACGACACTCCCGCTCCAAGGCCGTAGCTCTCGCTACTGCCACCGCCAAGGTGTCACAGAGGTGACCAGCCATGGCCCACATCATGTCCGAGCGTAGCCCGCAAATGAACCACTCGGTACGAGCCTGCTCACTAGCGGCCACGTGGGGAACGTGTCGAAGAAGCTGCAGGAAATGCTTGTGGTACTGCGCCACAGTCAAGTCTCCCTGTACCAACTTGTGGAACTGGTCCCTCCTCTCACGGCAACCATAGTCGGGGAGGAGAACTCACCGTGAAAGGCAACTAGGAACTCCTGCAAGTGATCTGGACCACCTCCTGCCTGAAAACTAGTCTACCTCACTGCCCTCCACAACTCGTGGGCTGACCCCTTCAGCTGATATACTGCCAACCTGACCTGATCCTGCTTGCACAGTCCATGGACTCGAAGGTGCGCTCGAGCTCATGGACCCAACTCTCTGCCCTGTCAGGATCACATCACCAGAAAAAGTAGGAGGTCGAAGACGAAGAAACCTCTCCAGAAGCATTGTGCGGTCCTCAGGTGCTGCTGCTGCTACTGGAGTCGCTGCCGTACCACTGGCGGTTACCTCTGGTGGACTGGCGCTGCCTGTGGGGTCGGTGTTGCTGCTCCTTTGCTGCCATCTCTGCGAACTACTGACCTCTGCCGGCATCTGTTGGTATGGCTGATACTGAGGGTACTGGGGGGTACAGCTGGCACACAGGTACTGCCAAGGACCTTGAAAACATAGCTCTCCACCACTGCTCCATGACGGCCGGTGGGGCTGGGGCAGAAAACCATTGCTGCTACTGCTGTGGCTGCGGCTGCTGCTGCTGTGGCTCTCCCTGCCGCAACGGAACGCCCTGCGGCAATGGGTCCCCAAGCTGCTCGAACTGCTGGGGCTGAGCGTCGATCGGCACGTACTCGGCTACAACAAACCCGTCCGACTCGAACTCCTGACTCTCCCAGCTCACGAACTGCCTACGAGTGCGTGGAGGCATGTTCTGCAAAACAGAAAATAAGAAGTTAACAGATAAACTCAGTAGCTTGCAGTATTACTTGTACTTCCTAAGGGACTTTACGTTATTACTTATTTCCACTACAAGTCATGATAGACCCCTTGCTCTGATACCAGTGTAACGACCCCGGCGCCCGGATCCTGGCTCCCACAAGAATACGAACATCGGGACCGCCGCCCATGGGTCTGGAGACCTGAAGGGCTAACGGATCGGTCTAACAAGATATGTAACAGAAATAAATAACAAGAAAATGTACTAAAGTGCACCACAAGTGAACGAAAAGTGTCCACACTAAGTAACAGTCTAGTACAGTCCAAAGTAAATAAAGTACATGTGTTGAAATAAACGGGAAGGATCACGTCCCTTAGGGAGCATACCCCGAGGGTGAAGTACAACTTGGGGGGAACATTGCCACTAGAGACGCCGACTACTATGGGACGGTCTCCTCAGTCCGCCGCAGAGGGGCTGCTGTGAAGTCTCGCGTACAAAAATAGGGCGTAAGCTTCACGAAGAAGCCCAGTAAGGACTACCAATCTCCCACTGGTTCTAACAGTAGAATAGAACAAAGTGCAATAATAAATAAAGCAGTAAAGTCTATTTATTAAAACAGAGACAAGTGCGGAAGCGTGAAAGAAACTACACGGTCATCGGTCTAGGCTATACAATGGAACCGTAAAACCCATGTAAACAAGGCACCACAAGAACCCAACTGTAACACAGACAGTAGACACTGCCTGGACAAACACACTAGCTACAGAACACTACACTAGTCAGCGGTCAAGTGCACCACATGCCTTACCATTGACCAATGGTCCATGTCTAGCACCTCCATCGGAGTGAGACGCGGAACAAGAACAACCACAACTGCCGTAGTCTGGCCGGACTATGGTCCCACGCTGACCCCTCTAAATGGTCCGGAACCACGTAGAGTGAGGCAGTGAGAAAAGGACAGCGTTGCCGTACGAGCTACCAACCACCGGCATCCAGACTCAGCTAAGAGAGCTCTACAAACGACTCACGTCGTTGTCCCACCGTTTTCCCCTACTGCTACCAGAGTCAATGACTCGAGCAAACCCGCCGCCCAGAGCAACACCCTTGACACAGGCGCACGGGGATCGGGGTCCAGGTAATGGTAACAACCTGTCTCGTGGACAAGCCTCAAGTGCCTAGCACCGGGCGAAGAGAGACTAGTAGTAGCACTGCACTAGGAACAGCACAGGTGCCAAGAAAAAAATGAGTCACAACGGAACGGAAGCGGAAACATAACAGGTCGACAGTCAGCTGTCGGTCAGAGAGGCGACATATCGACCCATCGTGACCAGAATGCGACGGTTTTCTGCTGTCACGACAAGGAAACAGAAGGTGACCCGTAAGGTGTCACGATAAGGTCGCGGCAGCTAAGAGTACCACAACAAGCTCGAGTCGACTGATTGCGACACATACCCCATCGTGATCTCTTCGCGATGGAGACGGAGGTCGCAATCGGGAGGACTCCAAACACTTGAATGCCAGCCACGTACCCGTCGCGTTAGCATGACGCGGCGGGTCCGGGGAGCGTTCAAGAGAACACGACGCCCTGATACATCGCGACCTGGTCGCGACTGGAAATCCCATCACGACCACAGCCGAGTGCTCAACAAGAGCAACCCTTACACCCCAAAAGCCTCAAAGTGGTACACAAGGGGGAGGGTGTCAAGGAGACGATGGAAACACTTCAATTATAGCACAAACCACCCAAGGAAACCCCTTGCATGCATGAAAAGTCAAAGAAACACTCACTTCACTCACATGCAAATAAGTACTCCCCACATGCAAACCCAAGAAACATAGATTCATGCAAACGAACACCACCATATAATCACACATGGATCATGGGACGAAAGCAAAACAAGAACAAGGATTCTAGGCTTCGGAATGGGGTTGGGACCTAGCATGGAGAACTAGGTGGAGGTTTGGGTCCCTACCTCAACTTGAAGAACCACCCAGTTAGGGTCTTCTAGTAGGAATGCACCCCTCCACCTCTGAGCTCCAATGCTCCACGACCGTCCATGAACTGTGCTCGATCTCCTCCTTTAGGTCGATGGAGAGAAATCACACCAAGCAAGAAGAACACAGAGAATGAGGAGGAGAAGAAGAAGAAAAAGAATACAAAGTGAAGGGTTCAATCTATACGAACTTACCAATTCAAGCCACAATGGTCATCCGAGCTCCCACGGAGCTCCAAACAGGGGAAACACCACAGAAAGGGGAAAAAAAATAGAAAATTGGCCAAATGGGACTTCTGCTCTCGGGCTGAGCAGTTTTAACACAGACGTTAAGAACGTGACGTCCCTGGTCGTCGCGTTAGCAACACTAACACGACACCCTTATACATCACGATCTTAAAGTCTGCGACCCAGACTGCCAAACCCAACACGTGGTATGCATGCAATGCTGACACCTGATCGCGACGGGTCAGTATGTCATGTTCAAGAATGCATGCCCACACGTGTCTCCACCGTCCAGACAGGAAAATGACAAAAGAATTGTCTGCTGTGAGAACTACATTGCGACAGGGGCGGCCGACGCATTCCCAACCTAAACGCGACGGCTACCTCCGTCGCCTTCAGAAGGCGACGGCCCTGCATGTCGCGATCCCAACCGAGAGCTCCTGACCCACAAGGTAACAGGGATGTTACACATGCCCTGCCCCATCGGTGTCCACGAGATCCTCATCACTACCTGAAATGGACAGGATGATAGGGTGAGCAAACTAGCCCAGTAGGATTTACATCTCAATGTGCGGGCACTAATATACATGATTACCATTTTAAATAAGCAGGATCTTAACAAGAACATGATGACTATACATGCATGCATTCTAACAAGTTGAATGGAAGAATAGAACATATATCATAACGAAACAAATAACGATCTTCATATATAATGACAGGTAGTTCAAGAATAATACGTATCACAAGGATTTGGCCATATTCACACAGATATCACATATTCACATGGTCACATGTATCTTATTGAACTTATCATATCAAACGAAGGCACATTCACAAATATGCACATATACCAGTGCCATGCCAAGCACCACAAGTCCATACTGCCGTGATTAATAAGTACGATGGGGCGCTCCTCCCCAGGACCAGACAGGGCCTGCTGATCAAACATATACATATTATGGCCACATATTCCAATAATAAGCTCATAGAAATAGAACATGATCATTCAAAGAGTTCAAGGTATGACAAAAGCTCGAGAGATCAATTGGACAGCATAACGACGTATCTTATGTTCCATAATTCTTTAGTGCTTGGACATGAGTATGACTAATGACATATCGTACACGGTTAAAAGTGCTCTCTATCTCCAGGGTACTTCATGGTACAACTAGCCCGTCTCTATGAGGGAATCCACAGAGTACGGAGACTTATGGAGGTCTAAGGGAAAAGGGCGCTAGTCTGCCAACACAGATATGACCGGCAAAGAGCTTCAAATTCCCCAAGAGGGGTGGCCTAATTATGCAAATGTGTAGGAGTTGTATCACAAAACTTTCCTAATCATGGCTTGCAATGGATGAACAAATATGGAAACCTCAGAAAGCATGTAAATAAGGAAAGTCCACATGTAGCAAGTAACATAATAGAAAAAGCTCTTAAACCAAACAAGTTCATTCAACATGTATCTCCACAGATTTATATCACATCTTATCATGACAGATTTCATATCAAGCTAGATCACAAATGATAATCAAATGAATAGAATATCAATCACTTCATATTATGCATTAGAATTATATCATGTCATTATAGTTTTTCAAATGGGTTGATCACTTTTAGGCCAATGCATAACTAAGTAAAACGTTTACAGACTAAGAGAATACACATGCTGACTGACTAGCGGAAGGAACAGTCTCGGGTTGGTCTTTGAATCGCGACGGGTTCAGACGTATATAGCCTTTCAAAGAGCCGTACATAGATAAATAAAAATCGGTATAAAGGCACAAAAATCGCGACGAACATTCCTATGGCGTTTAAATCACGACAGGATAGATGGTCGCCTTTCAGACCTGAATCGATTACCCCGATCGATTGCCTGACAAGAATCATGACGGTAGTGTCCGTCACGTTCAGAACGTGACAGAACGATATGTCGCGATGACCTAAATCGCGACGCTTCCTACGTCACTTTTATGCATGTATTGTTCAAACTTCCGATATAAAATAGTATCGAATCAGATGGGCAGGAAACTGTCGAATCGCGATGGCACATGCCATCGCGTTCATGATGGGTCCAGAAAACCCACACGACACACAGTTTGAGGTGTTAGGATTGACCAGTCAAACCATAAATCATGACGAAAGACTTATTCACCTTTTCCTGAATCATGATGTACCAGTACGTCGTGTTCATGCATGTAGAAATCTGATGGATAGATATACGTCGCGTTCTTGGATCATACCCGAAAACGCAGAGAAATGATGCACCCTTCGTGATAGACTTATAACTCAAAATCTATTGACATGTAGACAAACTGTCAACATGAAAAGTGTTCAGGACATCTAGTAGAAGGGAACCATGGTTTTGGTTTGATCCAAAATGACCTCAATTTGCGTGAAAACACAATATAATCATGATAAGCCTAACTTGCGTGACTTAGGGAAAACGCTTAATACAATGAACATGCTTGATGAAAATTGGGTAAAATAGGTGCAAAATAAACTAGACACGATGCTCGTTCAAATGGTATAGCCCTAGTTTTGTTTTGGCTCGAGATGAAGTACCTTTGAACAGATCTAAGAGAAGCAAACACACAGGTTGATGCAGAGCAAGGTTGAGGAAGAAGCTCGGTTTCCCAGCCGTCTCCTCTCCTCCTGGTGCCCTAGCTTGCCCTCACGACCCCAGCAGGATGGTAAACTTCCCCAAAAATCTTGTAACGATCTCTATAGTTTTAGGGTTTATTTCAAGTCCTAATGAGGTAGGAAAGGTGGGTTGCGAATTCTGCATGGCACCTTCATGTTTAGAATTTCTTCTCCCAATTAGAGTGGTAATGGCATTAGAAAACACCCTCCTATGGCTGGGTCCGATTTGGTTGCCATCCATGGGTAATTACCCAAACTTTAGCCCTAATTTGCCCTTTCCTAATTTATACATATTTAGGGTCACGAATTTTGGTGTTTATTGCATTGGGTTTAATCTTTGACCCATTTAGAGTTGTATTGGCCCAATATGATTAAATAGCCGATTTCAAACTTGGGAGTTTAATCCTATCGTTATTTTATTTTGATTCACCACTTTATTTATTACTATTTTCTATATTTACATCATTTAATTTTTTCTGGGGTGTTACTCCTCCCCCACTTAAGAAAATTTGGTCCCCAAATTTATACATAATGATATAGCATCATACCTGAGAATAATTCAGGGGGTTTTTCTTCATTTCTCCTCTGTTTCCAAGGTAGCATTTGTAACTCCATCTCGACTCCATTGGACCTTCACCATAGGTATGGTATGATTCCTGAGTCGTTGTAACATTTGATCTAGTAGCTTAATTGGCTTCTCTTCATAGGTCAGGTCTTCCCAAATCTCCAGGTCCTCATGGCTAATCACATGGTCGGCATTGAATACATTACTTCTCAGCATGGATATGTGGAATACATTGTGCACGTTCTCCAGTTGTGGAGGTTAGTGCGAGTTTGTAAGCCACATGACCAACCCTTTCCAGAATTTCAAAAGGTTCGATAAACCTATGACTCAATTTTCCCTGATCCCAAATCTTTGAATTCCCCATGAAGGTGAGACCTTTAAGAAAATATGGTCGCCCACTTGGAATTCCAGCTCTCTCATTCTTTTGTTTGCATAATTTTCTGTCTTGACTGTGCTATCTTCAGATGTTCCCTGACGATCTGAACCTTCCGGACAGTCGCTTGGATTAAGTCGGGTCCAACCCATTGGTTCTCTCCAACCTCCTCCCAAAAAAGGGTGATCTGCAACTCCTGCCATATAAGGCTTCAAACGGTGACATTTGATACTTGCTTGGTAGCTGTTATATGCAAACTCCATTAGGTACAACTGGTCATCCCATCGTCTTCTAAAATCTAGCACAAGAGCACAAAGCATGTCCTCCACAATTTGATTGGTTCTTTCAGTTTGTCCATCAGTCCGAGGATGAAAGGCAGTGCTAAAATTTTGTTTGGTACCCATTGCTACTTGTAAACCCTTCCAGAAGTGTGAAGTAAATCTAGGGTCCCGATCCGATATTATAGTAGATGGAACCTCGTGCAATCTAACTACCTCTTTAAGATAAAGTGCAGCCAACACATCTACTGACCATGTGCTCTTAATCGACAAGAAATGAGTCGACTTAGTCAATCGATCAACTATCACCCAAATAACATCCATGCCACCTCTAGTATTGGGCAATCCCATAATAAAGTCCATCTCGATGCTATCCCACTTCCATTCTGGGACTTCTAATGGTAGCAATCCACCGGCCGTTCGAAAATGCTCAGCTTGACTTTCATGCATGTTAAACAATATGCCACATGGTCGGCCACGTCCCTCTTCATATTCGGCCAACAATAAGACCTTTTCAAGTCTTGGTACATCATTGTTGATCCCGGATGAATTGTGTACTTTGACTGAGAGCTTCATTTAACAACTTCTTTTTGAGTTCCCCATGATCAGGGACACATGTTCTGCCTCGGAATAGTAATCTCCCATCAGTTGCTAGAGAAAAATCTGGTTTGTTCTAGCTTCTCTCTAATCTCGACTAAGAAGGGATCCTCTCTTGTTTCCTTGATAAAGGTTAGTAGATCAGACTGTATTTGGATATTAGAATCATCACTTGTTTTTCTTCTTTCCCATGTCTAAATTCAAACTTGCAAATGTTCAAGTAATTCCATTTGCCCAGTAGTCATGCCCCGCCAATTAGAAGGGAATAAATCGGGAAGGCATGAACAACGTGTATGGTAACGTAAATTACGCATACATTCACATATATCAGAGCAACTAATGAATAATAATTGCAATAAAACTCATCATTTTATTGATATTTTTCTAAATATTACAACCACTAATTCATAGCCAAAACATAGGGCTCAATGACATTATTACATTGGAAAAGAAATCTAAAGCAAATATCTAACTAGACTCTAAGGTACTAAGGACATTCCATCGCTATGACTTTAGGACGCTCATCACTCCAGTCCAATCCTGTTGGTGTATGTAAGGTCGTCACTTGACTTACTGAAAAACACAATAACAAATAACGAAGGGTGAGCGATAACGCTCAGTAGGACTTAATATCTCGTGTAAACAAGTAAGCTTTAAGTGATTAATGTCTTGTAACGCAAGGTTAACTAGAGAGAACGATCATGTATAGTCAAGAGAGTTTAGTACAAGATAACAAGTGAACGATAATACATTTCTCAAGAGTATTGCAAAATTAGGATGACAACATAACGAGATAGCGTGTAACAAGATAGTGTATAACAAGATAGCGTGTATCAAAATGACATGTAATAGGATAGCTTGTATCAAGGTGGCGTGTAAACGGATAGCTTGTATATCAAGATAGCGTGTAACGAGTTTGCATATAAAGAGATAGCGTGTAAAGAGACAACATGTATGGTTGTACGACGGTGCACTAGTCAAGTACGGCAATAGTCACTTTGGGACAGTAGCCGTTTCATGATAGTACAGTACGTCTGAACTCTTCAGACTAATAGTCAAACAATTAGATGTCTAGCCAAGTTAGTATAGTCAATCAGAACCGGTGCAATGTAGAACACCGTCAATAGCCCTGCAGGTTTCGGGTGGCTCTCTGCCCCCAGGACTAGATTGGAGCCCCTCGGACACTCTCCGTGCCCTGCACAGTATGCATTCGAGTCAGTAGGGTCACCGGACCCATATTATGGCGCTAGACAGTCATGTATAGTACAAGCAATGGGAGCCACAACAGCTCAAGAGTCTCAAGAGAGTACTAGATGAATAAACGAGATAGTAGAGTGAACGTGAATCGATAAGAGTACAAGGATAGTAGATGAGATAGGGGTATAAACGTAAAACAACGATAAACCACGATAGTAACGGCTGCACAGCACCAGGTTGGGTACGGCAGTCTGGTAGAAGTCACACCCGCCCCACTAGCCGTGCTGTGTTCACGAGCCAGGTGGTCCGACGTGATCACATGATAAGAGAGATCTCACTAAGGCCGTTTGGATCGTACTGATCCCTAAGAGTGTAACAGGATTTAAAGGGTACAACCAGCTCGTCGGCAATGGACATGCGCCAAAGCCAAGAAGACTTACGAAGGCCTTAACAAGGAGTCCTGGTCCAGTCGAGAGTATTCCCGATGGAGAGGTGGTCCAAGTCAAGAGAAAGTGTGTAAAAAATGGGTCATCGTGCCTCGAGTGCTCGAAGGCAGAGGGATGCGATAACGGTGTACAAATCACGTGAATAAAACGAAGACATGTGCATTCAAATAATAGGAAATTAGGTAATTACTTTCACTTAATTACCAGATACATTATTGAGTAATTTACTAAGGTTTAATGGCAACATGATGGTTAAGTGTGTGCAAGTGTATGAAATCAAAAGAGCATGATGGATTTTGCACAAGCTTTTAAATTAATTAGATTCAAGCAATTCATTGCTCATTAATATTTATTCAGAACAATTATAATAACAATGTTTAATTAAGGCTAAACAATGGCTAATTAGCAAGTAGAGCAAGGGTATATAAGCAATTTCAGGTCTAGCTATTTTTCTGTAACGCGACAGGGGTACACGTCGTGACTCCAGGTCGCGACAAGGCGGCTGGGCGCGACAAGCGAACCGGCCCCAGGCCCGGTTCAGGGGTGGAAACGCGACGGCATAGGCCGCCGCATTCTTAACGCGACGTGCCAGCTGGACGCGACCCGGATGATATCGCGGCTGGTCGCGCCGTCGCGATATCAGGAGAGTCGGGCCCTTTTTCCCTTTTCTAGGGTTGATCAGATTTGACACAGGGCTCTTCTAAATTCAATATAAAATCGTATAATGACCCAAAAAACACGAATGTAGTTTCAAATGAAAGTAGACATGTAGATCTATCAGCATGTACGATTAATTTGAAACTAGACAAGATTTAGGCATGCTTTGAATATGTTACATTCTGATGACCTAAACAAGCGCAGTCAGGGTTGAACGAATTAATTAGAGATGATACATGATGAAAATTTTCAAAACTAGGGGCGTTTGAAAGCTAACAAGATTTAGTATTTATGAATTTTCTCATGGTGTGGGATCAAGTATGCACGGAGTTCACAAGCAAACATGAAGGGTCGGGTGCACGGTTCTGACAGAGATTCAAAGAATTAATTCTCCCTAATGAGAGATCGAAATAGAGCAAGACTAGGGCCGTTTGAAAGATAAGAAGATGCAGTATATATGATAATTGATCATGGCATGAGAGCAAGTACATGTGGAAAATTAGAGAAAACATGAGATTTTGGTTCATGGTAACAACAGGGTTCACGAATAAATTCGTCAAATGGATGAGCGAAATGCAACCAGACCAGAGGGCTTTTGAAGAGGATCATGAAATCTACCTAGGGTAAGTTTTTCACGTTTTTAGCATGAGAGATTGCTTATCTTTTTTGTGGAGTAAGAAAACCCTAGTTTGAGACGAAATGTGAAGGAGAAGATCCAAGTTCCAGCCTCCTCCTCCGAGCTCCCACGATCCTACCCTCCCTCCTTCATCCCCAAGGTCTCTACTGGTTTTGGGTTGGATGGGAACAAAAATGGAGTGTTTTGATGCTTAATAGAGTCCTTAATCACCTAAAACTCTTCTCCTCTCCTCCAACTCCGAACTTAGCAATTATCACCTATTTCTAGCCATTATCTACCTAATAGGATGGGGAAGAGGTCCAATTTCATGGGTAATGGGTTAGGATAGGCTTAGGACTCTTTTAAGATAATTTAGGTTTAAAATAGTCATTATCTTACCCCCTTTTATTTATTAATATTTTAGGTACGAATTAGCCCAATTACTTCCTATCTCATGATAGGTTCTTCATATTTGGGCCCAACAATCCATGTTAGGACCATTAATAAAATCCATTACTAATTTAAATTAATGGGTATTGGTTTAATTCTAATTATTCACCCTTTGTTCTTATTTAAATATATTTATCACACTTATTCAAGTAACTTCATATTTTTAATTTGATTAAATATTATTCATGCTAATATTTCTAATCTTCACCCTTTGGGCTCTTACTCTTGGCCCAATAACTCATGTGAGCTTAATTGTACAACCCATGTACTTACTTTACTTAATGGATTTTAATTATCCTTTTATTAGAGAATTTATTCATGGGCCAAGATTGTCCATTGGTCCAAATATCATAATGGACTATCATCCCATATTATTTAAAGTCTACCCACATGTTTATTTTTATTTATAATCCACTTTGGGTCAGAAAATAATGGGTTCTTCGACTTATTCCTTAATTATGCTAATAAGTCGCATAAATTCTTAAACTAGTCCAAACGATTTTTCTATGCCCAAATTTCATGATGGGTCATTAGAGAACATTATTTAAAGTATAACTACTACTTTACGAAATTGTATAGGGGTTATACGCATGCAATAATGATGCATACCGTTTTAATTAATTGAATTTATTAATAGATAAAATTTCTATTTATCTATATTTTTAATTAATGGATTTTCCGGGGTACTACATCCCCCCCACTTAAATAGAATTTGGTCCCCAAATTCATATGTTAAGATACGACTACTAATTTATTCTGAATATTCATTCCATCATCTACCCCACTTAGGTTTTTATTATCGAGAAAATATGAACTTGAACTAAGGGTTTAGTACTGATACCTTGTCTACCTTTATTGGCATTTGGCGTATCAACAAGAACTTGTAACTGTCTTTGGTGTGGAGTTTGGTTCTTCTTTATCGGGCAATTGATGACTCGGTGGTGTTGACTTCCACAACGCAAGCATCTGCCCAGTTTCTTCCCACAGTTATCAATCTGATGCCCTGGCTTTTTACAAAATTTACAGAATTCTTCTGCTTCACTTCCCTTTCATTCTCTTACTATCTACCGTATTTCTTCCTTATATCGGAATGGGTATCACGTCCCTTTTCAACACCTTCTTCTTATGGATCTTTTCATGAAGTCCCATGGTGTCTTCTATTATTTGGCTCTTAACACCATGTCTGAATATACGACAAGGTCTAGCGGAGCCAACTTTTCCCAGAACACAGGTCTCAACCCTTCTAAGAATCTCCTTGCCTTCATCTTTTCCGTACTCACCAAATGTGGTGCATATTGTGCTAGTCTTTCAAATTGTGCTTCATATTCTGCTACATACATCATTCGTTGTTTTAAATTGGCGAATTCACTTGCCTTCTTCTCACGAATCCTCTCGGAAAATATTTGGTGTTGAAGAGTTCTAAAAATTCATCCCACGCTATGTTGATGTCGGGTAATTGTCTACTGGCAGCTTCCACCAAGCTCTAGCATCGCGGTCCAATTGGAAGGTTCCAGAAGGACTTTCTCCTGCTCTGAACATTGCATGACTCTAAATATCCGTTCCATCGCCTTCACCCAATTTTCGGCTTCATCGGGATCCAGAGTTCCATTAAACCTAGGGGGATTCATTCGTTGGAAATTCCCGTATAAATCTCCTGCCCCATTCCATGCTCCTGCTTGAATCACGTTGTAAGGGCTTGAGTTAACCCTTGTACGGTGCTTTGCAAGTCCCGCAATTGTGCATGCTCACCAGCAATCTCCACTAATCTCCTGCGAGCAATAACATTTTATTTATTTCTTTTTAGACTTTGGGTGCTAAAGTATACCAAGTTGATACATATATATATAGATAAATGTATTCAGATCTTAACCATGGTTCTACCCAATTCTCACATAGGTATGGTGGTTGACTTAGACACGTGTTAGGGCAGTTCACCTAGAACATCATAGACTTAAATATCCTGATAAGGACATCCTAGGCTCTGATACCAACTATCATGCCCCTCCAATTTAGCAGCGGAATAAATCGAGAAGGCATGAACAACGTGTATGGTAACGTAAATTGCGCATACATTCGCATATATCAGAGCAACTAATGAATAATAATTGCAATAAAACTCATCATTTTATTGATATTTATTCTAAACTATTACAACACTAATTCAGAGCCAAAACATAGGGCTCAATGACATTATTACATTGAAAAGAAATCTAAAGCAAATATCTAACTAGACTCTAAGGTACTAAGGAAATTCCATCGCTATGACTTCAGGACGCTCATCACTCCAGTCCAATCCCGTGTTGTATGTAAGGTCGTCACTTGACTTACCTGAAAACACAATAACAAATAATGAAGGGTCAGCGATAACGCTCAGTAGGACTTAATCTCGTGTAAACAACAAGCTTTAAGTGATTAATGTCTTGTAATGCAGGTTAACTAGAGAGAATGATCATGTATAGTCGAGAGAGTAATAGTACAAGATAACAAGTGAACGATAATACATTTCTCAAGAGTATTACAAAATTAGGATGACAACATAACGAGATAGCGTGTAACAAGATAGTGTATAACAAGATAGCGTGTATCAAAATGACATGTAATAGGATAGCTTGTATCAAGGTGACGTGTAACGAGATAGCTTGTATATCAAGATAGCGTGTAACAAGTTTGCATGTAGAGAGATAGCGTGTAAAGAGATAACATGTATGGTTGCACACGGTGCACTAGTCAAGTACGACAATAGTCACTTTGAGGCAGTAGCCGTTTCACGATAGTACAATATGCCTGAACTCCTCAGACTAATAGTCAAACATTAGATGTCTAGCCAAGTTAGTATAGTCAATCAGAACCGGTGCAATGCAGAACACCGTCAATATCCCTGCAGGTATTTTCGGGTGGCTCTCTGCCCCCAGGACTAGATTGGAGCCCCTCGGACACTCTCCGTGCCCTGCACAGTATACATTCGAGTCAGTAGGGTCACCAGACCCATATTATGGCGCTAGACAGTCATGTATAGTACAAGCAAAGGGAGCCACAACAGCTCAAGAGTCTCAAGAGAGTACTAGATGAATAGACGAGATAGTAGAGTGAACGTGAATAGATAAGAGTACAAGGATAGTAGATGAGATAGGGGTATAAACATAAAACAACGATAAACCACGATAGTAACGGTTGCACAGCACCAGGTCGGGTACCGGCAGTCTGGTAGAAGTCACACCGCCCCACTAGCCGTGCTGTGTTCACGAGCCAGGTGGTCCGCCGTGATCACAAGATAAGAGAGATCTCAATAAGGCCGTTTGGAGCGTACTGATCCCTAAGAGTGTAACAGGATTTAAAGGGTACAACCAGCTCGTCGGCAAGGACGTGCGCCAAAGCCAAGAAGACTTACGGAGGCCTTAACAAGGAGTCCCTGGTCCAGTCGAGAGTATTCCCGATAGAGTGGTGGTCCAAGTCAAGAGAAAGTGTGTAAAAAACGGGTCCGTCGTGCCTCGAGTGCTCGAAGGCAGAGGGATGCGATAACAGTGTACAAATCACGCGAATAAAACAAAGACATGTGCCATTTAAATAATAGAGAAATTAGGTAATTAGTTTCACTTAATTACCAGATACATATTGAGTAATTTACTAAGGTTTAATGGCACATGATGGTTAAGTGTGTGCAAGTGTATGAAATCAAAAGAGCATGATGGATCTGCACAAAGCTTTAAATTAATTAGATTCATGCAATTCATTGCACATTAAATTTATTCAGATCAAATATGAATAACAATGTTTAATTAAGGCTAAACAATGACTAATTAGCAAGTAGAGCAAGGTATATAAGCAATTTTGGGTTCTAGCTATTTTTCTGTTAACGCGACGGGGTAATGTCGTGACTCTAGGTCGCGACAAGGCGGCTGGGCGCGACAAGCGAACCCGCCCCAGGCCCGGTCAGCAGTGGAAACACGACGGCATAGGCCGCCGTGTTCTTAACGTGACGTGCCAGCGGGACGCGACCCGGCTGATATCACGGCGGGTCGCGCCGTCGCGATATCATGAGAGTCTGGCCCTTTTCCCTTTTTCCAGGGTTTATCAGATTGACACAGGGCTCTTCTAAATTCAATATAAAATCATATAATGACCCAAAAATCATGAATCTAGTTTCAAATGAAAGTAGACACAAAGATATATCAGCATGCACGATTAATTTGAAATTAGACAAGATTTATGCATGCTTTCAATAGGTTACATTCCGATGACCTAAACAGGCGCAGTCAGGGTTGAATGAATTAATTAGAGATGAAGACATGATGAAAAATTCCGAAACTAGGGGCGCTTGAAATCTAACATCTTTAGTATTTATGAGATTTTCTCATGGTGTGGGATCAAGTATGCACAGAGTTCACAAGCAAATATGAAGGGTCGGGTGCATGGTTCTGACAGAGATTCAAAGAATTAATTCCCCATAATGGGAGATCTAAATAGGGCAAGACCATGGCCGTTTGAAAGCTAATAAGATGCAGTATATACGATAATTTATCATGCCATGAGAGAAAGTACATGTGGGGAATTAGAGAAAACATGAGATTTTGGTCATGGTAATAGTAGGGATTCACGAATTAATTCGCCCAAAGGGATGAGTAAAATGCAACCAGACTAGAGGTTTTTGAAGAGGATCATGAAGTCTACCTAGGGTAATTTTTTCACGTTTTTAGCTTGAGAGATTGCCTACCTTCTTCATGGAGTAAGAAAACCCTAGTTTGGAGACGAAATGTGAAAGTTAAATAGTCATTATCTACCTAATAGGATGGGGAATAGGTCCTATTTCGTGGGTAATGGGTTAGGATAGGCTTAGGACTCTTTTTAAGATAATTTAGGAGTTAAAATAGTCATTATCTTACCCCCTTTTATTTATTAATATTTTTAGGTACGAATTTAGCCCAATTACTTCCCATCTCATTATGGGCTCTTCAGATTTGGGCCCAACAATCCATCTTAGGACCATTAATAAAACCCATTGCTAATTTAACTTAATGTGTATTGGTTTAATTCTAATTATTCACCCTTTGTTCTTATTTAAATATATTTATCACACTTATTCAAGTAACTTCATATTTTTAATTTGATTAAATATTATTCATGCCAATATTTCTAATCTTCACCCTTTGGCTCTTACTCTTGGCCCAATAACTCATGTGAGCTTAATTGTACAACCATGTACTTACTTTAATTAATAGATTTTTATTATCCTTTTATTAGAGAATTTATTCATAGGCCAAGATTGTCCATTGGTCCAAATATCATAATGGGCTATCATCCCATATTATTTAAAGTCTACCCACATGTTTATTTTATTTATAATCCACTTTGGGTCAAAAAATATAGGTTCTTTGACTTATTCCTTATTATGCTAATAAGTCACATAATTCTTAACTAAGTTCAAACGATTTTCTATGCCCAAATTTCATGATGGGTCATTAGAGAACATTATTTAAACTATAACTACTATTTTTACGAAATTTTTATAGGGGTTTATACGCATGCAATAATAATGCGTACCGTTTTAATTAATTGAATTTATTAATAGATAAAATTTATATTTATCTATAATTTTTAATTAATAGATTTTCCGGGGTACTACACAGTATCATACTAGCTAGCATAGCCCCTGGTTGTTTACTTAGAGCATCTGCCACCACATTGGCTTTCCCTGGGTGATATTGAATGGAAAAGTAAAAGTCCTTGAGATATTTAACCACCTCCTTTGCCTCATATTGAGTTCCTTATGTGAGAATAGATATTTCAGACTCTTGTGGTCAAAAAAGTCTTTGAATTACTCACCATAAATGTAGTGCCTCCATATTTTCAGGGCAAACACTACAGCTGCTAATTCCAGGTCATGAACAGGGTAATTTACTTCGTGGGTCTTCAATTGTCTTGAGGCATATGCTATTACTCATCCTTGTTGTATTAGGACACATCCTAAGACTATTCCAGAAGCATCTGAATAGATTTCAAATCCTCCCTCTTCAGTGGGTAAGGTGAGGACAAGAGCAGTAGTCAGACACTTCTTCAAGCTATAAAGCTCTCTTCACATTTATTGGTCCACACAAATGGATTTTTCTTCCGGGTAATCTTGGTTAATGGCACTGCAATCTTTAAGAAATCCTTTATAAATCTTCGATAATATCCTACTAATCCCAGAAAGCTTCTGATCTCTATGATGCTTGTCGGTCTTTCCCACTTCAATACAGCCTCTACCATTGATGGATCAACATTGATACCATCATTGGTTACCACATGCCCCAAAAAAGATACCTCCTCGAGCCAGAATTCACATTTACTTAGCTTGGCGTACAATTATTCTCCCTCAGAACTTGCAATGCAATCCTCAAATGTTCCTCATGCTCTTCTTTTGTTTTGGAATAGATCAATATATCATCGATAATACCACCACAAATTTATCAAGATACGGGTGATAATGCTATTCATCAGCTGCATGAAAATTACAGGAGCATTTGTTAGTCCAAAAGGCATAACAATGAATTCATAATGCCCGCACTTGCTTCGGAAAGCTGTCTTGTGTATATCTTCTCCTTTGATCCGCAATTGATGATAGCCAGATCTGAGCTCCCGACAGTTGATCAAATAATCCATCAATCCTTGGCAAAGAATATTTGTTCTTGATTATTAATTGATTCAGTTTCCTGTAATCTATACACATCCTCATCGACACATCTTTCTTCTTAACAAAGAGGACAAGTGCACCCATGGTGATGTGCTCGGTCGGATAAACCCTTTCTCCAACAGTTCCATCAGTTGCTCCTTTAATTCCTTCAGTTCTGTGGGGGACATTCTATATGGTGCCCTAGATACTGGTGCTGCTGCAGGGATCAACTCAATGGTAAAATCGACCTCTCGCTCAGGAGGGATTCCTGGGAAGTCTTCGGGAAAGACATTAGCATACTTGCTGACAATATGGATGTCCTCAATCTTGACTTCCTTCTTTACGGTAATAACAGTTGTCACGTCCAGAGTGTTACGCAGCGGATATAATTATTCGAAAAAATTCAAGACGATATCCGAGATGTGAACAGTCGGCAAATAAGCCTCTAGCACGCACGCACTAAATTTATAACAACATATCATCATAGGGCCCAAATATTGAACTCAACTAATCTTTTATTCAAATCTCAACTTATTGTATTCCAAATAAACTATTACAACTCTTAGACTATGGGATAACAGACTAGACTCAATAAAAAGGAAAGTACATAATACTCCTCACTCCTACTACACATTCTAACACTCAAATAAACTAACTATAGGTAGACTCATATTTGGAACGCTCATCACTCGGACGCATTCCCATCCTCGACTTGCTCCTCCTCTTGAACATCATAGTCACCTAGATTGGGTAAAAGTAGGGGATGAGCAAACTAGCCCATAGGATTTATATCTCAATGTGCGGGCAATGATAAGTGATTAACAATTTAGAACTAGGTAAGCACGATGAATGTCATGATATGCATGTACGAACAAAACTCGTTAAAACACGATACATGAACAAGCTAGATAGAGTGACCATGATAGAACAAGATCTAGAAGGATATAACAAGATAGAACTAGCAATATTTCACTTGTACAAGCACGCAAGATTTCACTTGATGTCAAGAACGCAAGATATCACTAATTGCATAAATGCAAGATGGCCATATCACGCAAGCAAGCAAGCACGCACGAGCACGATCATGTAACTCTAATCAGGCACGTAGATACTAATGTACACCAAGAAAAGATCCATCAAGAATGTACACTAGGACGCGTGTATGTGGTTATTGTATCTATCATTCAACACACATGCGCGACTCCCACCGCAGATGCCACGCCAGTAATTATTATACCCCATGGTTAATAGTATATTTATGACTCTCCGTCATTGGGGCTAGACTGGTGCCCTTGGACACTTGCCTTGTCCGGTCAGCATCTCACTTAAATTTTAATGTAGATACCCACAGTCATTAATAATGGCCAATGAGAGTTAAATAAGTAAGCATAAGTAATGTCATGCTCATGATGATGATGAGAACAAGTAATAAGTAAATTGAACATGATTTCATGAGAACAATGGTCGAGTGATAAATTCGGCAGCATAACGGTACGATTTATACTTTAGTTCATTCTTTACATTAATGGTTTTAGTCTAGATTGTAAATCACACTCACGAGAACAAGAAGAGAAAGGAAGTGCACGCTATCTGCAGGGAACTTCAATGGTACAACCAACTCGTCGGCCATGTGGGAATCTATGGTCAGAGGAGATTTACGGAGGCCTTGGAGAATAGGTCACTAGTCTATCGATTCGGAATGACCGGTAGAGAGCTTCCAAATTCCCAAGAAAGGGTTGCCTAGACGTGTAACTGTGTAGTGATGTACGCGTGTCGCAATTCACAAACCATCGATTTTAAACTCATGGAAAACATTTAGCATCATGACATGACGTGAAACTATGCACTTAACTAAACATGGATTGCAAGATTTTAAGATAACGATTTATCATTTTAACAAGCTTGAACCGTACAAAGAGTGAATCACAAGTTACATGAATGGTCACGTCATTAAGAAAGCAATTAGAATGACATTCATGTAATTAAAACTTTTAAATGGGTTAACCACTTTTAAGCCATTAAATAACCATCATGTAATGATCAGACCCAGAACATGCAATTTGCACATTAAATATAATATTAATCAGACCTTGGGTATAGCAGTTAGATTTTCAAGAAATAAGTGGGGTTTCATGTAAAATCCTGTGGTCACGACGGACCCTTGTAAGGGTCGCGATGGGGTCAGATCAGAACGCGACAGTGCCTTGTAAGGATCACGACAGGCTTGTCTGATCAGGCAGGCAGTTCGTGACGGTTTCATATGAAGAAGACGACAAGGCTGTCAGATCCGGAGGTCAGGTAGCGATGGCGGTTCTGTCACGATCAGATCACGACGGAATTCTTGTCGCGATCTGCCTGAGAATGCGGCCTATCGAGCCGTCGTGTTCTCAGGTCCTTGGCCTGCGTCCGACAGAGAAAGGACACTACTTTGGATTGCGGACCAGACTTTCCCTATTTTGACACAAGGTTGTTCTAGAATTAAGAACAAATTGCACAGTGCATGAAAAATCATGGAACTAGTTTTAAACCAACCTAGACATACAAGGGTGCTTCCAGTAAATCGGAATTAGAAAACAATGATGGTTTCAACAGGCTTTAATCAAGTTAAACACAAACGTAAAAGCCAAGTGCAACCCGAAAACGTAGTATCATGCAGCGACCCTCTTACCATGCTTATAACTCTCTAACTAATGACATTTAGAAAAATTTTCAACACAAGACATGACGAGGACAACTAGTAGAAAATCTTTAATGTTGTGGGTATGCTCTAATTCGGTCTCAATTCGCATGCATCATATAAAGAACGGGAAAAGCCCTGACAGTGCGTGACTTGGGGAAAACGATTATAATTCAACATCTACTCATTGGAATTAGATGAAACCAGTGGGAAACGAAAATTAACTTGATGCGGTACACATTGTATAGGATATGTTAAGGTTTGACCCGAGAAAACATACCTTCTGGGTCGAAGAAGTCCCATTTTTTCCAGAAAACCTACGTTCAGACCACTTGGAGGAGAACGCTTATTGCACCCGATCTACTGGGTGAAAAATAGTGAAACCAGTGGGGTTAGAAACTAGACTCGACCCTCTTTCTAGGGGTATAAGCCTTGCAAGGTTTGTTTAGAGTTTGACCTACCTTTTCTTGACTTCAAGATGATTATCTGTGCAGGTCGCAGTAGACGCAACGGGGAAGAAGAACGGCTTGGTGTGGGCGATCTCCTGCTCCCCAGCCACCAAGAACTCCTCCACATGACCCCAAGATGTAAACTCATCCCCAGGGTTTGGTGGAGAGTATTTAAGCTACCATGGTGTTTAGGAGTCCTCTTGGGACAAGGAAACAAGGGTTGCGGTTTTGACATATTAGTTTCCTAATTTGAGGATTTCTTCCAATATTTGAGTGTGTGAGGCTTTAGGAAACCTCCCCACATAGTTAAGCAATAATTTGGGTTGCCATGAATGCATGTTCTCATCCCAATTCAACTCTAATTGCCTCTTTCTAATTTCAGCTTATTTAAGCTACGAATTTTCATGCATTTTCTTGCTTCATTTGATTTTTAGGTCATATGTGGTCCATTGGCCCAATTATGATATTGTGTCATTAATATATAATGTTGAAAGTCTCTCCAACATTTTTATTTAATTTTTGATTGCGACGTTTTTCCGTGTTAACGGTTTTCCGACTTGTTTCCTAATTTGGATAATCAGTCACAATAACTCTTAAACCTAGCCCAAATAATTTTTATTGACCCAAATTTCTTGATGGGTCATTAAAGGATATTATTTTAAGTCTGTATATGATTTTTATTTAATTTTCTGACTCATCCAAGTACGTGTGATAATGATTTTTCGACTTATTCATGAATTGCGATAATAAGTCGCGAAACACTTTAAACTTGGCTAATACAATTTTTCCTGGCACAACTTTCTTTGTGAAACATTTAGTAATAAGGTTTAGGGTTGATTTATAATTTTTACGGAATTTTCCGATGTGTTTTAGAACATACGATGATGATACGTATGTTTAAATACTTTGGTATTATGGAATTATTTATTTCCATTATTTTGAATTTTTTATGTAATTAAAATTTCTGGGGTTCTACACCCTCCCCCACTTAAGAGAATTTAGTCCCCAAATTCATAGATCATTAACTGTCTTTTGATAGTTATGACCCTTGAGGTCGTTTCAGATTTAATTCCACTAACTTGTTTCCGCATCGTAGATGCTAGTCCATCATCTACACATATAGCCACCGTAATATCGATTTGGTTCCTTCCACTACTGTTTTCTTTCACGGTTGACATAACTCCATCTTAATCCTCCAGATGAACTATGGTATAATTACTAGATTATTCCTAATCTCTCCTTAATGATCTCCCCCACTTAGAAATGTACTAATAAGAAAAACATCATAAGATCAGTCTAGGGGTTTAACAATCATACCTCCTTCCAGAAGCTCCGCTGGCGTCATTGCATTCACCAATCCCTGACGCTTTACCACTCCTTGGTTCCTTCCAGCCTGGTCTTTTACCATGGGACAGTTCGGTATACGATGTTCATGACTCCCACATCGCAAGCAAGCCCCGGCCTTCTTCCAGCACTTGTCCGCTTGGTGCCCAGGCTTGTTGCAAAATTTACAATACTCCACCGTCATGTGTCTTCTACTTTCACTTTCATCTTTTTCTCCATGCCATAGTCCTTCCCAGTGGTTGACCTTTTGTTGTTGTTGTTATTGGAGAAAGTTCCAGTTGTATCGACTGCTCCCCTTTTTGTAAAGGTCGGCTTTGAGATGTCCTTTCTCCTCATGCCTTCCACCTTAGCCATATCTCTCTACCAGTTGAGCTCTTTGGACCATCTCAGTGTAGGTTTGGATGTTTGTGGTCCGAGCTTTTCAATGAACATGGGCCTGAGCCCATCCATGAAACGGTTAGCCTTTAGTCTTTCAGTTCCCACCAGGTGTGGGGCATACATAGCCAGACGTGCGAACTGAAGCTCATACTCACCACGGACATTCCTTTCTATTTTAGTGCGGCAAACTCCACTACCTTCTTCTCCTTCACTCTTTCAAAGAAATATTTTCCCCAGAATATCTCCAGGAATCCAGCCCACTACAGTTCGCCAACATTAGGCATGTGGGCCGATGTGGCCTTCCACCATGCTCGGGCATCCTTAGTGAATTGAAAAGTGGCCAGTACCACCTTCTCCATCTCCATGTCCGTTGCATGACTTGGAAGATCCTTTCTATCTCCTCCTGCAAGTTTTCTGCCTCGTCTGGATCAAAGGATCCAGAGAAGCGAGGGGGGTTCAAACTCCTAAAGTTGCGGTGTAATCACCCGCTCCATTCCTAGCAGCAGCAGCAGCAGCCTAATTTCCAGCCTGAACCACATTTTGTAAAGCCTGAGTCAATCCAGCCACGGTTTCTTGCATAACTTGCCACTACTTGCGAGCCATTGCAGTTGAGTGTAAGAGTTATGAAGTTTCCTGAGAAAAGGATAGAAACCAATAAATGTCTCTAGATATATTATCAGAGTCAATGGGTAGGAGTGTTTTAATTCTTACCAACATATTCCCAGTCTCTAACCATTCTCACCAAGTACTGTTTTAATTTCCATGACCTAGGTTCCATAGGTATCTCCTATTCCTGAGACATATATCCTATTTGGTATTCCTACGCTCTGATACCACTAAACTGTCACGTCCCGAGCGTTACGCAGCGGATATAAATTATTCAGAAATAATTCGAGACGATATCCTGAGACGTGAACAGTCGAAAAATAAGCCTCTAGCTAGCACGCACTAAATTTATAACAACATACATCATCATAGGGCCCAAATATTGAACTCAACTAATCTTTTATTCAAATCTCAACTTATTGTATTCCAAATGGAAACTATTACAACTCTTAGATTATGGGATAACAGGACTAGACTCAATAAAAAGGAAAGTACATAATACTCCTCACTTCCTACTACACATTCTAACACTCGAAATAAACTAACTATAGGTAGACTCATATTTGGAACGCTCATCACTCGGACGCATTCCCATCCTCGACTTGCTCCTCCTCTTGAACATCATAGTCACCTAGATTGGGTAAAAGTAGGGGATGAGCAAACTAGCCCAGTAGGATTTATATCTCAATGTGCGGGCAATGATATAAGTGATTAACAATTTAGAACTAGGTAAGCACGATGAATGTCATGATATGCATGTACAAACAAACTCGTTAAAACATGATACTTGAACAAGCTAGATAGAGTGACCATGATAGAACAGATCTAGAAGGATATAACAAGATAGAACTAGCAAAATTTCACTTTGTACAAGCACACAAGATTTCACTTGATGTCAAGAACGCAAGATATCACTAATTGTATTAAATGCATGATGGCCATATCACGCAAGCAAGCAAGCACGCATGAGCACGATCATGTAACACTAATCAAGCACGTAGACACTAATGTACACCAAGAAAAGATCCATCAAGAATGTGCACTAGGACGCGGTATGTGGTTATTGTATCTATCATTCAACATGCACGCACGACTCCCAGCGCAGATGCCACGATAGTAATCATTATACCCCATGGTTAATAGTATATTTATGACTCTCCATCATGGGGCTAGACTGGAGCCCTTGGACACTCGCCGTGTCCGGTCAGCATCTCACTTAAATTTTAAATGTAGATATCCACAGTCACTAATAATGGCCAATGAGAGTTTCAACAAGTAAGCATAGTAATGTCATGTTCATGATGATGATGAGAACAAGTAATAAGTAAATTGAGCATGATTTCATGAGAACAATGGTCGAGAGATAAATTCGGTAGCATAACGGTATGATTTATACTTTAGTTCATTCTTTACATTAATGCTTCAGTTTAAATTGTAAATCACACTCATGAGAACAAGAAGAGAAAGGAAGTGCACGCCATCTGCAGGGAACTTCAATGGTACAACCAACCCGTCGGCCATGTGGGAATCCATGTCAGAGGAGATTTACGGAGGCCTTGGAGAATAGGTCACTAGTCTGCCGATTCGGAATGACTGGTAAAGAGCTTCCAAATTCCCAAGAAAGGGCTGCCTAGACGTGTAAGTGTGTAGTGATGTACGTGTGTCTCAATTCACAAACTATCGATTTTAAACTCGCGGAAAACATTTAGCATGATGACATGACATGAAACTATGCACTTAACTAAACATGGATTGCAAGATTTTAAGATAACAATTTATCATTTTAAGAAGCTAGAACCGTACAAAGAGTGAATCACAAGTTACATGAATGGTCACGTCATTAAGAAAGCAATTAGAATAACATTCATGTAATTAAAACTTTTAAATGGGTTAACCACTTTTAAGCCATTAAATAACTCATGTAATGATCAGACACAAGACATGCAATTTGCACATTAAATATAATATTAATCAGACCTTGGGTATAGCATTTAGATTTGCAAGAAAATAAGTGGGGTTTCATGTAAAATCCTGAGGTCGCGACGAACCCTTGTAAGGTCGCGACGGGGTCAGATCAGAATGCGACAGTGCCTTGTAAGGATCGCAACAGGCTTGTCTGATCAGGCAGGCAGTTCGCGACGGGTTCATATGAAGAAGGCGATAGGGCTGTCAGACCCGGAGGTCAGGTTGCGACGGCGGTTCTGTCGCGATCAGATCGCGACAGAATTCTTGTCGCAATCTGCCTGAGAACGCGGCCTATCGATCCGTCGCGTTCTGAGGTCCTTGGCCTGCGTCCGACAGAGAAAGGACAGTGCTTTGGATTACGGACCAACTTTCCCTATTTTGACACAATGTTGTTCTAGAATTAAGAACAAATTGCACAGTGCATGAAAAATCATGGAACTAGTTTTAAACCAACCTAGACATACAAGGTGCTTCCATTAAATCCAAATTAGAAAACAATGATGGTTTCAACAGGCTTTAATCAAGTCAAACATAAACGTAAAAGCTAAGTGCAACCCGAAAACGTAGTATCATGCAGTGACCCTCTTACCACACTTATAACTCCCTAACTAATGACCTTTAGACAAAACATTAAACACAAGACATGACGAGGACACTAATAGAAAAACTTTTTTGTTTTGGGTTTACTCTAATTCGGTATGAATTCACATGCATCATATAAAGAATGGGAAAAGCCCTGACAGTGCGCGACTTGGGGAAAACGCTTATGATTCAAATCTACTAATTGGAATTAGATGAAACCAGTGGAAACGAAGGTTAACTTGATTCTTTACACATTGGTATCGGATATGTTAAGGTTTGGCCCAAGAAAACCTATCTTCTGGGTCAAAGAAATCCCATTTTTTCCAGAAAACCTACGTTCAGACCACTTGGAGGAGAACGCTTACTGCACCCGATCTACTGGGTGAAAAATTGTGAACTAGTGCGGTTAGAAACTAGACTTGACCCTCTTTCCAGGGGTATAAGCCTTGCAAGGTTGGTTTGTGTTTGACCTACCTTTGGTCGTCTTCAAGATGACTATCTGTGCAGGTCGCAGCAGACGCAATGGGGAAGAAGAACGACTTGGTGTGGGCGATCTCCTACTCCCCAGCCACCAAGAACTTCTCCACACGACCCCAACAAGATGTAAACTCATCCCCAAGGGTTTGGTGGAGAGTATTTAAGCTACCATGGTGTTTAGGAGTCCTATTGGGACAAGGAAACTAGGGTTGCGGTTTTGACATATTAGTTTCCTAATTTGAGGATTTCTTCCTCCATTTGAGTGTGTGAGGCTTTAGGAAACCTCCCCACATAGTTAAGCACGAATTTGGGTTGCCAAGAATGCATGTTCTCATCCCAATTCAACTCTAATTTCAGCTTATTTAAGCTACGAATTTTCATGCATTTTCTTGCTTCATTTGATTTTTGGGTCATATGTGGTCCATTGGCCCAATTATGATATTGGGTCATTAATATATAATGTTGAAAGTCTCTCCAACATTTTTATTTAATTTTTGGTTGTGTCGTATTTCGTGTTAACGGTTTTTCCGACTTGTTTTCCTAATTTGGAATAATCAGTCACAATAACTCTTAAACATAGCCCAAATGATTTTTATTGACCCAAATTTCTTGATGGGTCATTAGAGGATATTATTTGATGTCCGTATATGATTTTTATTTAATTTTCTGACTCATCCAAGTACGTGTGATAATGATTTTCCGCTTATTCATGAATTATGATCATAAGTCGCGAAACACTTTAAACTTGGTTAATCCAATTTTTCTTGTCACAACTTTCTTTGTGAAACATTTAGTAATAAGGTTTAGGGTTATTTATAATTTTTACGGAATTTTCTGATGTGTTTTAGAACATACGATGATGATACGTATGTTTAAATACTCTAGTATTACAGAATTATTTATTTCCATTTATTTTGAATTTTTTATGCAATTAAAAATTTTGGGGTGCTACAATAGCAGTTAGAAAGGCCATACAACATTTCCTCATCATCCGTTTTGGCTTGTATTGCAGAGATGAGGGACAGTCTCCTATGGTTTCTATCTCCTGCGAACACTAGCTTTGGGTGATGACTAAATGTACCTGACTTTTCTTACAAGTGACAATAGCCCCATATTCAGACAACCAGTTTGCTCCTAGTATCACATCAAACCCTCTATGTCCATGCATATAACTTTGCATGTAGATTTGTGTTTCAATCAACACATCACTAGATGGCAAATGGTTTCTAAGGTTGTGCCAGGACCAATCGGGGTTGACACAACTTCCAAATTTATTGGGACGGGTTTTACAGACAAGGTATCAGCAAATGTTTGAGATATGATAGAATGAGTAGCTCTCGTATCAATAGAACAAAAGTAGAATGGGAAAGAATAGTAAGTATACCGTTAACCACACTCCTTCTCCACAGCTTCAGGCTCCTGATAGCTTGTAAGCGGCTTTGCCTCCTTTGTCATCGGACGCTTCTCCTGTGGGGCTTGTTCTTTAAGCATTGGGCAGTCAGAAATCCTGTGGTCACGACTTCCACAGCGCAGAATCTCCCTTGTGCTCACCAGCATTGTTCGGTCCGGTGACTAGCTTTATCACAATGCTTGCATCTTTCCTAATTTGCCACTACCAACTACTTGCCTAATTATTTCGGCTTTTTTTGCAGCTTGTTCAATTAAAACCACCACTTGGCATTCCTCTCAATGGTCGGTTAATACTTTTTTTCCTGTAGCAGACACTTGCTCTCTCTTCATTGACTTTCCTTTGATCCGTTCAGGTGTATCCATGTCGTCTTTAGTAATTGAGCCTTCTTTATTATATTAGCATAGGTTTGAATGTCCAGTGGCGCCAGTTGGGTGATATACTGGGGCCTCAAGCCATTTAGAAATCTTTTGCCTTCATCCTTTCTGTCCCAACCAAATGAACGAACATATTGGGACAGACGAGAGAATTGGGCCTCATATTTGGCCATAGTCAGTCCTCTTTGTTTCAGAGCCGCAAACTCGGTTGCCTTCTAATCCTAGACTCTTTCATAAAAGTACTTGGTGTTGAAGCGTTCTATGAATTGTGCCCAGGTTAGTTGTTGTCCTTTCAGTGTCGCTTCCACCGACTCCCACCATGCCCTGGCATACTTTTTCAATTGGAAAGTTGCCAACACTACTTCATTTTGGTCCGTACATTGCATGACCCTGAAGATTCTTTCGATTTCTTTGACCCAATGTTCAGCAACATCTGGGTTGGTACTTCCTTCAAATCTAGGTGGATCCATACTTCAAAAATTCCGATGGAGATCACCGGCTCTGCAGCTACCCCCACCCTGGGTGGCTTGCAATATTGCCTGAGTCAAGTTCTGTAAGGTTTGTTGCATGTTTCTAGCCGGGCTGGTTCAGCAGCCATTGAGTTAGTAAGTAGCTTCAAGATGATAAATTAAGTTAGACATCTAGATATAACACATGTGACTCCTATACCCATGCCTCTACCCAAGCTCGCATTAGGTATGACAGATTTTTGACTCGTGGATCTAGTTTCATTCTATATCCTATTCCCTTGGACCCTAAGAGTTCAGGCTTTGATACCAACTATCACGCCCTGACATTTAGCAGTGGAAATAAATATCGGGATGTGTGAACGATATGAACAGAAGTATCATAGTCGAGTAACACAGAGTCACAACTAAATATAACAACAGACTTGAGACAACAATATTGACAAACTTAAATAAAAATTCCATTCAACTAAATAAAATTGTACATCAACAGAACCAACTAAAGGGTCCATTATTCAAATATAAACTCCATGAAAGTGTATCACCATTACATATGCTACTCAAACATCTATTTCTAATCTTTCAAATCCTCATATGACGGATGCTCCTTCACTCATGCCCTGCCCATCGGTGTCCACGAGATCCTCATCACTACCTAAAATGGACAGGATGATAGGGTGAGCAAACTAGCCCAGTAGAATTTACATCTCAATGTGCGGGGACTAATATACATGATTAGTATTTAAATAAGCAGGATCTTAACAAGAACATGATGACTATACATGATGCATTTCTAACAAGTCAAAGGAAGAATTGAACAAATATCAAACGAAGCAATACTGATCTTCATATACAATGGACAGGTAGTTTAAGAATAATATTGTATTACAAGGATTTGGCCATATTCAGACGATATCACATATTCATGGTTCACATGTATCTTATTGAACTTATCATATCAAACGAAGGCACATTCACACAAATCTGCCACATACTAGTGCCATGCTAAGCACCACAAGTTCATACTCCCACGGTTAATAAGTACGAGGGGAGTTCCTCCCAAGGACCAGACAGGGCCCTTTTTTTGCACATGCATTAGTCAAATGGACCGAAGTCCTTCATTGTGCCGATCAAACATATACATATTGGCCATAGATTTCCAATACAAGCTCATAGTAAAAGGACTTGATCATTCATAGAGTTCAAGGTATGACAAAGCTCGAAAGATCAGTTGGACAACATAACGACGTATCTTATGTTCCATAATTCTTTAGTGTCTTGACACGAGTGACTAATGACATATCGTACACGGTAGAAGTGCTCTCTATCTCCAGGGTACCTTATGGTACAACCATCTCAGTCTCTATGAAGGAATCCCTAGAGTACGAAGACTTTGGAGGTCTTAGGAAAAAGGTCACTAGTCTGTCAGATGACTAGTAGAGAGCTTCCAATCCCCAAGAGGGGTGTGCCTAATCGTACAAATGTGTAGGTGTCATGTACCGAACTTTCCTAATCATGCGTTGCAATGGATGAAAAAAATATGGAACCTCGGAAAGCATGTAATAAGAAAAGTCCACATTAGCAAGTAACATAAGAAAAGCTCTTAAACCAAACAAGTTCATTCTAACATGTATCCTCCACAGATTTATATCACATCTATCATACAGATTTCATATCAGCTAGATCACAAGATGATAATCAAATGAATATCACTTCATATACGCATTAGAATCATATTCATGTCATTCTAGTTTTTCAAATGGGTTGATCACTTGAGTCCAATGCAAACTAAGTAACACATTTACAGACTAAGAGAATACACATGCTGACTGACTAGCCGGAAGGAACAGTCTCGGGTCGGTCTTTTGAATCGCGATGGGTTCAGACGTTTGCCTTTCAAAGAGCCATACACAGATAAATAGAAATCGGTATAAAGGCACAAAAATCGCGACGGACCTTCCTATCACGTTTAAATCGGACAAGATAGATGGTCGCCTTTCAGACCTGAATCGATTACCCCGATCGATTGCCTGATAAGAATCGTGACGGTATCATCCATTATATTCACAACGCGACAGAATGGAATTGGATGGGGCGGGAAACTGTTGAATCGTGACGGCACATGCCGTCGTGTTCATGACGGGTCCAGAAGCCCACGCGACACAGTTTGAGGTTCAGGGTGACCGGTCATCAAACATAAATCGAGAAAAAACACTCGGTCACCTTTTCTTGAATCGCGACGTACCAGTACGGTTCGTTCATGCATGCAGAATCGCGACGTCTGAATACGTCGCGTTCTTGGATCATACCGAAAAATGCAGAGAATGATGCACCCTTCATGATAGACTTATAACTCAAAATCTATTGACATCTAGACAAAACTCTCAACATGAAAAGTGTTCAGGACATCCAGTAGAAGCGAACCATGGTTTTGGTTGATCCAAACGACCTCGATTTGGGTAAAGCATAGTATAATCATGATAAGTCCTAACTTGCGCGACTTAGGGAAAATGCTTAATACGATGAACATGCTTGATGAAAATTGGGTAAAATAGGTGAAAAAATGAAGTTGACCGATGCTATTCAAATGGTATAGCCCTAGTTTAGTTTTGGCCCGAGATCACCTCCCTTTCAACGGATCTAAGAGAAGCAAAACACAGGTCGATGCAGAAGCAAGGTTGAGGAAGAGCTCGGTTTCTCAGCTGTTCTCCCTCTCTTGGGTGCCCTAGCTTGCTCCTCACGACCCCAGCAGCAGCAGGATGGTGGGTGTTATCTCTTATAATTACGGTTTATTTCAAGTCCTAATGAGGCTAGGAAAGGTGGGTTGTGAATTCTGCATGGCACCTTCCATGTTTTGGGATTTCTTCTCCCAATTAGAGTGGTAATGGCATTAGGAAACACCCTCCTATGGAGGGGTCCGATTTTGGTTGCCATCAATGGTTAATTACCCAAATTTTAGCCCTAATTTGCCCTTTCCTAATTTCTGCATATTTAGGGTCACAAATTTAGTGTTTATTGCCATGTGTTTTGATCTTTGACCCATTTAGAGTTGTATTGGCCCAATATGATTAAATAGCCAATTTCACACTTTGGAGTTTAATCAAGTCGCTTTTTATTTTTGATACACCGCTTTTATTTTTGCCATTTTCTTATATTTAAATCATTTAATTTTTTTTTCAAGGTGTTACAGACTGAGTGTCTCGTCGTGATTCTGTCATTGACTTGACCGTTCCGACACCTCAAACTGTGCGCTGCATGGTTTTCTATGTCATGCATGAACACGATGTAGTAGTACATCGCAATTCATATTGTTTTCCCACCCAAGATTTAGGTCTATTTTTATATTGGGAGTTTGAAATAGATTGTTGAACGCGATGGATAGAACCCTCGTCATTCAACAACATCGCGACATGTCGACCTGTCGCGTTGTTAACGCGACAGAAGGGACAGTCGCGTTCCTGATTGGGTAATCGATCTGGTAAACGATTCCTATTGTAAAAGGCGACGCTTTGACCTGTCGCGATTTAAACCTTGTATAGAGTCTTGTTTTTAACCGTGTACTGTCTTCTAATTGTGACGACTATGTCCGTCGTGGATTTCAAGGCCTACCTGAGACTTGTTTTGCATGATCTAGGTTTAAGGTTTGCATGTCTGGGTTCTGGTCAATGCATGAAGTCTGTTCAGTGGCTTAAAAGCAGTCAACCCATGAAAAAGCTATAACTATGTGAATATTTATTCTAACTGCTCTTAAGACATGACCTATCTGGTACACCTCTTGATTGTTCATCTTATTGCTCTAGCTTGTTATAGTGAACAAATGCTACTATAAAATGATGCAATTCTATCAAGTTAAATGCATAGTTTCATCTCATGTTATCATGTTAATTGCTTTCCGCACGTTTGTGACCGATGGATTGTGGATTGAGGACACGTACTTCACTACACACTTGCACATATAGGCAGCCCTTTCTTGGGGATTGGAAACTCACGACCGGTCATTCCGTATCGGCAGTCTAGTGACCTTTCTTAAGACCTCTGTAAATCCTTGTACTCCTTGGATTCCCTTATGGAGACCGAGTTAGTTGTACCATTGAAGTTCCCTAGAGATAGCGTGCACTTCCTTTTCTCATCTTGTTCTCGTGAGCATGATTGAAAAATTGAACTTAAGCCATTAAGTAAAGAGATAACTAAAACTTAAATTACGCCGTTATGCTGCCGAAATTATCTTTTGACTATTGTTATCATGCAATCATGTTCACATTAATTGCTACTTCTCCATATCATCATCATGAACATGACATTACAATGTTTATATCTTGAAACTCTTATTGGCCATTAATGACTGTGGGTATCTACATTTGAAATTTAGTGAGATGCTGACCGGGCACGGAGAGTGTCCAAGGGGCTACAGTCTAGCCCCAATGATGGAGAGTCATAAATATACTGTTACCATGAGGTATAATGATTACTGACATTGCATCTGCGTGGGAGTACTTGCGTGTGAATGCTAGATACAATATCCACATACATGTGTCCTAGTGTGCATTTTCAAGGTGGATCTTTCCTTAGTGGTACATTAGTGTCTTCGTGCTTGATTATTGTTAATGATCATGCTCGTGCTTGCTTACTTGCGTGATATGGCCATCCTACAATTATTGCAATAAATGATATCTTGCGTGCTTGTTACTTGTCACTCTAATCATAACTTTTGCTCATTATATCATTCTAGATCTTGCTCTATCATGATCATTTCATCCATCTTGTTCACAAATCTTGTTTAACGAGTTTTATTCGCACATGCATTCTTGATATCGTGCTTACCTAGTTCTAACTTTCTAATCACTTATATCATTGCCCGCACATCCAGATATAAATCTATGGGCTAGTTTGCTCATTCCCTACTTTAACCCTCTAGGTGACTATGAAGTGCCCGAGGAGGAGCAAGTCGAGGATGGGATGTATCAGAGTGATGAGCGTTCCAACACATGAGTCTATCTATAATTAGAATGAGTGTTAGATTAATGTAGTAGGAAGTGAGATTAAATGTAATCTTTCTTTATTGAGTCTTAGTCTTTATTCCATATTTAAAGAGTGTACTAGTTCCTTTGAAACAATGAGTCAAATTTGGCATACAAGTTTGATTGAGTTCATTATTTGGACCCTATTATGATGTTGTATGGATACAATTTAGTGCTAGCTAGCTAGAGGCTTATTTTGTCGACTATTCATGTCTCGGAATATCGATGCGAATTATCTAAATATTATCTGCAGCGTAATTCTTAGGACATGACAGTTTAGTGGTATCAGAGCCTAAGAAACAATAGGAATATTTAAAATCCTTGGTTTAAGTGACATTAGAACTTACGTCATGGAAATTACATATAGTACCTAGTGAGGATGGGTACAGACTGGGAATATGTTAGTTGAATAAACTAAAAAACTCCACCCATTGACTCTTACAATGTATCTAGAGACATAATTGGTTTCTATCCTTTTCTCAGGAACCTTATGTAACGACCCACTTCCACCCGGTACGGTTATACCAACCCACATCGGATGAGAGTAAATCGCTATAGGGGAGAAACCACAACGATATTCATATGATTGAGATATACACAAATAGAATGAAATGTTATAGCAAAAATTAAACAACTCTTATTCCATCAACATTTTAATCTGTAGGATCGAGTGATTAGGTGAAACTGATCTAGAAGGGGGGGTTGAATAGATCTGTTACCAATTCCTGCGGAAGCTTAAGAAAATTAAAACTACTTTGACTTAGAGATCTAATCACAAAAAAAATTTTCAGATCTGATGTGTGAGTGTGCAAGAGGATGTGTGAGGACAATTAGGCAATTAGTGTGAAAACCGCAATCCTATGCATCATCTAGCGCAGATCAACAATTCAAACCACTGCACATAGGATTTTTTAGGTGGTTCGGAAATCACACATGTGGATCCCTACGTCCACCCCTCACACAGTGAGGATACTCTACTCAAAATTTGAGTACAACTCAACCGGAGCACGACGACTCAAACCCACTTGAGCTAGACAACTCACACACTAATCCAGAGCACAACCGCTCCAGAAACTGAGCACACTTGCTCAAACACACACTGAGTGTTAACCTCACCAAAATCGAGGTCAATGGCTCACAAACACAAGCTAGATCAAGACCAACATAAATCAGATCCTCTAGCAATGATCTGATCCAAGGCAAATTCATTCACAGAAATTTGTGCAACACTTCATGCACAAATCTCATGGATGAATCAGAAGAACAACTTCAGAATTGTAAGAAATAGATACAGTATTTGTGTTCTTCGATGAAGATTCCTTGCAGAAGGTTGAATTGAAGAGATCTGGTGATGCTTTCAATCACTTGGCGATGCTCTGCTTCAATTGCCTCTGAATCACATAAAATTCTCTGCAATTGCTTGCTTCTACTGGATCTGCTCCCTTGAGAAGTGCTTCAACTTCTTCTGCAGAGCTCTCCTTCACTCCCTCGTGCTTTCCAAGGAAGTAGATGGATCACCACAACAACGAGAAGAGCAGGAGCGGGAGATTCCTCCTTTTTGCCACCAAAAGCTTTTTCTGGAATCTTCTAGAGGTCTCCTATGTCTTGGGGGCCAATAATTGGGGGTATATAGCCCCATAAGTCCAATTGTACCCTTGGGGTGCGTGGGCACATGATCCAAGGCAACTTCCCTTGAACCCCAAGTAGCCACGTGTCCAGAGGAACAAATGTTGAGACTTCAGCCGGAGTGTGTCGACACCACCACTGAGTGTGTTGACACCCTGTCCCAGGCAGGCAAAATGATCTCCTGGAAGCTGGGACTAGTGTTGACACCACCATTGAGTGTGTCGACAAGACTTGACCCTGTCTTCAAAGATAGCGTCTGGGACAGTGATCCAGTGTCGACACCACCAAGGGATGTGTCGACACATCATGACAAAAACTGTATAGCCCTGAGAATTTAACACATAAGCCATTAGCACAAGGTATTATCATCAAAGTATGAAATGTAAAATGTTCAAGACATGTTGTTTGGGCATTATTATTATATAAATGAGGCATGTACCATGTTCAACCCAACAAGCACAAAATCACAAGTGTCATCATCAAAACTAGGGAGAGAGGGATATTTAAACCACACTCAACCCAACATTCTCCCCATTTTGATGATGGCAACATTGAATCAACATGAAAATTGATTTTCTTAAAATGTGATTTTAAGTCATTCTTGCACAAAATCTCAAGCACACATAATGTATGACAATGAAATTCAACATCTTCATTTACTTCATGAGTTGTCATTGAAAGAGAGTTTCTACAAAATATGACAGTTGCCACAATCAAAACAAAAATGTTACTAACAAGCATCCTTTTCAAAATGAACCATACAAAATATGACAATCACATCCAAAAAGTTTTGCTAATAAGCATCCCTTTCACAACATGAATCAACCCATGAACAAACCCTTCTCCCCCATTGACAACATCAAAACAAAAAAATCCATCAAGAGGATGGAGTGGAGGAGGGAGAGGGACTAAAATAGACTCCATAGACTGCATTCTGGCGTCCAAAGCAAGGTATGTTTGTCCTCAACTGAGTTTGCATGGTGGACAAACGAGGTATGCAACAGTTCTTCCATTCGTTGATGATTATCATGAATGTGCTCTTGAAGTGTACTGAGATTAGCTGGAACTTGAGATGAAGTTGAAGATGTGCTTGGCACATTGCTTGATGGTTGGATACTCCAGAGCTCAACCCTGAGTTCTGTCATCTCCTCATCAATGTGAGCTAAGAATGCCTTCATTCTATCCATATCATCAACTAAGTAAACAAACGACAGTCGAGTCTTAGACACAAGTGAGACAGTCTCTTGACTGTTGAAAAGATCTCGCTGAGTGTTAGCTAAAATTCCTTGGAGAACTGCTTCAAGCTTGTCTTGAAGTCCTTTGAAGCTGGACACATGCATCTCCTAAGGTGCCAATAAGTCTGTTGAATCTATGAGTTGCATGTTCTGCCAGCTCTTTCTGCCTAATGAACTGACCATTAACTGTACTTTCCAACCTTTGAATTCGAAGCTCAAATCTGTCGGCCAGTGAAGTATAGAAGAATTGAGAGTGGCAAACTTTTCTTCAAGAAAGGTATGCAGCTCTGGTGGAAAAGAAGGTCCACCAGTAGAAGTAGATGCTGAACCATTGAATTGGTGAAAGAAGGATGGAGGATCCACATCATGAGGTAGAGGTGAGAACCATGAAGTGTAGGTGAAATGTGTGTATCCTATGGAACTTGGACCTCAACCTCAGATGGGGGCTGAACATCTTGATCAAGCTGTGGTGACTGAACAGCAGAAGGATGTGCCTATCCTTCAGGTGCAGCAGGTGGCTCAACAATTGGCCCACGACAAACTTGAGCACCCTCAATCCGAAAGCCCATAAATTGTTGCAAATGTTTCAAACAATAAATATTGTTTTGTGGAATAGATTGAACTTTTTCATTTGCAAAAGAAACACCAAAATTTTTGAACACAATAGTGAGATGAGCAACATATGGCAGTGACCTATGAAGGTCCTTTCTGGTTGTTTCAGACAAAATTTGTGTCATGATAGGATGCATATTGACTTTGATATCCTTCTTCATGCAATACATGACAAACCTCTGAGTATCTGTGAGCCTGTCCCTTCCACCACCTTGTGGTGTGATAATTGTGGTGAGAATGTGATGAATTACCTAAGGACAGGTGGGAATGTGTTTGCGTTGAATCTAGTTTACATGGGTTTGCCTGGAATCCGTTTGATCATGAGGGAGACCAGTTAGCAGGGTGTATGCTTCATGCAAATCAAATTCAAATTCATGGTAATCTTCCCCTTCATCAGGAATCTTGAAAAGTGTAGAAGCCAGCTCAGTTGATAAGAGAATAGAAACCCCTTTCACTTCAGATTGAAAACCCTCTGGTACATCAGTCAAATTCATGTAAAATTCTTGCACCAGCTTAGGGCAGAAAGTGTGAAATTCAGAAATAAAGTGCAGCCAAACCTTGAAACTTGAAAAGTTGATGAAATCAGGAAATGCACTGGCAAAGTCCTCATAATGAAAATCAACTGCTCGAGGCTTAAGAATGTTTTCCTTCAGAGACTATCTTGGAAGGTGTAGCTTCAGAGGGATTAGAAAAACCAGATGAGGTGGAGGAAGATTCCCCTGAACTTGAGGCATGTTTCAGAAGACAGGAGAGAAGCTTCCCCCGGGGATGACGAGGCACTTTGGGGATTTTCCACGACCAGAGGATGGCAACCTACTCGCTTGGAGGGAGTTGCAGAGGGTGAAGATGCATCCAGTTGCTGCGTCGGATCATGGCAATGCTTGCTCCTGCATTCGGTTGGGGGCTCTTCAATCACAACCCCACGAGCAGTAGCCCTAGACCTCACGCCCCTCCTTGGTGTCTGCTTGGGAGGCATCGCAGCAAGCAGAGAAGAGAGGAAGGTGATGTGGAAGAGAGGAGATGGCGGGAACAAGAGAGAAATCTCATGTTTCCTTTGAGATGAAAAGAGGCGGCGGGTCGACCTGCAAATGAGGGCATAGAAAAAGGCTCTACGCAAGAGATGAAGAGGTAAGATGAGCTGCCGATGCTCCTTACCTAAACAGTGACTGATAAAAAAATAAAAAATCTGCCTGGGAGAAGCAATGGTGTCGACACAGAAGGAGACTGTGTCGACCTGACCAGTGATGGTGTCGACACATGAAGAGGACTGCGTCGACCTCACTGGGTAAAAAATGATGATATGATCAGGAAAAACTGAGATGGGGTCTTTATGATAATGAAAGAGGTATGAAATCAACTTGTCAAGGTATTTAATATGTTGAAGAATCCATTTGTCATTTCTTAACAAAACCATCGTAAATCCAAGGGTTAAACAACAACTTACAAGATATGTCATTGATTATAATGAAACACTGAAATGACATTTTTGAATGATATAGGACATTCAATACAGTCAATGGCAATCTTTCATATTCTTCTAACCAAGGTAATGAAAAACTCCTTTTGAATGAAGTCAATTGTGATGAAGTAAAACAGTCTTAATCAATCTGATTGGGGTAAGGTTATTTGTTTTGTGATTGAATTTTTGTGGATATTTTATTTTATTTTATTTTTTAATCAAACTTTCAAATATATTAATCTTGTTCACACAAGAACTAATGCTTTTTACACACCATAGTCCCTGGTACTAAATATTTACTCATTATCAGTTTCAAAGGAGCAAATGATAACCTTTTAACATGAAAATATACGTTTATGAGACGCCAATATTTCCAGTTACTCAGTTATCATCAATATTGGAAGATTTTTTTTTTCTTTGTTTACCCCTTTGAACAGAGATAGCAACAAAAACGCTTCATGACATACATGGCACTTCATTCTTTGTGAAGGTTTGTTTTCTCAGCATTAGTGCCATTGCTTTGTTGAAAGAAAGATGGAAAGTGAATGAAATAAAAAAAATTCCACCTTCTCCCTCATCAGTTGTAAAGAGATGTCTAAATTCAATGCACAAGTGATCTTCATGTCTTTAAGGAATTAGATTACTTTAGGAGTTCAGAATATAATTGAAGATTGACTGTAAAAATATAATAGATCAGTCAAAAAGCCATTCTGTGGTTTCTTTTGATAAGAATAATGAACATCTCATGAATAGGAATTGTATCAACAATGAATTAATTTTGAGTTTATGTAAGAAAAGAAGTATGAATTCTTTAGCTCCCCCTGAGTTGTTGATTCCAGAAGACTTTCATTAAGATAAAGAGAATTAAAGATTTGAATGAAAAAATTAAGATGAGCAAAATGTTTTTATTGAAGGACAGGGACTCCCCCTCAACAATTGCATACAAGACTCTTGATACTTGGCGGAGACATATACTCACGCATAGTGAAAGTGTCCAGACAAGCCTGAATTGTCTTTCTTCAAATCACTATTTGATATACCAAGAATGCCAAGCAATGTGAGAGTGAGGAACTTATTTGCAAGAGTGGAGAGTGTTGTAAATGCAAAAATAGATAGAAGAATGCAAGAAATATTTACAGCATGAAGCAATTACTCCCCTCAGAATGTGCCCTAACAAAGACACATAACTCAACCCAATGATGGAGAGGTCAAGAAGAATGTGGACATTTGCATAATCCAAGCTCTCTTCTTAAGATGATAATCTATTTTCTGGAAGAGGCTTAGTGAAAATATCAGCAATTTGAGTTTCAGTTTCAATGAAATGAAGTTCAAGAGATTTCTTAGCAACCTCATCCCTCAAGAAATGATGCCTAAATTCAATGTGTTTTGTGCGTGAATGCTGAATTGGGTTTTTAGACAAATTAATAGCACTAGTGTTGTCACATAAAAGGGGAATGCATCCTAACTTATGATTATAGTCTAGAAGCTAGGTTCACCCAAAGAATTGGGTGCCACAACAATCAACCGCAACATACTCAGCCTCTGCATTGGATAGAGCAACTGAGTGTTGCTTTTTGGAACCAAGAAATCAAGCATCCACCTAGATATAAGCACAAGCCACTAGTACTTTTCTATCAAGCTTACAACCCGCATAATCAGCATCACAATAAGCAATCAAATCGAATTTACAACCAGCGGATACCAATGCCAAGTTCACATGTTCCAACAAGATATTTAAAATTCTTTTGACAGCTAACAAGTGACTTTCTTTAGGATTAGCTTGAAACCTTGCACACAAGCACACACTAAATTGAATATCAGGTCTAGAAGTAGTGAGATAAAGTAGAGATCCAATCATACCTCTGTATGTCTTTGGGTCTACTGACTTACTAAGTGAGTCTTCTTCTAGTTTTACATTTACTGCAATTGGTGTGCTTGAGTGCTTGAGGTTCTGAAAGTCAAACTTTTCAGGAGTTCTTTGACATACTTTGTTTGACTTATAAAGATCCCTTCACTGGTTTGGTTAACCTGCAATCCCAAAAAGAATTGTAAATCACCCATTATGCTCATTTCAAATTCAGTTTTCATTTGGTTAGCAAATTCAGTGCATAAATCTTTATTTGTGGATCCAAAAATTATGTCATCAACACAAATTTGGACAACAATTATTTGTTTACTTACTATTTTTGTAAACAAGGTTTGATCAACATTACCTCGAGTGTATCCCTTATCCAATAAAAATGAACTCAAACGATCATACCAAGCTCTTAGAGCTTGCCTGAGACCATAAAGAGCCTTATGAAGTTTGAAAACATGATCAGGAAATTTTTTATTTTCAAAGCCTAGAGGTTGTTCTACAAAAACATTTTCTTTGATGTAACTATTTAAAAAGGCACTCTTTACATCCATTTGATAAACTTTGAATTTCAATGAGATAACATTTGACTTTCTTAGGATTAGGTAAGAAATATTCTCACAGCTTCTAGTCTAGCTACAGGGGCATATGACTCTTCAAAATCAATGCCAAACTCTTGATTGTACCCCTTGGCAACTAGTCTAGCTTTATTCCTAACAACCCATTTTCATTCAATTTATTTCTAAATACCCATCTAGTGCCAATAACAGATTGGTACTAGGTCTAGGTACTAATTCCCACACTTGATTTCTGTCAAATTGATGAAGTTCATCATGCATTGCATTGATCCAATCTTCACTCATTAGAGCTTCATCAATTAACTTGGGTTCAATTTGGGAAATTAGTGCTACTGGGTCTTCATTTATTGCATTCAAAAAAGATGATCTACTTCTAACTCTATCATGCACATTGCCAACTACATTCTCAATTGGATGATCTCTCAAAAATCTGTTTTCAGGAATTACCTCTTGAGATGCATTCAAGTCTGGAACAATATTACCTGATCCACTTGTTGTAGGTGAATGGTTGTCCAGACTTTCAAGTGAGTCTTTATTTTCCTCAATGGTTGGTGATGACTCAACAATGAAATCATCCTCTTCCTTATTTTGATGAGCCATGCAAGATGTAGAATCATCAGTTGAAAATGAGTTTTCATCAAAGACTACATGTGGAGATTCTTCCACAGTTTTATTTTTGAGAATGTACACTCTAAAAGCTCTAGAGATTTCTGAATTACCAAGGAAGATGGCTTCATGACTTTTGGCATCAAATTTATCAAGATTTTCCTTATTGTTATTATGTACAAAGTATTTGCAACCAAAAACTTTAAAGTAAGATAAAGTTGGCTTTTTGTTTTTCAACAGTTCATAGGGGGGTTTTCTGATTTTTGGTCTGACCAATGCTTAACAATTATAGTTCAAACCATCAACTAACAGTTGGCTTATGCTTAACAAATTATAGTTCAAACCATCAACTAACAGAACATTTTCAATTGAGTTTGAGGAGGATTTACCAACCTTTCCAGATCAAATGATTTTCCCTTTATTTTTACCTCCAAATGTGACAGATCCTCCCTCCTTTTCAATCAAAAATGAGAACTTTGTTTTGTCTCCTGTCATGTGTCGTGAACACCCACTATCAAGAAACCATACATTGGAGTTGGGTGCATGACCTTCCTACAAAAATCAATCAGAGAAGAGAAGATTTTGGTACCCAAACATTGTTGGGACCATTAGTGTGTTTGAGCAGAGACAATAGATCTTTTCTAATCATATTTGAGTTGTTTTTGGCATTTGATTTATTTCAGAAGTGATTTCTCTTTTTGACAACTTAGCATTTCTTTTTGGAATGAAAATGTCAGTGTTCTTTCTTTCATAAGCATGGAGGTTATGCAATTGGGCATGGTCATTCATGTATGGAAATTCAAACCAAGGATTCTGTTGGTATATTGGGAATTTTGGATAAAAGAATTGTGAATGGTACCAATAAGGATTATGATACCATTGATTCCAAGAGTTGATCCAATCAAATTGATGTGTTGTCTTGGATCTCCAAGAATTATCATGAAAGTTTCCTTTTGTGTTTTGATTATTTTTCAAATTTTTGTTGATTTTTTGTTTAACTGATTGTTGATTTTCAGAGTTGGACAGGTCGACCTGTGTTGGACTGGTGTCGACCTATTTTGTTTCCTTTGGTTAGAGACTTTCTTTTTATTCTGATTCTTGAAAATTTCAGATATATTATTTGACACTTGTTTATTGTTATTTTCTGGAGTAGCACTTTTAACAAATTTTATCAGGGGAGTTTTTGAAGATTTTTCTTTCTTTTCACCAGATTTATTCTTCAAGGATTTTTGTGTGGTGAATCCTAGTCCGTGTTTCTCAGATCTCATTCTTGCTCCTAACAATGCATCAAGATTTTCTTTTCCTTTTGTGAAGGTTTCAATTACTTGTTCCTTTTCTTCCAACAAATTCTTAAGTTTCTAGATTTCATCAATATCTTGTTGCTTTTCCCTTTGTTGCAATTCCATTTTTTCAGAAAGTTTCTCAAAGTCATTATTGGCCTTTTGAGATGCAATTTTCAGTTCATCAATTTCGTTCAAAAGTTCTTCATTTTCTTCATTGAGTTCATTACTTCATTTTCAAGTTCATAAATTCTTTTATTCAATGAAGTATCATGCATGACATTTTCAAATTTCTTTTTTAAATGTTGTTTTCCTTTCTTATTTCAGAAAACTTTTCAACCAACTCAGCATTATGCATCTTGCCAATCTTCAATAGTGTATTGTTCAAAGGAAGTACCTACCTTTCCATTGCTACTGTTGCCATAAAACATAGCTCCTCATTCCCTGAACTTGAGAACTTTTCTTCTTCATCCTCACTTTGGTCATCATCTGACCAAGTTGCTACCATAGCTTTAGGCTTCTTCAATTTGTTGTTCTTTTTGTACTTGTCCTTTTTATTCTCAAGACATTCCCCTTTCATATGTCCTGCCTTATTGCACCAGTAGCAAATAATAATCTCATCAATTTTTTAATTTCTACTGGAATTGACATTTGAAGCAGAAGAGATATTTCTTTTGCCGGAAGAGAAATTCTTCTTTCCAGTAAATTTCCCTTTTTTTATTTTAAAAATTTTCTCAATTGCCTAGTCATGAGGGCAAGTTCATCCTCATTGGACTCAGACTCTTCAGAACTTGATTTCTCTTGACTTTTCTCTTTGTTACTTGATGAGGCTTTAAGTGCTACTGGTTTGGCCTTAAGCATATGTTCTTCACTTCTTTTCAAATTTATTTCATATGTTATTAAAGATCCTATGAGTTCATCCAAAGACATTTTGGACAAATCCTTAGAATCTTCAATCACAGTGGCCTTAGTATGCCAGATAGATGATAGAGAGCTCAAAATCTTTCTTACCAAATCAACATCAGTGTACTCTTTACCTAGTGCCTTCAGTCCATTGACGATTGTCATAAACCTAGCAAACATGTCAGAAATTGATTCATCAGATTTCATCATAAACAATTCATATTCAGAAACAAGTATGTTTGCTTTGTTTCCCTAACTTGAGATGTTCCCTCATACATTAATTCAAGTTTATCCCACATCTCTTTAGCAGATTTACACATGGATATTCTTGAATATTCTTTACGGTGGACTGCACACTGAAGCATGTTCATGGCACTATAGTTCAGAGTGGCCCTCATAATCTGTTCTCTAGTCCAATTCTCTTCATCTCCTTGATTTTCATAAGGACCCGCTTCAACTACCTTCCAGATTTCATAGTTTTGAGCCCTAAGAAAAACCTGCATGCGATTTTTCCAATAAGAGTAATCAGACCCATTGAAAAATGGTGGCCTATTAATGGAATGACCTTCAACAATAAAACCTTGATAATCCATTATGTAGGAAGCAAAGTAGTAACCAAACAATCAAAAAATTCAAGCAAGTGTCACACAAAGATTAGACAAAAACACTCAAATCAGATCAGAACAATTGTGAACCCGCTCTGATACCAATTGTATGATCGAGTGATTAGGTGAAACAGATCTAGAAGGGGGGTTGAATAGATCTGTTGCCAATTCTTGCGGAAGCTTAAGAAAATTAAAACTACTTTGACTCAGAGATCTAATCACAAAAATAATTTTCAGATCTGAAGTGTGAGTTTGTAAGAGGAGGTGTGAGAGAATTAGGCTGTTAGTGGGAAACCACAATCCTATGCAATCATCTAGCGCAGATCAACAATAACCATTGCACATAGGGTTTTTTAGGTGGTTCGAAAATCACACATGTGATCCCTACGTCCACCCCTCACACAGTGAGGACACTCTACTCAAAATTTGAGTACAACTCACACTGGAGCACGACGACTGCAACACACTTGCATTAGACAACTCACACACTAATTCTAGAGCACAACTGCTCCAGAAACTGAGCACACTTGCTCAAACACACACTGAGTGTTCAACTCACCAAAACCGAGCTCAATGGCTCACAAAACACAAGCTAGATCAAGACCAACATAAATCAGATCCTCTAGCAATGATCTAATCCAAGAAAATTCATTCACAGAAATTTATGCACCTTCATACACAAATCTCATGGATGAATCAGAAGAACAACTTCAGAATTGTAAGAAATAGATACAACATTTGTGTTCTTTAATGAAGATTCCTTGCAGATGGTTGAATTGAAGAGATCTGGTGATGCTTTCAATCACTTGGCGATGCTCTGCTTCAATTGCCTCTGAATCACCATAAAATTCTCTTCAATTGCTTGCTTCTGCTGGATCTGCTCCGTTGAAAAGTGCTTCAACTTCTTCTGCAGAGCTCTCCTTCACTCCCTTGTGCTTTCCAAGGAAGTCCGCCAAAAGCTTTTTCTGGAATCTTCTGGAGGTCTCCTATGTCTTGGGGGCCAATAATTGGGGGTATATATAGCCTCATAAGTCCAATTGTACCCTTGGGGTGCGTGGGCACACGATCCAAGGCAACTTCCCTTGAACCCCAAGTAGCCACGTGTCCAGAGGAAACAAATGTTGAGACTTCAGCCGGAGTGTGTCGACACCACCACTAAGTGTGTCGACACCCTGTCCCAGGCAGGCAAAATGATCTCCTGGAAGCTGGGACTAGTGTCGACACAACTTGACCCTGTCTTCAACGCTAGCTTCTGGGACAGTGATCCAGTGTCGACACCACCAAGGGATGTGTCGACACCAACATGACAAAAATTGTATAGCCCTAAGAATTTAACACATAAGCCATTAGCATAAGGCATTATCATTAAAGTATGAAATGGAAAATGTTCAAGACATGTTGTTTGGGCATTATTATTATATAAATGAGCCATGTACCATGTTCACCCCACAAGCACAAAATCACAAAGTGTCATCATCAAAACTAGGGAGAAGGGATATTAAAACCACACTCAACCCAACATAATCTACATACCACAGTCTATATAGTCCATTGAAAGAAATAACATAAACCATAACATCCTCATAGCCAGTTTCCAGTTTCCAAGTACAATAATGCCAAAGTTCAAATTACAATTTTCATCACCTACTAGCAAATGAAATACAAGTCTTCAATCTAATCTTCACGTTCCTCGCTGGTTCTTGCCACGTTCTCAACTTCTAAGTCTCCTGAAATGTTTAGCAAGGGTGAGTCTACACAATAGACTCAGCAAGCAACTTAAAATCACAAACTATACACTTATCACACATGCCTTCTAACATTTAACATTTTACTAACTTACTAGAATTTAACATTTAATCTCCTATATGTTCATGCTATAACATAAGAATCAAACATGGAATCCTTTAAACAAACTATACTAATACATGTAAAGTAATGATTTCTAAACATGCTTACTTATAACATGGTGATCATTTGTATACTTACATGCTTTCATTTCATGATTTTATATAATACAAACACATGACATTCTTTTCAATTATAACATGATACTAACACATGCTTATCTAGTAATACTATCTCATGGACAATTCACAAAATCCTACTCACGGTACTAATGTAATATCATATTCATCATTTAACATGGATCATGTTAACACATGCATTTACCTTTTTCATGACATGTAACATATGGATACCATATATGAATCAAAGCATTAAAATAGAATCATGTAGCCAATGTTATGTAGCATATAAACAAATTCAAGCAATTCTTTAACCTACATTATGCAGCATTCAATTAGTTATCCTGTAGCAGTGATCATTTAAACATGTAATATATATTACATATAACCAATGACATGTAGTTCATATGGCATGTAATCATGTAGCGTATAGACATGTAGCATGTAGTCATATAGCATGTAGTCATTTATCATATAGCATGTAGTCATGCGCATATACTCATGTAGTCATTCATATTTAGTTGCCAAGGCATAGCCCGCACTATTATAGGATCATATAGCATATAGACATTCACTTATCACCTAGGCAATGCAGTGATGAAGTCATGTATTTGCGCAAAATCGGAGAAAGCCCTTCCCACCTTAACCAGTAGAACTTGTCTACTTCCAGGATTTCAATCCGTTGCCCACGGATTCAATAGGTCATTTCATATAGTTGAACCATTCCATAGGGGCATCCATGGTGTAGTTCCCTGTAGAAAATCTCTACAGTAGAAATGTCTTTTTGGCCAATCATTTTCAGAAATGCAATAACGTATATATTAATGCAATCATGAAACTATTACATGAAACTAACATTTTCATATAACTATATCATGTTCTTTTGTACATTCATGCATAATTATCAGGATGACAATACTATTTTCACACATCATATTTTCTTAGTTCTGAAGTCAAATCCTACTGTAAAACAACAACCTATCATGGTACTACATTTATCCAAAATTCAACATGCATATACATTATCATGTCTATTGATTTCTATATGCATTTATTTGTCAGAAAATCATAGCAGCATGTACAGTGCTTAGAATAATATCAACTTTTAACCACAAGATGGATATAACATAATAAACATATCTGTAATTTTTTAGAATTTTAGAAATAGTAAACTATTTTTACTATTAAACATAGATTTCAGGCAATTTACAAGATATTCCAATTTGAACATGGTAGACAGTGAACCTTCCCTTCTAATAGATATAAAACAGGCACACAGTGGTTCTAACTTCATAGAATTTCTGAATAATAACACCCAACATGTATAATTATTCTATATTTAAATTTAGCATATGATGGTGTAAAAGAACTCAGAAATTAATAGCACTCTTCACAGTACTTAGAATCCTATCAAATTTTAACCACTACTTACATATAGCACAGGAAACATTTCTGTAATTTTTCACAATTTTTGAAGTAGTAACGATAATTTTAATAATTAACACAATTACATTCAACTTAACAAGATGAATCAATTTACATGGTAGACAGTGAACAATGTGTTCTAACAGTCCTAAAACATGCATACCTTGGAATTGAATTCATGCTAATTTTTTGAAACCATCACTTGCATCAATTCTAATTTTCCCAATTCAAACTCTTTCAAATCACGCATATTTCATCTTAACAAAATATTATAAATGACTATTATCATTTAAAAATCATCAATATCTCGTGGCATGATCCACTGAACATAATATACAGGACCAGAATAACTAAACACATGCATGCATTCACAATTTTCCCAAAAACATATCAAATCATGCGACATCAGACAACATTTGTTCTGGAAAATGGAATTTGGCTCCAGGTCTGGACGCCAGAATAGTAGACGGCATGGTCTATTGCCGTTTACATAGGAGCTTGGCGGCAACATGGTGGCCGCCAACTTCCTGCCTTCACAAGGTGCAGAACGAAACACAAAAACACATAATTTTAGGGGGTCCAGGGATGGAATAAAATCCAAAAAATGTGAAAACCCTAGAAGACAAGTCTATGGTTGAAACCTTAAGCTACTTTCCTGGGAATAAATCTAAAAGCATCTAGATTTTCCGATGAAGCCCTGCTCGGCGAAGCCTAGAAGAGGTCTAAAACTGCTTGAATCTGATCTTTCCTGTCGATGTAGGTCGATCCTCGAGAGTTTAAAGCTTCCTTGATGTGTAGTGCATCTCTCTGTCATTGAAGATCGTCGGAAGAAGCATCCAAACTCCAGATCAAGCTCGCCAAATCTCCCTTTTCCCACAGAAAACCCTAACTTTTCATAAGAGCCAAAGACCTAGCTCGGCCGAAGACAAGGTGTTTTTATAGGTTAAGGGGTCGGGAACGCATTAAGGTAGGTCACCTACCGTTTTACATGGCTTTCCTAAACTGAAACCGGGCAAACGCGAGTGTTACCAAATCTGAAACCGTCACACAGCTGGGAACTTGGCGTCCACATTTGGTGCCGCCAACAGGTGGTTGGCGTCCACCGAGGTGCCACCCACAAGGGTGTTGGCGTCCATCGATCTGGACGCCAATCCTGGCCTGGCAGTCAGCGACACAGTATCCTGCCGCCAACTGGGTATTTAGGCCAGAAACAACAATTCATTTAAAATAGATGTATGAACACATCATAAATTTTAATAAGTAGATATTACATACACAAAGTTAAACATATATTTATATATGTATACAACATAATTACATACAACATGCATAGATTTAATGTATATACTATGTACTTCAACAATTGATATTGCATGCACATTTAAATATATATATTACATGTATAAAATAACCTTATGCGTACTTACAGGATATACAACAATGGTTACATACTATATACACTATATTATTTAAATGCACTATGCACAGAATAAATAAATATAATATATACATAAAATACTTAGATACTACGTGCACATTAAAATATAATGCATGCGCAGAATTAAACTTATATATATCCATAAGATATTTAGCAATAACTACATATTATATGCACAACATCTCTTAAATTCAATATACATAGGATTTAAATAAATTCTATGATGTATAAAATTAGCTACGCACTCATCCACAAAAAATAATATATATACATACATATACACATGAGTAATTAAATAATTATAATATGCACAAATTTAATACACCATATAAGCAAGAACGAGTAACATCACATATATAGAATATAAAGTGAACAAAATTCGGGGGCCTCACACCTCATAACTCTTTACTCATCTGCAATGGCTCGCAATCAGTGACAAACTATGCAAGAAACTGTAGCTAGATTAACTCAGGCATTACAGAACATAGTTCAAGCTGGGAATCAGGCTCCAGCTGCGAGGACCGAGCTGGTCATTTACACAATAATTTCAAGAGTTTTAACCCTCCTCATTTCTTTGGATCCCTTGAACCAGACGAGGCGGAGAACTAGAAAGAAGAGATGGAAATAATTTTCCAAGTAATGCAATGCACAAATCGATAGAAAGTGGTACTTGCCACTTTCTAATTTACTAAGGATGCCCGGGCATGGTGGAAGGCCACATCGGCTCATCTACTCAATGTAGCGGAACTGGAGTGGGCTGGATTCTTGGAAATATTTCGGAGAAAGTATTTCTTCTGAGAGTCAGGGAAAAGAAGGCGACCGATTTTTCCGTACTGAAGCAAAAGAGCATGTATGTGGCTGAGTATGAAGCTCAGTTCGCTCGTCTAGTAGTGTATGCCCCACATCTGGTGGGCTCGGAAAGATTGAAGGCCAATCGATTCCTTGATGGGCTTAGGCCCATGTTCATTGAAAAGCGCGGACCTCACGACATACAAACATACACTGAGATGGTCCAAAGAGCTCAATTGGTGGAAGATACTATGGCCAAAGTAGAAAGCATGAGAGGGATGGATGTCTCAATGCCGGTCTTCGTCAAGAAAGGAGCAGCTAATACGACACCAACTTTCCGTAACAACAACAACAACACTTATAACAACAACAAGAAGAGGCCGAATGCTGGAAGGGGCTATGCTGTGGACAAGAAAGTAAAAGTAGAAGGAAAGAGATAGTTGAGAACTATCGATTTTGTGATAAACCAGGACACCGAGCTGACGAATGCTGGAAGAAGCTCGGGGCATGCTTGAGGTGTGGTGGTTGTGACCACCATGTTCTTGACTGTCCTATGCTGAAGGATTAGCCAGGCAAAGCTCAAAATGTACCACGACGTCAGGGACGCCTTAATGATGTTGTAGAAGCTGACCTACCCAAGGAAGGGGGTATGGTGGAAGGTACCATTTCCATACACTCTCAACCGGCTTTTGTACTTATTGATACTGGAGCTGCATATTCATTTATTTCCACCGCATTTGCTACTACTCTACCTATCAAACCTGTACCGATGAAATCGAAGATCACTGTAGCTTCTCCACTTGGCTCAGAATCTAAGCTCACACACTACTTGCCAAAATGTGAAACCATAATTGGAGGACACAATCTCCCTGATGATCTCATTTTTTTAGACATGAAAGGCTATGATGCCATATTGGGTGTCGATTGGTTGATCGAATATGATGCCGATGTAATTGTCATCATAGGAGGGTCACCTTCAAAAGACCAAACCTTCCAACCCTTTCACTACTTGGCACTCGCTATCATAAACACCCTATCTTGATATCCTCTCTAAAGGCTTTTAAGCTGATCAACTAGGGTTGTGATGCTTTCCTAGTTTCGGTCGTGATGATTGAAAAGAAGAAACAAACTCTAGAAGGCATTCCCGTAGCCAGAGACTATCCTGATGTATTTCCAGAGGACTTACCCGGAATACCACCTGAACGGGAGGTAAATTTTACCATTGACCAACTACCCGGGGCAGCCCCTGTATCCAATGTTCCATATCGCATGTCCCTTGTTGAATTGCAGGAGTTAAAAAGGCAGATCCAAGAGTTGTTAGATCAAGGTTTCCTCAAGCCCAGCACTTCCCCCTGGGGATCACCTGCACTGTTTGTTACGAAGAAGGACGGGACAATGAGACTCTGCATTGATTACTGTCAGTTAAATCAGTTGACAATAAAGAACAAGTATCCACTACCTCACATCGATGAGCTGTTTGATCAGATCTCCGGTGCAGAATACTTTTCCAAGATCGATCTAAGATTAGGCTACCATCAGCTGAGAATCAAAGAAGAAGATATACACAAGTTAGCATTCCATAGTAGATATAGTCACTATGAGTTCGTGGTCATGCCATTTAGCTTAACAAATGCTCCAGTGGCCTTTATGCAACTTATAAACAACATTTATAGGCCATACTTAGACCAGTTTGTAGTGGTATTCATTGATGATATCCTTATTTACTCCAAGTCTAAAGAAGAGCATGAAGAACACTTGAAGATTGCTCTGCAAGTGCTTAGAGACAATCAACTCTATGCCAAACTTAGCAAGTGTGAATTCTGGATGGAGGAAGTATCTTTCCTTGGCCACATCATATCCAAGGAGGGAATCTCTGTAGATCCATCTAAGGTGGAGGCTGTAAAGAACTGAGCAAGGCCAACAACTGTGTCGGAGATTAGAAGCTTTCTAGGTCTAGCTGGTTATTATCGTCGTTTCATTAAAGATTTTTCAAAGATAGCTGTACCATTGACCAGACTTACCAGGAAGGAGAATCCATTTACATGGACTACCGAATGTGAAGAGAGTTTCATGGCATTGAAGGAGCACCTCACTTCAACACCTGTACTGACATTGCCTGTAACGGGCCGAAGTTTTGAAGTATATACAGATGCATCTGGAATCGGCCTAGGTTGTGTGTTAATGCAAAATGGGAAGGTGATATGCTACACCTCCAGACAATTAAAGAAGCATGAAGACAACTATCCTGTGCACGATCTGGAGCTAGTTGTTGTAGTCTTTGCCTTGAAGATATGGCGTCACTATTTTTATGATGAGAAGTTCATTGTGTTTTCTGACCATAAAAGCATAAAGTACTTGTTTTCTTAGCAGGATTTGAATATGAGACAGTGTAGGTGGTTGGAGTACCTTAAAAACATCGACTTCACTATCCAATATCATCCAAGAAAAGCAAATGTTGTGGCAGATGCTCTTAGCACGAAGCCAATGGCTACCTTGTCAATTCTCATGGTGGGTGATTGGAAATTGCTAGAAGATTTTTCCAAGTTAGATATTGATGCTGACACCAAGAAGAAGGGATGTCTGATTGCTAGTGTTAGAACACAACCTACATTATTGGAGGATATTAGAGCACTTCAAGACAATGATCCAATGCTCGTGAAAATTAAGGCTAATTTGGACCAGAGGCCGGACTTCTCTTTAACTGAAGATGGAAGATTGTTGTTCAGGGATCGAGTCTGTGTACCCGACCATGCGTACACAAAGAAGATGATTATGGAAGAGGCTCATAAGACTAGGTATATCATTCATCCTGGAACTACTAAAATGTATTAGGACTTGAAAAGGAGTTTTTGGTGGCCAAATATGAAGAGGGAAGTGGCCAAATTTGTCGCCAGATGTTTAACCTGCCAGAAGATCAAAGCAGAACACTTGCGACCTACAGTAAACTTAAACCCCAAGAAATCCCAGCATGGAAATGGGAAGGTATAGGGATGGATTTCATTTTCAGACTGCCTAAATCTAGAGGTGGATTCGACGGCATATGGGTGATCATCGACCGCTTAACTAAGTCCGCTCACTTTTTTCCAGTAAAGAACAAGTGGTCAGTTGTGTAATCACGGGGTTGTGCACCCCTCGAAACACACAACACATTGTTTTTAAGAGCTTAAAAGATGTAACATGGATTAAAGGATAGTGTGATCGCCACCTAGCTAGTTGCCATGATTAAGAATTAAAAAGGCTAACATTGCTAGGAAAGGAGGTGAGAACAGAGGCACTTACTGTAGTCGCGACGGGGAAAACCATCATGATGAAGCTGATGTCGCGACGCCCGGGACAGGTGCGTCCATGATGTCGCGACCCTAGTGCTTGTCGCGTCCTCTGCAATGCGGGAGAATGTTGGTGTAGACCTTCTTCCCATCCCCCAGCCGGCCAGGGAACAAGAGCTCCTCGTTAGATGGTGCCTGAGTGCCTGCCAAGACAAAGAAAACAACAAATAAAACCCTGTTAGACCATATTTAAACGTAGCATCTATTCAAAATTGAAATGAAAGGAGATAACATGGGGGGAACGAACTTGGGGGGTGGTTTTAAGCCCCTTGGGTTGTAGGAAAAACGTAGTAGGAAAGTGAAATATGTTCCTATCTAAGAAAACAAATAACATGCATGAAAGGAGAAATGAGGGGGAAGAAGGAGAAAGAGCCCCAATGGGGCGACTTCCTGGCTACTGATGATGTCTCTGAATGTTGGAGAAGCTTCAGAAGTCGCCTCCTCCATGCCCAAGCTCCATAGATGAAGAAGGTTGCATAAGTTAGTAAAGAGAATAGGCGAAAATGTGACAAAAAGGGAGAGCCACGAGCTTAAGTATGAGATCTGGGGAAAATCCGGCAGCACTTCGTGGCAAAAGGGGCTCTCTCCTTACTCTGATGGAGAAGGGAGGTTTATATAGAGGAAGAGAGAGAATATCCCGCCCTTAAGTAATAATCTCCCAAAATGAGGTGATAAAACCATGTAAATCCGCATGGGAGAGTCCTAGGGTGATTCCCAAGGGTCCTGGAACCTGAAACCGCACTCAGGGGGATTAGGAGGTTACCTAGGATAAAGACTAGGCCATTGGAGGATAAATAGGAGGTGTTTGCGGAGGCCAACGCATGCGGCTGTAGTTGCGACATGTCGTAGGGGAGCGACAAGATAGTCGCAACGGCCATAAGGGTCACGACTCTGAAGCCACGTGCATGGATATGCATGGGTTGTCGCGACAACCATGAGGGGCGCGAAAAAGGAGGAGCACGACGCGCCGACCCGTCGCATTTAAGAAAAAATGATTATTTTAAAAATTGACCAATCATATGGGAGAATAGTAAGAATTAAAGCCCATGGATCCTTTAAAAGGGATAATGGACGGGATAAAATGAATTGGGCTTCTTAACGGGCTCAAAACAAGGCTAATGATGGGCTCAAGGTGAGTGACCAACTTGGGGCTCACTAGGATAATAAGAATAATGGTTCAACTTATGGGCCAGAATCGGGTGTCTACAGATTGCCCCTCCTTGGCTTCCACTTTGCAAGGAGCGAAGCGGAAGTATGGAGGAGGTGTCATGAAATGACGGTGAAGCGGAAATGACGTGGAATGGACTGAAAAGGTGGGATCCAAGGTAAAGAGACACCCGATCTAACCATCAAGCAATTGGAATCTTCTTGAAAGCCCCGAGTTAGCTGCTCAAGCAGAATGCAAGAAGGACACAAGTCTGGAAGAGAAGGATAAAGAAAAGGACGATCAACCCCTCGATTGAGAGATACCCTAGCCGATTGGCCTTCAGGTTTCATTTTGGAGGGACATGTGCGTGCCAGGCAGGTAACTCATGACTCTGTCCTGGGAGCAGTTCTCAACCAAAATGGATCAAAGGAACAAGGATGAAAATTGTATAGAGATCCAGACATGGAAATTCTCAACAAACTGGCAAGAGCAACTCGCTCAGAGGCAAACCTTCCGATTCAAAGTGGAATAGGGTTTCTTGTTTTAAACATGAAGAAATGATTGGCACTCAACAAGAGCTCACCATTAGCCAGGATGAGTCAAGATAGCTCAAAATCCTACATGATGTATGCTGGGCTCAAGAAAAAAAAATCATTAAATCAAATGCAAAAGAAAAGGAGAAAATAGAAAGTATATCAAGGATAATATTGCTAAATCAACAAGAACGGGTCGAGAGTCTTCCTACAACCGCTGTGTATATCTAACTTAATGGCCTATCCGGCGATTAACAGCGCCACCTAGATCATCACCGTTTTTGTTGAAGGGGAACTCAAATCCCAGAGCACATTGAGAACCAGCCGGTCCTTGAAGCGATATATAAGTAGGATACCATATAGTAATGCAAGGGAGTAAGCATAGTGATACTTACCTGACTTACCTATGAAGCGCCATTTTTTGTGATTTTTGATTTTCTGATTTTTTACGATTTTCCTAATAAACAATCTAAGCAACAACTATAACAACAAAGAAAATATACATAAACGCAATCAAATAACACAAACGAACTATGCACAGACACATAAGACACACACAATAGAAAGGCGATGCACCTGGGGGTCGCGGCACTGTCACGACGGCCTAGATGGTCGTGACCTTGACATGTCAGATCATGGCGTCGCGACATTATTCTGCGCGATAAAAACAAAAAATCCGAGCTTATCATTATCCTAAAGCTATCCTCTCTACCATTAGGACTCCTAAACCTATCCTAAGGCTACTCTAACTCCTATGTACAGGTTTGGATGGGATTAGCACCCCTAGAGCTCTATAAATAAGGTTGTAGGGGGCTATTTTCGCAGTTCAACTTCTCTCTCTTCCTCTCTCTTGGTTTTCTCTCTTTCCAAGTCATGAAGAGAGCTTCTTCCTTGTCCCAAGCTGCCTCCATCCCCCATGGCGGTCCCAAAGCAGCGAGGACGGCCTATGCAGAGCTCCTTCGCCTCTCCTCCTTGCCTGGTCACATCAACGCATGACCTGGTCTTGAAGTAAGTACTTCCGCTCTCTAGCCATTTGATTTTCTCTCTCTTCTTCTTCTTCTTCTTCTTCTACCCAACCTCTCTTCTATTCCCTTTTTCAGATGCTCCCGAGCAATAGACGCTACTCCAAGATCCCTTTGCTCGAACCCATGATTAGAGCCCTTCCCGTGGCGTCCACATATCATCTAGGCGAATGAAAACTTACCACGGCCCTCGCGCTTGCCAAGAATTAGCACAAGGTGGTGCATGTGCGGGATAGCCTTACTGTGCTTGTGGAGCTGTGGCACCCACAGACCCACACGTTCATCTTCCCTTCTTTCGAGGCCACAATACTGCTGGAGGAACTGGAGCTCATGCTGGGGCTCCCAAAGGACAAGAAGGGGAAGTACGACATCTCCTACACTTGCGGTCTATGACGAGCCCGGGGTATGCTCACCTCCTCCCGATTTCTCAATGGATAGTGTCTCAGTGTAAAATAAAAAATGGGGAAGCATCTTGCTATTGCCAAGGCCGCCGCCATCTGCATCTGCGGCGTGATACTCTTCCCAGCACAGGACAACCATTTAATTACGGCAAATCTCAACATTATCTCTTGCATATGGGAAGGTATGTCTATTTCCTAGGCTGTCCTTGGATATCTCTATGCTTGATTATCTTCTGCAGCCACAGGCGGCCCTTTCTTTGGCTCCGTCATTGACTTCGAGTGCTGGATGGGCATGCGCATCAGTTTTCAAGCAACGGACGACCCCTCCACCTAATGCAAGAGTATGCTTCACCATCCTTTGACTTTTGTTGGTACTCCTCTTCACATGACACCACAAGCATGGTACAAGACAACAATGATCAAGGGGCTGAAAGAATGGAGGGTCTATTTCAAGACAATGACTATGGAGAAGTTCGAGATGCGCCCGCGATTTCTCCATAACAAAATGATCTGCCTCCCTCAGCGCATCGGCCTAGCTCTGCGACTCATCGGCGATGAAGCATTGGTCCTCTACAACCCCGACTGATGCCACCTTCAATGCGGTGCCAGACACCCAATTGTACCACCACTCTCTCACTACCCGCCAATCCAAGAATGGAAGAGGAACGATGATCAGGATGAACGAGATGTGAGGAGTGGCATCGTCCACTGGGAGGGATGCGCTACAGGCATCATCTCAGCGGAAGTGGCGGAGGATGAAGATGTGACCCGGGAGTATCACAAAGCTTTGAAGAGGATCCCGCCAAACATACCCACGGAGTCCGAGGTGGCACCGGGCGCTTGAGATGGATTTGAGAGATGTAGGCATTGTATCAGATGGTAGTTAGGACTAAAAAGATGATTTGATTGATTGTAGGGATGATTAGGATGTGTAATTGATCATTTGCATTAATAAAATCAGGATTTTGTTCAATGTACGCATTGCTCTGTTCATGTCGTGACCACTACAGACATCGCCTAAAGGTCGCGATGGCTCGATAGGTCGCGACACTATCACGGCTTCCCTAGTCGTCGCAACAAGGACGCGACGTCTATAGCTGTCGCGATGAACTAAGGGTTGAAAACGCAGAAACCCCCCTTTCTCCCCCCTCTTGAGCATTCAAACTCTCCCGAACTCTAGCTCTAGCGATTCTGACCTCCTCTGTTCTGACTCTCTCTTCACTCCTTCTCACTTGCACTCACTCTCCCTTTCTCTCTCTTTCACCCTCGTTCACGCTGGCAATGGAGGGATCCGGTGGTTGCGATGGCGGAAGGGGGAAGATGTCTAAGGCGAGGAGGCCTTCCCTGCGGCGCAAGGTGATGCCTCCGGCGATGGAGAAGGCGCCGGAGATGGAGATGGCGGAGGAAGAGGCACCGGCGATGGACATTGAGGCAACGCCATTGGCATGAGAAGCAACCATGAAAAAGGTAAGTCCCCGATGCCCTAAACCCCCAATTGATGGTGTGGATGTAAGTGTCCTACCCTCTTTCTAGGTTCAATTTGATTTAAATTTTAATTGCTTGGCTACTGACAATATGTGTTTTTGATGTGTAGGTGGTGTGGCAGCCATACCTAGAGGAGGGAGACGAGGGACAGTCTTGGTTGGAGCAGGCCCGACCCTACTTCGGTAGACCATTGTGGGTTCATGCTCTAAACCTTGTGCTACCTCTCCACCTGCATCTGACTCAGAGGTCGTTCGGCCTTCGTCAGAGTGCCGTGGAGTTCCCTAGCCGAGGCCAGACCCCTAGGCCTGTCCGGAGCTTCCAGGGACTTCACGACACCACTGATTGGCGTGATCGGGCTCGCGAGCAGATCGAGGACTGGGAGCACCAGGGCAGACGAGTCCTGTCTGACACCGAGTTCGACGACTCGTACCTGCAAGCTTTCGCCTTGAAGTATGGGGCGAGGGTGTAAAGGGGCGCGAGACGACAGGTAAACCACTAAACTCAGACCTCATGAATTGTTCTAAGATTGAATTGGATCTGACATAATTTGATGAATTGCAGGTGGATGTGACCGGGGAGATTGCCTCGCTTCGGGCCCTGCTTCACTCGGCAGTATAGGATCGAGATGCGGCGAGGAGAGAGGTAGAGTAGCTGGTAAGTACCTACTCAGACTTTGGTAACTACCCAATAATTTCATCAGATTGAGAAACTCACAAGTGTTGTATGTGCAGCGTGCGGAGCTAGCAAACGTGAGGAGGGCACAGGCCGGTGCATCCTCCTCAAGGGCAGCAGTGGAGAGCTCTCAGTCGGATCTAGCAGACCAACTGGCGAGTGCAATGAGGAGGGCCGAGGAGGCACATGCGGAGCTGGCAGAGAGGGTAAGTATGGCATAGACTCGAATTGAATTTGATTTACACTTAGCACTGACTTGATCTTGCACAGATGACAGAGCTGAGGAATGCCACTGATCGGGCAGCCCACTTGCAGGAGCAGAATGACGCAGCGGCAGTGACGATTGCCCAGTGGCGCCGCCAGGCAGAGATAGCGACAGCAGAGGCGGACTAGCTACGCACGCAGGCAGGGTCGTCATCAGAGGAAGTGACCCGGTGGCGCACGGAGGCAGAGACTGCAGTAGCGGAGGCGGCCCGGTGGCGCATCCACGCGGAGGTAGCAGTGGCGCAAGTGGGTGAGCTGACGAGGGAGCTGGCGACACTGTGTGTGCAGGGATCGCTGGTGGACCCGACAGAACTGGCCCGACTGCGCATTGACTTAGCTGTGCAGCAGTCCTTGGTCGTAGAGTTGCGGAGCTGCATGGCAATGGTGAGCCACGCTGCTCGAAGCAGGAGCAGGAGCCAGGCTGGAGCAAGCGGGGCGAGTGGTGCCTCTGTTAGATAGTTTTTGGCTGGTTCCTCCAGTCGGTGGAGGAACGAGGAAGAGGAGAGGCGCTTAGCAGGAGAGACGAGCGCTAGGAGTGGTAGGGGTGGGGGTGAGATGCTACCTCCGCCCGAGAGACATGAGGGATCCTGGGAGAGTGGTGGCGGACAATGAGGATCTTGTGAGCCACCTTCCCCTCTATCTTTTTACATGATGTTGTTATTAGTGAATTTTCATCTTTTGTGCCAATTTTGTGGTTTGAATGAATGAGTTGCGATTGACACGAGTGAGAGATGAGATCCGAGAAAGAGCAAGGGAGAAAAATTGAGTACACTGTTGCGCTTGTTCCAGAGTTTCTGTCCCTGCACACTTAACCAAAACATGTTAGATCTGCTCTCTGGCTCAGCCCCTTGCGTTAAGCAAGAAATGACTTCAACTTCACAGTAGTCAAGGGGCTGAGCCTTATTTAAATAGGCGGAAAGCAAACAATAACCATGCATGCTAAAAGAGAGAATGATATGTACATCTATTTTTTTTTTGGATTTTATGGTTTTCTAACTTTTTGGGGATTTTTGGGTTTTATAGTTTTTTTGGATTTTGGGGTTTTCCATTTTTTTTTAGATTTTGGGATTTTCTATTTTATTTTTTGATTTTGGGGTCTTCTAAATTTTTTTGGATTTTGAGATTTTCTATTTTTTTTATTTTCTATTTTTCTTTGTTTGAGATTTTCTATTTTTTTTTTGGACTTTCTATAGCGACACCTTCTACATTTTAGTGATTAGCTAGGAATCTCTCCTTCCATCTTGCACTTGTCGAAACGACTTCTAGGTATAGTGTGTGTTTGCTTTTGGCTTCCCTAAGGTTGATTGCCCCTGGTTACCAGTGTTCCTACGCAGACCAGATGTGGGGGATTTCGGTCATTAGTGGGGATATGAAGATTTAAGGGGATAAGACTTGGCATCGGTGCTTGAGACACTGACTTGTTTAATTCGCAATGGTGTATCACATATGGATTTTGTCTATTGTTCAGAAACTTTGTAGTCATTGCTTTTGCTTGGGGCAAGTGTGCGACCGGGCTCCACGGCGTCCCACGGGGAACTGTACTGCCACTCTTTGCCATGCCCCTACTCTCATTTTTTCTTTCACTCATTTGCTATCTTTTTTTTTTTTGAACTCACCGCCTCTTTTTGAGACTTCATTCACACACGATCTACGCCCTTCCCTTGTCTACAAGTCAGCATCTTTTTGCCCCTAGACCTTGTCCGAGTGAGAAAAGAAAAGACCTTCATTTCCCTTCACTAGGGCTTAGTAGGAACACAATTGACTAAGAGGAATTCAGTACGGGTTTCCGTGTTGTGTGTGTTAACTGAACCTAGAAATTGTCTAACAACAACAAACCAGATGTGAAACTCGGAGCTGCTAGCATTCCTTTGCAAAAATAGTGCCGCTATTGAAAGTCTTTTATTAATTGTAAAATCTTTTAAGGTACAACCTATTCCATAGGTGATAGAGCTCCTCACCCTCGACATTTACTAGCCTATATGCGTTCCCAGGGTACACATCCATGATGACATATGGCCCTTCCCAATTTGCTTGCAAATTTGACCTAGGACCTCCAGGTTTTATGAAAATTCTCTTCAAGACCATGTCTCCTTCTTGGACTTTGCGTTCAATCACTTTCTTTTGAAAAGATCTTGAGAGTCTACTTTGATATGAGAGCACATGATCGGCCGCGGCCAAACGCCGCTCGTCTAGAAGTTCCACTGTGTAAGTAACGCCTCTCGACGTTCATCGAGGTTAAGTTCTTTGTCCAGCTGCACCCTTAGCGAAAGAATGAGGATCTCATGTGGACATAACGTCTTAGGATCTAATGAGGTTAAGTGAAAAGAGAGTTTGCCCGGTGAGCATGCGGACAGAGGTACGGTAGTCCCATAGAGCCTCAAACAATTTCTCAGGCCAATCAGCAATTTTATGAGACTCACAAGTTTTCTTTAAAATTTTCAAAAGTGTTATATTTGTGGCTTCGGCTTGACCGTTGCCCTGTGGATAATATAGAGATGAATGATGTAGAGAAATATTGAATTTCTTATATAGGTCCTGAAGCTCTTAAGATATGGACTGGAATCCATTGTCGGTGACGATGCCGCTTGGCACTCCAAACCGCTAGATGATATTCTTCATAATGAATCTACACACGGTTGAACCTTTCATGTCTGCAAATGCCTCTGCTTCGGCCCACTTGGTGAAGTACTCAGTAGCGGTAAGGATCACCGAGAGGTCCAATGATATCACAGGCCCACATGGAGAATGGCCAAGGTGAAGACATTGGATGTAAGGAGGAAGATGGAGCATGGATTTTATCGGTATGAAGCTGGCACTTGATACACCTACAGACATAGATGGCGCAATCTTCCTCTAGGGTTGGCCAGTAATAGCTCTGCCTAATGATTTTCTTAGCTAGCATCTGGCTATTCACATGCCCTACACACTCACTAGAGTGAGCTACTTCCACTACTCTCCAGGCTTCTTCGTCTGACAAACATCTTAGGAGCATTCCATTTAGAGCGCGCCTATACAATACTTCTGCAACGATGGTATATCTTAGCGCAGCTCTACGGATGGCTCTTCTATCCTCAGCTTCAACTTCTTCTGGGAAGGTACCGTCCTTGCAATATTGCTCGATCTCATGGTACCTTGGCCTTTCTTCTTCCATCATTTCTCCTAGCTCCACAAGCATTACTTCCTTCGCTTCTCTTCTCTCTGCCTTTAAGACTAAAGAGCTTCTAAGGTTATTGAACCAAGGATCCTGAGTGGAGGGTGTTTCTAACCTCTTGACAATGATAGTCTCAACACTGCGGCTGAGAGGAAAGGAGAGAGATGAGGCCAAAGATGCGAGGGCATAGGCCAAGATGTTCTGAGAGCGAGGAGTGTGAATGTAGATAAGCTTGCGGAATTTCTTGGCTAGGAGAGTGACCATATCCTGATAAGGCTTGAGCTTGGGGTCACGAGTGCGGTAGGTAGAAAGGACCTGCCGAAGGATGAGTTGAGAGTTTCCTATGATCTTGAGATTACGCGCGCCTAAGAGATAGGCAAGCTTTAGACCGGCTAGGAGAGCCTTATACTCGGACACATTATTAGTGGCCGGGAACTGAAGCTGATAAGCCAGTGGAATGGTGATCCCTTCCGAGGTGAGCAAAACAACACCAATGCCCTGTCCCTAGAATTGAGAGCTCCATCAAAATGGAGTGACCAGAAGGGATCGAGAGAGATGAGTGACAGGTTTTCATTAGGAAATTCCTCTTGGACTGTGTGACTATGAGGAAGATGGAGGTGAGCAAGGTGTTCAGCAATGGCATACCATTTTATAGCCTTCTGGACTATAATGGTGATATCAAATTGAGACAAGAAGCTCTGCCAACGTGCCAATCTGTCGGCGAGGACTGGCTTCTCCAGGGGATACCTAATAGGATCCATTCTAGAAATCAAGCTCACCTGATGGGATAGGAAGTAGTGTTTCAATTTATGCACTACCCACCCTAGCGCTGCACATGTTTTCTCCATTGTGGTGAGCTTGAGCTCGGAAGGATTGAAGAGACTAGATAGGTAATAAACTGCCCTTTCTTTACCAGAATCATCATGTTGAGCAAGGACAGCTCCTAGGGAGTCCTCGATAGTTGACAGAGACAGGATAAGGGGTTTTCCTGGGACAGGCGCTTGCAGCACAGGGGTATTCATCAGATAACTCTTGAGCTTGTCAAAGGCTTCTTGGCACTTATCATTCCATTCGAATTTGGCTCCTCCTTTTAACAGTTCATAGAAAGGACGACACCTTTGAGAATGTTGAGATATGAATCTCCTTATGAACTGTAGTTGACCAATCAGTCCTCGAAGCTCAGATATGTTCTTAGGAGGAGGCATCTCATTTATTGCCTTGGCCTTGTTTGGGTCTATTTGAATCCTCTGCTTACTGACTATGAAACCTAACAGCTTGCCTGAGGAAACCCCAAATATGCACTTTTTGGGATTCATCTTCAATTGATACTCTTGTGTGTGCTGAAACACCCTGGCAAGCACGGATGTAACACCCCGGAAATTAGCAAATTTAAGATTTTAGAAAGATAGAGGGATAAAATAAATAAAAGTATTGGAGAGACTTCCAATACAATGTAATAATGATCCATTAACAAGAGTGGGCCAATAAAGCATATTTGGCCCAAGGATATGAATGAATTGAGACAGGGAATTAGACAGAAATTCGTGTACGTAATTATGCCATAATTAGGAAGGGCAATTTAGGGTTAAAGTATGGATGATTAGTCAGGTAAGGTAAGCCAAAACCGAACTCAAACCCAATTGGAGGTTTCCTAAACCTTTGCTACCTCTTTTAAGTAAAGGAATCCCAGATTTCTTGGAAACTAGGAAACAGAGCTCGTAGCCCTTTCCTAGCATCATTAGGACTCCTAACAACATCCTAAAACTATAAGAACTCGTCCCTAAACTCTTGGGGAAGGTTTAACAACGAAGTTGGAGTCGTTTGGAGGCAAGCAAGAACTTTTGGGGAGCAGGAGAAAGGCTGGGAACCCGGAGCTTCATCCCCTGCATCCTCTGTTGTGTCCAGAACATCGACAGGTTTTAGATCTTCATAAAGGTAGGTGTTCTCGGGCCAAGATTAAAGAAAACCAATGCCAACATGTAGTTCTTTGAGTCTAGGTTCATTTTCAATTAGTTTGATTAGTTTTCATGGAGTATTCATCGTGTATTGGTGATTTTCCCGAAGTCTTGCACAGTTAGGGCTTTTTCTCGTTCATCATATTGTGCACATGATTTAAGACCAAATTTGACTAAACTTTCTTCATGAAATTTCTTCCAATTGAAGTCACGATCATCTTCTATGTTGGACAATTTGTCCAAAAATCCTTCGTTAGAGAGTAGGAGCATGATAAGAGAGTCTCTGCATAATACTGCAATTTCGGGCTACACTTGATTTTATATTCTTCATATGTTTTCTAGGGATTCGAGACCGAATTAAATCAAACCCTCAACATCAAAGTTCTTCTACTAGTTGTCCTCTTCATCTTTCATGTTGAATGTTTTGTCTAAATGTCACTCTTTAAAGAGTTATAAGAGTCGTAAGTGAATCGCTGCATGAGAAGTGTCATCGGGTTCCACATGACCATGTGTTTTGTTCTGGGAAAGCCACTCGTGTCGACACAATCTGTGCCTGTGTCGACCTGCTGTCCCAAAACAGCCCAGATGGTGTTCTGGGAAAGCCACTAGTGTCGACACAGCCTGTGCCCGTGTCGACCTGCTGTCCCAGAACAGCCTAGAGAGAGTTCTGGGAAGGCATCTAGTGTCGACACAGTCCCATCTTGTGTCGACACACTGTCCCAGTTTTGACCCAGAAAGTTCTAGGAAGGCCATCTAGTGTCGACACAGTCCCTCTTGTGTCGACACACTGTCCCATGTTTTCCAAAGGATTTTCTGGAAGCTGTCTCTAGTGTCGACACTACTTGATCTCGTGTCGACACTACTTGACCTTTTTGCCTTGTTTTTGATGCACTGTGTCGACACCACCTGAACTAGTGTCGACACAACCTGACCAGTTTCGCATGTTTTTGTCTTGGTTTGGAGCATGGTGTCGACACCACCTGATCTAGTGTCGACACTACCTTTACAATATTTTTGTATAATATGAGTCTAATCATTTCATGATGTCTTCAAGCATGTACATGATGTTATATAGTATGCATGGACTTAAATAAATCAAACCATTAAAAGAAATGGTAAATGATATGAATATGATTCTAATATGTAATTTTGATTGTTCTTATGATCCTCGGATTATCTTGTGATCTTGCTTATGGTCAATTGATAAGATAAGAATATGTTATGAATTTGGGGATGATTACATGATTAGTATGGACATGTTAGTGGTGATTGCATTTGAGTTTCATGGTTTCATGTTTTCCGGTGTTCAAAGGACTATTTGTCATATGCATACATGTTAGGAAAGTGCATGTTCTACATGTGATCTGTCTTTAGAAACACCATCTTGTCAAGACATTAATGAATTATGAAATATAAGATACGACGTTATCCTGCCTTGTTCTTTTGAGCTGTTTGTCATTCCTTGACTCTATGAGTGATCATGTTCTTTTTACTATGAGCTTATCATTGAAACTCTGTGGCCATAATATGAATATGTTTGTTCGGCACATCGTGGGACTCTGGTCCAAAACTTGATACAATGCCTGTGCAATAGGGCCCTGTCCGGTCCTGGGGAAGAGCGCCCCAACGTACTTGTTAACCGAGGGAGTATGGACTCTTGGTGCTTGGCATAGCACACCTGACATGCAAGATTGTGAAACGTGCCTCCTGTTTGACTTGATAAGTTTGACTTGACTTGACATGATAAGTTTGTTCTTGTGAACACATGAACTCTGTTTGAATATGGCCAATCTCTTCTGACATGATTCTATTCTTGAAATATCTGTTTATTGTATTTGGAATTCGACAATTGATCTTATATGATATCCGTTCTACATTGCTATTCAACTTGTTAGAAAAGCATGCATTGTTAGCATACTCATAAGCATATCTGCCTATATAAAATGTTAATCATGTATACTAGTGCCCGCACGTGATTGAGATATAAATCCTACTGAGCTAGTTCGCTCACCCCTATCATCCTGCCCTTTTCAGGTAGTGATGAGGAACCAGTGGAGTCGGATGGGACTGGGCAAGAGTGACGAGCACCTATCCTAGAATAGATGACAGTTTAGAAATTTGAGTAGTCTTTGTAATAGTGAAACTTTTCTGGAAGTTTATTTGAATGATGGACCCTTTGGTTAATTCTTCTTGTGTGAGGTTGTATCTAGTTGAATGAAATGAATTAAAGTATACTATTGGTGACCATATTATAGTCTTGAATGTGTTGTTATATCTGAATGTGACTCTGTGCTATTCAACTGTGATACGTCGGTTTGTATCGTTCACGTCCCCCGGTATTTATTCCGCTGCTAAATATTCGGGGCGTGACAACGGAGGAGTGTTCACTTTGGGTCCGAGACTTCACCACAATATCATCCACGTAAAGCTCGACATCAATATGAATCATATCGTGGAAGATTTCTAACATTGCCCTTTGATAAGTGGTGCCGGCATTCTTTAGTCCAAATGGCATGACCACATAACAATTCCCTAGGGCGTGGTAAAGGAGTTTTCTCTTGGTCCTCTGCGGCTAGACGGATTTGATTATATCCTGAGTAACCATCCATGAATGAGAGGGTCTCATACCCAGCGGTGTTATCAATCAAGACATCCAAATGAGGTAATGGGAAATCGTCCTTTGGACATGCCCTATTCAAGTCCTAAAAGTCTATGCAGTTTCGCACTCTTCCATCCTTTTTCATCACCAGGACTATATTAGCCACCCACAAAGGATAGAGTACTACACGGATGAACTTAGCTTTGTGTAGTTTAGTGATCTCCTCCATCATCTTTAACGCAATATGGGGGTGGAATCGCCTTAACTTTTGTTTAACGGCTATTGCCCCTGGCTTCAAGATCAGCCTATGTTCCACTAATGTAAAGCCCTCGAATTTCATTGCATTATTGTATTGCATATGGATACTTCTTGGGTGTGTATGTATGTATGCAAATGTCTATGTAAGTACTAGTTAGTATACTATTGAATGCATGTGTATAAGTTAGATGTAAATAATGTATGAATGGTATGATGGTAGCATGTACATAATAGTAACATATGGTACATATATAGATGTAAGTTGTGCATGGTTTCTGCATGTTTTGGAGTTCTGGCCGAAGACAAGATTGGCGTCAATATCAATGGACGTTTGAGTTGTGTAGGCGTCAACCCTATGGACGTCAACACTAAGTCCAGCGTCCAGCGATGTGGACGTTAATTTCTCTGACCTGCATGCGTTGCAGAGCCGGATTTCCGGGAGCAAGCTAGCTCACCCATTAGGGAGCTGTCTCCAACAGTCTGAAAGGGCTCACATCAACCCTGCGGGAATGGGAGAGGCCCCTCTCCTATATCTGAACCCCTTTGCAACCAGAAAACCTCACTTGACTCTCTTTGCAAGAGGAGAAGAAGGAGAAGAAAAGAAACCCTAGAAAATCTGTGAGAAAACCCCACCTTCGCAAGCTTGCATCCGACCTTCTGAAGCTATTCCTGGCCATCTACCCCGACAAGGAGCTAGCTGAACTGAAGGGGGAGGCTTCCCCGACCTCATCTTGGAGTCATCTTCGTCCTAAAACCCGGCGTGAAGACTTCTTGGGAGCTTCTTGGGACTGCCCAAGGAGAGCTTCACCAAGCTTTAGATCCCTTTGGAGTATTTTTCAGAGGCAAGTAACCTACCCCTATCGTCCATGTAGATGTCTAGTAGGTTTTTATGATTTTTACATATTTTCCTCATGTCCTGGATCCCCCCATTCACCCTGTTATTTGGAGCTCGGTCTATGTTTCTACACAGACAGGAACTTGGCGTCAATGCCTTGACGCCAAGATTCCCTGTGTGCGTCTAGCGATCTTGCCGTCCACTCCTGGAACGGCCACAGACCGCCGCCAAGTTCATCTGGATAGAACAGTGAACTGTTCTCTCCTTATATACATTTACTTTCGATATGTTTCACGATGAGGATATATTGTAAACCTATTATGCTATGTAATGTGAATGTGGGAATGTGTGGAGAATGGTTGTGCATTTATTGTCGATGGTTGAGTTATTATTTATTTAAATTGCATATGGAAGACGACCATGTATGTTCACCATGACCCTAATAATCCGTGGGAAATTATAATACCCTAATCCTGTTGAATCATGTTTATATACGTCAGTCTCTGCTCTGAATTTTCTGGAATTTCCCATGTCAATGTGATTTACTGCAAATTTATACTTGGAAAATAGAAAACATGTGTAGGATTGCTAAATTTCCAGTAAATCGTGTGTTGTGTGATAAATCCGGGAAAAAATCTTGTTGTATTGTGCATATTGGGATCAGGGTTATGATCTGTTAAACTGAACTTTTATGTTATACACCATGATAATTGAATTTTGGAATAATACGGGAATCTATGTTAAATTTTCTGAAATTGTATTTTGGATCAGAAAAATGTGAAAATTTTCATGTGGGGTCCTAAGCCCGAAATCAGCATGTGGTTAAATTCTTAGGTCATTTGGACAACTATACCATGCAATATGAATTTTCCATGCAAAAATAGGTAATTAATGCATGCCATTGTGAAATGATTTAATTTCTGTGTAACCCAACCTGATTGGTGAAATTTCCTGAATGATAAATTCTGTCATCTGTAGTGGCATGATTAGGAAAATAGAGTCATGTTGCGAATGAGAGAATGAATGAGATGTGAGTGTCATGTGTAAAATGTGTGTAAAAACCGATATGTGTAATGTGTAAAACTGTGCCAAGTGTGATACTGCTTCCATAGAGGGCTGTGGAACCGTACCATGGAAAAGTCTCCATGGGAAGGTTCAATGTGTTGTGATCCTAAGGGCATTAGGATGAAATCCTGGAGGTGGACAAGTACCACTGGTTAGGGTGGAGACTTGTTCTCCCGGTCTGCGCAGTCCAAGAGTCGTCACTGTATTGCCTAGGTGACGTCTATGTGTATGTGATGTGATGTGTCATTCTCTGATGGTTTGGACTATGTGTCACGGCACTACAGTGTAAAATGTGAATGTGATTGTGATCATGTGCAAATTGTGTTGTGTGAACAATGTGTAAATGTGAATGTGTAAATGTGCAATGTGTAAAAAGTGAAGTATGTGAATTAGAAATTGTGTAAAAATGTGAAACCAAAATGTGAGGATGTGAAATTGAAATCCATGATATGATGATCTGAAATCATGTTAGGACAGCAACATAAATGTGGTTATGATCATGTGTTATATGTGTACAATGCGTAGAATCCATGCTAGGGACAATCCTTACTTATGTGTAACCCATTCCATGTGTGTTTACTCTCACGTTGTAGTTTGAATGAGAACATAGCGTTCATGTGTTAGATTGCAAAGTGTTTAATCATGTCAAAACAGCAAGCTTAAAGCATGTAAAATGGTTATGTGCGTGCGTACGAATGAGAAGTAACCACGTTAGCAATGTTCTCCTTCATGTATGTAAGCTATTCATGCTAAACTTGCTTTCATGTTTTAGCTTAATTGAGAGTAGAACTTTCATGTGTTGGAATGATTAGAGCGCATGTGATAGGAGATTTTAATTTAGGAAATCTGAAAGCATGATTCATGTGTTTCATTGATAAGATTACCATGATAGGTTGTTATTTCAAGGTCACGCATGCTACATGTTTGTGTCTTGTAAGTGTGTATGTAAAATCTGCTATGACACGTACATGTATGGTATGTGTAGAGTTATTTGCTGAGTCTTTTAGACTCATTGCTTGCTTCGGCGTACAGGCATAGTTGGTGACGACACACTTGCGGAGGAGGCAGTGGAGACCGACTCCGAGCGCGGAGATTAGATCGTTGGTGTACTTTGCGATATTTTGATTTCATAGTATGTAATTGCAACATTGTACTAGCATTATTATGGAAGAAAATGTTTAAGTGTGGACAATTATGTATTTGATTTTCAGCAATTGAATTATGTGGACTTTTAGTTCTTCAAATGTTATTGCAATCATGTATGTTAAATGTGGGTGATGAATGAAATGAAGACAATGGTTCTTTTACTTCCGCTACTCTGTTCTTATATTCACGTGTATCTCAGCTGAATGTTATTGTTGGGTAAATGTCCCACTGTGGCAACGTTCACTATACCGACGTGGGTTGGTATAACAGTACTGGTATAATGAGGGTCGCTACAACTAACGCGGGGTCAATGTCGGGCATGTCATCATACGACCAAGTAAAAGAATCTTTGAACTCTCTCAACTCTCTATGAGCGCTTCTTCTTCTTCAAGAGGGAGGTTGGAAGCTATAGTCAAGAGCCTGGGTTCTTCTTATGTCCCAATGTTTACCTCTTTAGTGGGTTTGTCCACTGCCAATGTGGGTTCATCAAATCTCCTTATGCCACTGGCATACATCTTGGTAGCGTCCTCTATTTCACCGTCTTCTTCATTCACTGGGTCCTCCTCAACTAAGATTTCATAAACCCCACATCCATCGTCTAACCCCTCCTCTTCGTGTTGAGCTTCTATATTCAGAATGACTGCTTCTTGGACAAACTCTTCAACAGCTAGAAGAGCGCCACACCTTTGCACCAGATCCATCAAATATCTATGGGGTATGCCACTACCATTACTCTTCCTAGACGGGGACGGGGACTCGCTAGATTCTACCCTTGAACCGAAATTAGGGCTGATATTTACAGAGGACTCTAGAGAAGCGTCCAGAGGATTATTGGAAGGGAAAGAAAGGGGTGCGGCACGGCCGCAGGGGTCCTCCGATGGGACTGGAGGTAGAGGTAGGCCACCCGAGCTCAGGGTGCCTGTAGCAAAGTCAGGGTGCAGGGGAACAGAAGGCCCCTCACCCAATCGCCCAACGTGACCATGCTGGTCAGTGGGCAAGGATTGCCACTCGAGCAGAAGGAGGAATAAAGGATGGGATCGCCACTGAAGAAGGAGGAGCACACGGATGACGGGGATCGCCGTCAAGAGCAAGGGAAAAACGGGAACGGGGGTCGCCATCCGAGATTTGAAAGCAAGGAGTGACGGGGATCGCCATCAAGCGCATGGATTGCAGCGGAACGGAAACAGGAGATTGTTGTTTGAAAAAGGAAGGAAAGACGGGGATCTCCGTCTGACGAAGGACAGAGGGAAAGACAGGGATCACCGTCTGAAGAAAGGGGAGGAAAGACGGGGATTGCCGTCCGATTGCTGGGGGGAATGAGAAGAAAGGAAGCTTTTTTTTTCTTTTCTTTTTTTAAATTAGACAGATCATACTAAACTAAGAAAAAATAAATTAACTATCCTACATAACGAGGCATCGGGAGAAGGAAAGAACGGTGCCATTAAAGGAGATGACAAAATGGGGCGAGGGAGTGGTTAACGCTTCGAGAGCGTCAGAGGAGAATTGGAGAATAAGAGGAGGAGAAACAAGGATTGAAATATGGAATGACTAAAAGGCCGGGGTTCCCTGGCCAGAACTCCTCTACCAGATTGATGGGGTTTAATGTTTCAAAATCCTCACCATACCAAAGCAACTATCACTTGGGGGTGGTTGCTGATGCTGATTGTGCTGACTCTGCCACTGCTGGGGGCTGTGTGATACTACCTTCCCTGAACAAGAGACTGATCGATGTCACTAGGTCTTCTAAATTTGGCTCCTCTGCCTTTGCCTCTTCAGCCTTCTTCTTCTTGTCGGGCCACTGGGCCTCCAGAACTTGATATGCTGACATCGGTGCTTCTGCCATGACGGTGTTGTACCTTGGTTGTATAGGTCCTCTGACAAAATGATCATATAATGTCCAGGTAAGAGGTTCTTGCTCTGCCTTGAAGTAGATGAGAATGGTGCCGATGGGTTAAGTCCCTCTTTGTACCCTAAACCATGCTTGTAATTTGCTTTGAGCTAGCGATGGCTCGCATTCTTCCCCAGAGATGTGCTCCGAGACCCTTTACCTGCTGGTAGCCAATCTTGATCATGATGTCCCAACCCTTGGTATCTGCCGGTACACTTTTCTTGATGGCTGCAAATGACGGTGACATTTTTGGTGACTGGAGGAAAAGGTATAAGCCCATGGATAATTTACATCAAGCACTAAAATGATGGGCTTATTTGAGGGCCAAACTGTCGGCATGATTTTCTCTATGGCTTCCACCGTATGGGTGGTTGCTGCACTTTTAACCTTGACTATGCACCCTTGGAATAGGAATTTTAGGCATTGGTGTGCTGTGGAGGGGACCGCCCCTAATGCTTCAATCCAAGGACGACCCAGGATAGCCTTAAAAGTCGGGTCAATGTCAAGCACATAAAAATCCACGGTCATAACAAGTGGACCTAATTCTGCCTGTAGGGAGACAACACTGTGACAGGCTCGCCGGGCGTTGTCGTAGGCCGCTATAGTAGTGGGAGTTGGTTGCAAGCGGCACTCTGAGATATTGCATGACCGCAAAGTGCTTAGAGGACACACATTTATGGAAGCCCCTATATCAACCAAGGCGGCATCGACGGCCACCTTATTTATCGTCAGAGTTACACATAAAGGCATCCTTCGAGCTTCGGGGGGAGCTAGCTCACTGTCTGTGAAAGTAATTGTTGGTCTCTTGTTAACAATCGACAGCACCGAAGGCAGGTGTCGTGGTTCATATCTTCATTTACCATAACCCTTTGCAGAAAAGCCTTTAAGGCATCTTGGTGGGCCTGTGACCTCTTGATCAGCTCGAGGATGGATATTTTGTCTAGAGTCTGATTCCAGATGTTTTAGTATATCATACTGGGTCCCTTGGAACAGATCTATCTCCTCGAGTTCCTGTTGCTGCTGTTGGTTGTTGCTGCTGGAAATTTGGGTCGACTGACCCGGCATAGACGGGGATGTGTTAGGGTACATCTGGTGGAACATCCGCCCTCTCAGTAGGGTGAGGTTATGGTGAAGTGGGGGTGGAGAAGTGTCGATGATAGAGGGATTGGCTATTATGGGTGGAGGCATAGGGGAGAATGGGATGTTAAGGGATGACGGAGTGACGGGTGGTATGATGGGGGCATTGTAGAGTGGCGAGGTAATAGTAGCAATGGTAGGTGAGGTGGGGGTAGGTGTGATGTGGAAATATCCAAGAGCTGGCCTACTTCGTGCTCGTCATCGTAGGCCCATGCAGCTGCAGGTGGCAGATGGTGGATGACGGGGTTAATTTGAGCGGGTAAAGGAGGTGGTGGAGCAAGTTGGGGGCTTAGAGCGGGCTGGTGCTGTGGCATAGGATTGCGAATTATGCCAAGGTCATTTGCAGGTTGCTGTGGTTGTTGTGGTTGTTGATAGAGTGTGGAGCCTGAACTCTCAAATGGATTTGCACAGGGGGTTTGATCTACAGAAGTGAATGAGTCGAAGACTTCAAGGAAGTCACTTCAACAGTCGACTTCAGTATTTGTCTGCAGCAGTTGAAGTCAACAGTCGACTTCAGTATTCAACTGCAGCAGTCGAAGTCAGCAGTCGAATTTAGCATTCGACTGTAGCAGTCGAATTTAGCATTCGACTGTAGCATTCTACTTCAACATTCGACTATAGCATTGGACTTCAGCAGTGGGAGTCAACAGTCGAATTTGGCATTCGACTTTAGTAGTCGGATTTCTCAAGGTAGTCGACTTCTCAACCCCAGGACAGGCGACTTGCGTGAATCTGAGTGAGGGGCAGTTTTGTCCTTGTAAATCTCAATTATGGCGCCCTAACCTCCCAGTATATATAGTAGGGTTGTCTCTCCTTGTGTGTGGTTGTTGGACGATTGTTCCTGACGTATAGTATTGGAACTGCTGTTGTAGCCATGGACGTAGGAAGGCTTTGCCTCCGAACCACGTAAAAATTTGGTGTTCTTGTGTTCTTCTTCTCCCTTCTTCAATCTCTTCTCCAAACTCTACGTGTGAGTTGTGTGAGAGAGGGCTGCCGATCGGGGGGACGATTCCCCAACAACTGGTATCAAAGCACTGGTTCGAGGGAAATAGTGGGAGCGATGGCAACAGATGAAGGAAAGGTGAAGATCGAGAGGTTTGATGGCAAGGACTTCGGATTCTAGAAGATGCAGATCGAAAACTACTTGTATCAAAAGAAGTTGCACAAGCCGCTTCTTGGAACGATGCCAGATGGCATGGGGAAGAAGACTGGGATCTTCTGGATAGACAAGCTCTCGGAGTTGTTCGTCTGACATTGGCCAGAAACGTCGCGTTCAACATCGTGACGAGAAGACCACAATAGGTCTGATGAAGGCGTTATCAAACATGTACAAGAAACCATCTGCTTCCAACAAGGTACATTTGATGCGTCGTTTGTTTAATCTGAAGATGGCCGAAGGTTCCTCGGTCACAGATCATATAAATGAATTCAATGTGATTACAACCCAGTTGAGTTCTGTAGAAATAGATTTTGATGATGAGAATAAAGCCTTGATTCTTTTGTCCTCCTTACCTGAAAGTTGGGGTGCTACTGTGACGGCTGTTAGCAGTTCTTCAGGTTCAAGTAAACTGAAACTTACAGAGATTCGAGATTTGATTCTGGGCGAGGATGTTCGCAGAAGGGAATTTGGTGATGTTTCAAGTTCTGCCTTAAACACTGAAGGCAGGGGAAGAACAAATCAGCGTGGAAAAAATCAGAATAGATCCAAGTCCAAGAAAAGAGGTCAGTCCAAACCCCATGGTGATGGTTGTTGGAATTGTGGTAAGAAGGGTCACTTTAAGAAGGATTGCGGGCTTCCAAAGAAAAAGGATCAGGGGCAGAAATAGGAAGAAGATTCTACTAATGTCATGGCAGAGGAAGTCCAAGATGCTCTGATTTTGAGTGCTAATAGTCCCATCGAATCTTGGATTATAGATTTTGGAGCATCTTTTCACTCTACCTCATGCAAAGAAACCTTACAAAATTATGTTGTTGGTAATTTTGGGAGGGTTTATCTTGCTGATGATGAGCCCCTAGATATTGTGGGGAAGGGTGATGTTCAGTTGAAAACAGCAAATGGGACTGTATGGAAGCTAAGGATGTTAGACATGTTCCTGGCTTGAAGAGAAATCTGATCTCTATTGGTCAGCTTGATGATGAAGGATATGTCACTACCTTTGTTAATAGGTGCTGGAAGATACCAAGGGTGCCATGGTTATAGCACGAGGTAGCAAGATGGGAACTCTTTATATGACTGCAAATGACAAAGACTTAGTGGCAGTGGCAAGTTCAGAAGAGGACTCCAAGATCTGGCACTGCAGACTTGGGCACATGAGTGAGAAGGGAATGAAGATGATGACTGCAAAAGGGAAGTTAGGTGATCTAAAGTCCATAGATATTGGACTGTGTGAAGATTGCATTGTGGGAAAGCAGAGAAAGGTCACCTTCTCTAAAGCTGGAAAAAGTTCTAAGCTAGAAAAGTTAGAACTTGTGCACACTAAGTGTGGGGACCAGCCCCTGTTCGATCCCTTGGAGGCTCACTCTATTATGTCACCTTTATTGATGACTCCACTCGGAAGGTATGGGTTTATTTTCTCAAAAATAAATCTGATGTGTTCTCTACTTTTGTAAAGTGGAAGGCTGAAGTTGAAAATCAAACTGGTGCAAGATCAAGTGTTTGAGGTCAGACAATGGAGGACAATATAGCAGCAAGGAATTCAATGATTTTTGTGCAGTACATGGTATTCGTATGGAGAAAACAATTCCAAATACTCCACAGCAGAATGGGGTTGCTGAACGTATGAACAAAACCCTGAATGAGAGAGCTAGTAGCATGAGGCTACATGCTGGCCTACCGAAGACCTTTGGGTAGATGCAATTACACTGCAGCTTATCTGATTAATAGAGGACCCAGTGTTCCTCTAAATGGTAGCTACCAGAAGAGGCTTGGACCGGTAGGAGGTAACTCTTTCACACCTGAGCGTATTTGGTTGTGTTTCATATATGCATGTTGATTCCAATGACAAAGACAAGTTAGATCCTAAGTCAAGGACATGTTTTTTCATTGGATATGGTTCTGATGATTTTGGATACCGCTTTTGGGATGATGAAAGCAAGAAAATCATTAGACAAAGGAATGTTATATTCAATGAAAAATTACTTTATAAGCATAGATCTGATGTGGAATCTGAAGATGCAGGTAAAGAATGTCAGAAAAGTGCACAGGTTGAGCTGGAGGAAATTTCAGAAGATCATGTGCTGAGAAGATCTCAAGGAGATCCTTAGAACAGTACAGTGCAACCAGAGGTTCAACTGAGAAGATCAAGCAGATTACGCAAGCCAGTTGAATGGTTTTTATCTGCAATGTACTACTTGTTGTTGACTGATGCAGATGAACCTGAGAGCTTTGATGAAGCTATGCAGGTGGAAGATTCAGTCAAGTGGGAGTTGGCAATGAAATATGAAATGAACTCCCTATACAAAAATGAAACTTAGGTGCTGACTGAACTACCACCTGGCAAGAGGCATTGCAAAATAAATGGGTTTTTCGGTTAAAAGAAGAACATGATGGCAGCAAGAGGTACAAGGCAGGGCTGGTTGTGAAGGTTTCCAACAGAAGGAAGGTATTGACTACACTAAAATTTCTCTCCAGCTGTCAAGTTAACCACTATTAGATTAGTGCTAAGTATTGTTGCTGCTGAAAACTTGCACCCTGAACAACTTGATGTAAAAATAGCTTTTCTCCATGGTGATCTGGAGGAGGACATTTATATAGTGCAGCCACAAGGTTTTCATGAACATCGTAAAGAAAACCTGTTTGCAAATTGAACAAAAGCTTGTATGGTCTGAAACAAGCCCCCAGGCAGTAGTACAAGAAGTTTGATGGATTCATATGTAGCAATGGGTTCATTAGATGCAACATGGACCATTGTTGTTACTTTAAGAAGTTTGACAATTGTTATATCATATTGTTGTTGTACGTGGATGATATGCTCATTGCAGGATCAAGTATGACAGAGATCAACAAGTTGAAGTAGCAACTGTCAAAGGAATTTGCTATGAAGGACTTGGGAGCAGCAAAACAAATTCTTGGAATGAGAATTGTGAGGGATAGAACAAATGGTATTCTGAAGCTATCTCAGGAAGGCTACATTCAGAAAGTGTTGGGCAGGTTTAACATGCAAGATGCAAAACCAGTCAACAGTCCTCTACAAAGTCATTCAAGCTATCTAAAGAGCAGTCACCAAAGACCGCTGAAGAGTGTGAGTCCATGAAGAAAATTCCTTATGCATCAGCTGTGGGAAGCCTGATGTATGCAATGGTTTGTACCAGACCGGATATAGCACATGGAGTGGGAGTTGTGTGCAGGTATATGGCAGATCCAAGTAAACAACACTGGGAGGCAGTAAAATGGATTTTGAGATACCTGAAAGGCACTTCAGGTAAATGTCTTTGTTTCAAAAAAAGTGATGTCATTTTACAAGGTTTTGTTGATGCAGATCTTGGTGGTGATCTGGACACAAGAAAAGCACCACTGGTTATGTGTACACCTTGGGTGGGACTGCAGTGAGCTGGGTTTCACAACTTCAAAAGGTTGTTGCTCTTTCAACCACAGAAGCAGAGTATGTAGCTGTCTCCGAAGCTAGCAAGGAGATGGTGTGGCTGAAAAATTTTCTGAAGGAGTTGGGCAAGAAACAAAACAACAGTGTGCTGTTTGTGACAGTCAAAGTGCAATTCACCTTGCCAAGAACCCTGTCTTCCATGAAGGACGAAGCACATACAGCTGAAGTATCACTTTATCCGTGGGTTGATTGAAGATGGTACTCTTTTGCTTGAGAAGATGCAAGGGACAGAAAATCCTACACACATGTTCACCAAGGTTGTCACAAGAGAGAAACTGAAGCTATGCCAAGCTTCAGTTGGTCTCCATGAATGATTGATGGAGGGGATGCCACAGCCAGCTTTTCTTTGCTGCATTGAGGAGAATTAAGACTTTGAGATTCCTGCTATTGTTTGGAGTTCAAACTCCAAGTGGGAGATTGATAGAGTGTGGAGCCTGAGCTCTCAAATGGATCTGCACAGGGGGTTTGATCTACATAAGTGAATGAGTCGAAGACTTCAAGGAAGTCGACTTCAGCAGTCAACTTCAGTATTCGACTACAGCAGTCGAAGTCAGCAGTCGACTTCAGTTTTCGATTGCAGCAGTCGAAGTCAACAGTTGAATTTAGCATTCGACTATAGCAGTCGAATTTAGCATTCGACTGTCGCATTCGACTGTAGCATTCGACTTCAGCATTCGACTTCAGCATTCGACTACAACATTTGACTTCAGCAGTGGGAGTCAGCAGTCGAATTTGGCATTCGACTTTAGCAGTCGGATTTCTCAAGGTAGTCGACTTCTCAACCCCAGGATAGGTGATTTGCGTGAATCTGAGTGAGGGGCAGTTTTGTCCTTGTAAATCTTGATTATGGCGCCCTAACCTCCCAGTATATATAGTAGGGTTGTCTCTCCTTGTGTGTGGTTGTTGGACGATTGTTCCTGACGTATAGTATTGGAACTGCTGCTGTGCCCGTGGACGTAGGAAGGCTTTGCCTCCGAACCACGTAAAAATCTGATGTTCTTGTGTTCTTCTTCTCCCTGCTTCAATCTCTTCTCCAAACTCTACATGTGAGTTGTGTGATAGAGGGCTGCCGATCGGGGGGACGATTCCCCAATAGTTGTTGCTGTTGGAACTAGAACGGTTGCTGGAATTGCTGTTGTTGCTATTGGAATTGCTGCTGCTGTTGCTGGAATTGCTGATGTTGCTGTGGCTGCTGTCGCCTTTGCTGCTGCTGTTGTTGCCTCTGCCCCTGATGGTCCCTCAATGTCTGGATCAATCTCTTCAATTCATCCCAATCAATCTGATTCTGTTCGTGGAGATCATATATAATATCTTTGAATTGAAAACAATCTGACACATTGTGGCCCGGATGACAGTGGTACACGTAACTTTGTCTGATCCACTGCCATATTCCAGTTCACCTTCTCAGGACGTCCCTAAGGGTTTAGGGACATGAGGGCCGCAAAATGTCAGCTAGGCTCTCTGGAAGGGAGGATATTGTGCCCTTTTAGGTCATTAAGCTTCTTGGGCGCATAGCCATTTTGGGGTAGAGGGACCTGATTGTATTAACGCTAGTCTTGTTGGGGGTTCTAGGTTTGAGGAGGTGGCTGCGTATTGTTCCATGGCTGCTGAGGTTGTTGGGTATAGGGAGACCTACCTACGGAACCCTGAGGATTGTTGACTGCACCTACCTGCTCATTGGTTTGGACTCCTTCAGTGACAGGACCTTTAGGTTTCTTAGGATAGCAGGACTTAGGGGTCTCAAACATAGAGTGGATGTCCGAGTCCTTAAGCTAGGTATGGATGAAACGGGCTCGGTTGTACAGCTGGTGCATGGATGTGATGTCGTTCATAGCTAAGATGGCACTGTAGGTAGGTGTGGCATTGGAAATTATCAACATGACTTTCTCCACCTCAGGCATCGGGCAGCGGACTTTTGAAGCTAGGCACGCCACCTGTCATCATAACTGCAAACTCCTCATCAGGCTTCTTCTTTTCGGCTACTAGATCAACAAAAGAATACTCGGGTCCGACCCGATCCTGAAACTGCTGCAAGAATCTTTCTTGAACAATCTGAAAATCTCGGCTTCCTTGGGGGGGCAAAGTGTAGAACCCTCGAGGGCCTCCCATCCAATGACTTACGAAACAAGTACGCCATGAGATGGCGGTCGTACTTGTGCGGGGCTGATTCATATACAAAATCTTTCAAATGAACATAGGGGTCATCTACCCTAGAATATCGCCGGTAGACAGGGAGTTCTTACTGGGGTGGGACCTGGAGGTGTTGGAAGGAAGGAAGGGGAATATCAGCAGCTTTCGACGGATCCAATTCCACGGAGGTCATGTAGCTCCCTCTTCATAGACGTCCACTCCGCAAGGAAGTCGGAGGGGGACGTGGCATGATGAGTCGGAATGAGGGAGCGGGATTGATCCAAAGAATAGGACCTCTCATGGGAAAAAGAAGTAGGTTCGGTCTGATAGAAGAGGAGACAGAGGGATTTAGGCCGACCTCCAGCGCGGGAAGGTAGCTGGGCTCGGAAAAATGAATAGCCCGCAGACGCAAGGGAGTAGGATCCGCCATGGTGGAAGGGACATGTGGCGCAGAGGCAGCATGGGCAGAAGAGGCCGCCTGCTAGGCTGAATGATGAGATGGCGGTGATAAGGGACGCTTGCCTTTGGCAGCGGCCAGAAACTCCCGAACTTGGTCCGGGCTCAAATGTGGGAGGAGCTAACTGAATTGATTGTGCGGGTCATCCGCCCTAGGAGGAGAAGGGGGGCGAGATTGACCATCTACACCGGTAGGGGGTTGGATGTGCCTGGAAAGGGTGGCCGCAGAAGGTTGGGCCACATCCTTAAGGAGCCCAATAGGCAAAGAGTCACCGGCGAGGACGCGGAAATGGTCCATGCCGAACAAAGAATTGTGATATAATACAACAGTTGGAGGGGACTGACTTGAACGATGACCTAGACAAAGACGCATGCAACAACCCCTAAACAATTAGGGGAGACGACACAATAAATAAACAAATCCTTGACTCTATCACAACAAGAGGGAACTGTAAGATGAGAAGGGGTGTACCAAACAAGCACTAAAGTTAGGATGATTACCATCAAAATTTTAGGGTTTGCACTTGACCTTTAATGGATTGATTAATGAAATTACACTCGGTCAAAAGGGACCATAATAGGTATGAACTCAAGTACTTCGGTGACACTAAGGGGGTGCACAACTCGCACGTAGGATGGCCTGAACTTGGGGTACAACAGGTACAACCAGACCGGAGAACTGCAATGTGCGTACAACCACGGGGACTTATGGAGGCCCTCGGTAGGAGGCCCTGGTCAACACGAGTGCTCGCAGGTGAGAGGGTCTACTCTTGTGGCGACCCTCATTATACCGGTACGGTTATACCAACCCACATCGGTATAGTAAAGGTTATCACAGTGGGACATTTACCCAACACTATCACATGATTGAGATATGCACAAATATAGATACAGAGTCGCGGAAGTAAAGACTAACTGTCATCACATTCCATCATCCACATTTATCATACATGATCCATATAACAAAATAAAATACTAACTTTCATAATTGAAATTAAACCAAACTACATTGTCCACAAATTAAAGTTCTACATTTAATACATAGTTTGTCCACGATTACATAATGATAACTCTAATACAAGCTACAATTCACATACTATGAACAAAAGGGACACTACGTCAACTCCACCAGCTAATCTCCAAGCTCGGAGTCGCTCTCCACTGTCCCTCCAAAGTGTGTCACCAACTACACCTGTACGCCGAGGCAAGGAGTGAGTCTAAAAGACTCAGCAAGTAGCTCCATACACTCATCATGCATACATCATAGTAGGGTCTACTATTTCAATTTGCAAGGCAACATATAGCATGCTTGAACATTTATGAGAGACAACCTATCATGGTATTCTACAAATCAAAACACATGGTACATGGTTTAAGATGTTTCAAATAACACTTCCTATCACATGCTTTCTACTCATTAATCACATGAAGACTACACTTCCAATTAGACTATACAATGATAGCAATTTATATGGATTAGAATATCATAGCATGAATTTACGTACATATTCTAACACATTCACTTCACATGTTACACATTCCCATATTTCACATGGTTCATTTTTCAAGCATTTCACATGTAATATGTTCACATTCTAACATAAATGGTTCACATGATTTCACATTTCACATTTGCATGCTCACATATATACACAATTTACACATGTTCACATATACAACATTTACACATGTTCACATTTCACACATGTTCACATATACACATTTCACAATTTATTTGCCGTGACACATAGTCCAAACCACCACTAGAAGGACACATCACATACACA